>OY723393.1:32068832-32353832 GCA_963210295.1 Ophion ellenae | reverse complement strand
AATCTGCGAACCAAAGATTTTAGACGATAATAATGATGAAGAAATGAAAAATATTATAAAGATTTTTCATTGCGTTTCAACGACACAAACTTTTCAGTACCTGGACTGAGTGAGTCGAATGTAAAGCTCGCACTACGCGATCATCGAGCCCGACAGCGCAAAGTTGCACACCCAGCCTCGCACTCGAGAAGCTACTTACTTCGCTGTTGCTCCCGGTTGCTATTTTTTTTCCTCTTTCCGCTTGTCCGAACCGACATGTGTGCACATATATACGTGTACGTGCACTAAGTACGTGCACGCGTGCACACATAAAGGATTTCGAGACACAGAAGGGCGCAATTCACATTAACTGACACGTCGAATCGACCGAGTGAGGCTCATTTATATCTGCTGGTATTGAATATGTAGTCAACACCGATACACACTATATATATATATATATATATATATATATATATATATATATATAGTGTATCGGTGTATATATTATATATATATATATATATATATATATATATATATATATATATATATATATATATATATATATATATATATATATTATCATTATGTATATTTTTTTCACCAGAATATATATATATATATATTTTCACCAATATATATGTGTAGGTATGCATGCATGTATGTATGTATGCAATTTGTGTTTATGTGCATACATACATAGGTGAATGCCGGAGAGAGAAATCATACCGGGGGCAAGGACGTGATACAACCACGCCCGGCTCATCTCGGAACTTTCTATAAACCGAAAACTGGATCGCGAACTCTCGCGTTTCTCGGCTACTTCTTGGCTTTGCTACCAATGTCTGTGCGTACGCGTATGGGATATATATGTGTATATGGCGAAAGTTGATTTTGAAGACAGAACTTCCAGGACCGTTCTCCAAAATGATAGACGTGCTGGTAGGCAACGTTGTATATAGGTGTACCTTTATACAGGGTGGCTCGAAAAGTGACGTCGAAAAAGGAAATCTAGATGCCTCGTGGCAATACCTATCAGAATCATCCCCCATAAATATTGGGCACGCTTTTCTAGCGTTTGAGAAAAAAGCACTTTTATTTTTCTTTTTCGTGTATAGAATTCCTCACGATACATTCACGACGAGGAATTTTCGCGATTTTATTGGGAAAACGTGTGCGGGTTTTAAAATGATTTTTTTTTATGTTGAAGAGTATGATTTTAAATATCTTTTACGATTTGGAAAAATGTTCTTTTTTGGAAAATGTCCTTGCGATTCAACGCCATTGAAATGATAAAAAAATCAAGCGCATTCAACTTTTGCATGAAATTATCTAGTGTTTGGGCTAAGGACTTAATAAAGTATTGATTTTTGTAAAAATGACTGCAGTCCAAAGTAAAACTATCGATTTTCGGTGAAAAAAAACGCTCAATTTTCGTTGATAAAAAAAACTATGCATCGAAAAGAAAAATCCTCCGTTCAGGGCCTGCTTTTAGACATGTAGAAGAAGCCTGTCAAATGTAAAGTTGATCGATGCAGTGATTTTTAAATATCGTGGTCACCGATAAAAAAAAAAAAAGTAAATTTGACGTAAACGCGTATAAAGGTCGCCGGTTCGCGAAACCTACTTATAAACGCCCATAACTCGCTCAATTTTGAAATGATGGACTTGAAACTTTAAGAGAATATTTTCAAAATATTCTATATAGCTGTGAGTCCTTGAAAAATATGCTTGAAAGGATCAGTCACTAAAGTTCATATAACTAAAAAAATACTTATACCAGTCTGATTGACTCCCGATTGCTTTTAAAATCTTCTAGGAGGAAAGTACCTATATGCATAAAAGAGAAAAAATTTAAAACCAAAATATGTTATAGGAAAAATCGAGAAAAAAAGATGCTTTTTTCTCGAAAAGTACGAAAGACCGTAGAACATACATGAGGATGATTCGGATAAGTATTGATACCAGGCATCTGGGAGTCTTTTCGGACGTCACTTTCCGGGCCACCCAGTATCCATATAATATAAATATATATTTATATGAAGAGAGAATATTCTGAACCCGTTATAAATAATGTTGCCCATCAGCAAATCTAGCAGTCTTGGGGACGGTTCTCAAAGTTCGATGTCTCAAATATCTATATATATACACACACATATACAGGGTGTCCTGTTGGTCTTTATGTTATTTTTTCAAAAGAATCATCTGCGTTTGGTTTTTTGCATGCCATTTCTACAAATGATATGAATCGACAATAACTAAGCAACTTTTTAAAGTAATCGGCACGATGTGCGTAGTACATTTTTTCACACCGCAGGCTGAATTGGTTTGTATGAAAATTCTGCATAAGATCTTTTTTCATAAAGTTTCCTTAACATTTAAGGTTAAAAAGAAGACTTTTCTAGATAAAACAAATAACCGAGTATTTTTTAATAACCGAGTCAAAAAAGTTATCGTTTGTAGAAATGGCGTGCAAAAAACCAAAAGCAGATCTAACCGATCGACAGTTGCAGGATAATTAATTCATTACAGGACATCCTGTATACAGGGTGGCGTGACGTTTGGCAAAAGTGACGTTTAAAAGAAAACCCTGAAAGCCTCGCAAACCTGGCCGAATCACCTCTACGTACTTTCTACGATCTTTTTTAGTTTTTGAGAAAAACATTTTTTTTGTATTTGTCCCTCTTGTGCATGTACTTTCCTTGCGATTTTTTCCCTCGTATTATCGCCGTGAAGTGCAGTGTTGGGAAATAAGTAAATGGCCAAGTGAACATTAAGGCGTTACCCCCACTTGTAGGGCAAAAAAAGGCCTTTTTCATGAATTTTTTTTAAAGAAAACTACAAAACTTTTTTAATCGATCAATATACCATCTTAAAGAACACATCTTGAAGAACTTTCAGTAATTTTTTTATTGGAAAATATTACATTGTTTAGTGGCAAATGGCCGACAATGAAATAATGTTTTTATATACACGGTTGGCGGTGACCAACATTGCGGCGAAGTGGATCATCTGAAAAAAAAAATTCGGATGGATTTAGTCAAATATAAGTATAAAATAGTATTTAATCGAAGGATTTTAAAAAATATTCATCTTTTACAAAATGGCGGACAGTCAAAGTTAATGGTTCGATTTTAACGAAAAAAAACGCCCGTTTTTTGGCTATAAAACGGCCATTTTTTTTCGAAAAAAATTCGAACGATTAAAGACTACATTTTTATGTATTAAATAAGCCTGCAAAATTTCAAGAAGATCGGTTCATTAGTGTTCGAGTAATCTTGGTCACCGACTTCAGAAATGCCATTTTGAGAAAAACGCGTTTAAAGTTTCTCTTTCAACGCTCTTTCAACGCGGATTCTTCTCTTTCAACGCTCATATCTCAGTCAATTTTGTTCGGATCGACTTGAAATTTTGAGGACATATTCTCAGATACTTATACTTCAAAAAAATGCAATAAAAAAATCGATTTTTTCAAAGTCGCAAGTGGTGGTAACCCCTTAACGTAAATAGGATCAACTACAAAGTTGAGATGAAAAAATATACTTATACTAGTGTAATTGAGTCCCAATTTCTTTTAAAGACTTCTAAGAAGAAATTGCATACACAAAGGGGAAAAAAATATAAATGTATGCTACAGAAAAACTCGGAATTTTTTTAAAGGCTCTTCTCTCGAAAACTAGAAAGAATAAAATTGAGCGGATCAGTCACTAGAATTCAGAAGAAAAAAATACTCATTCTAGTCCAAATGATCCCCAGTGGTTTCCAAAAACTTCTAAAAGGAAAGTACATGCACAAAAGAGAAAAAAATATCAACCCATGCTGCAAAAAAGGCAAGAAAAAGATCTAAAAAGCTTTTGTGTCGACAACTAAGAATACTATAATGGGAAGGATCAAGCACTAGAGTTCGAATGAAAAAAAAAATACTTATGCTAGTCTTTTTTCATAAAGTTTCCTTAACATTTAAGGTTAAAAGAAGACTTTTCTAGATCAAATAAATAACGTATTATTTATTTGAGAGTATTTTTTTTTAAATCGGGTAAAAAAAAGTTATCATTTGTAGAAATGGCATGCGAAAAACCAAAAGCAGATGATTTTTATCTCGAAAACCGTGGGGCTCTTACTAAACTGAAATTCCAGCATATAGTAGGACATAATCTGATCTATCGACAGTTGCAGGATTATCCATCCATAACAAGACACCCTGTGTATATATATGTGTGTATATATATATATATATATATATATATATATATATATATATATATATATATATATTTGTGAATGCGCGCGCGTTTCGATCCTCCGGGGCTTAGCTGGCGGAACGGTGCTCTCGGGGTTTAAGTGGTTATAGAAAGAGTGCAACAGACAAGAGGACGCGGGCCTCGCATGGCCTCATGAGAGATACGAGACCGGACTCTCTCGCGTAACGGGGGATTTATATATCGCGAGCTCTCCACGAGATCTCCTCGGACCTCCTCCTTTTCTTTTTTTGTCTCTCCTTTTGTTCCGCAGCTCGTTTCTTCCCGTATACCGGTTGCCTGCGTATGCTCCTGTTCATCCTGGCGTGCAAGTAACGAGGGGCGAGTCCGCGGAATCAGCGGTCTTCCTCCCAAAGGAGCCTCGCGACGGGAAAACACGAGTTGAAGAAGCTAAGGGGGCATGAAAAGTTGGAAATGAATGGCGAATTGAGGAAAGAGAGTGGTTAAATTTAAGGGGGTTGAAAGGAAATGAGTTTCCTTGGCACATGCGTGCGCTGGGATGAAAGATCGTGTATATTATTACGCGGAAGAACGAGGTCTCATTATGACGATACTATACTTTACTCTCGCTCTCCGTCGAAGAGTCCGTTCGGCCGGAACGCGAAAAGAAAAGCTTCATGGACGCGAAAGGGAAAAGTCTCCTTCGTGACATCCGCTCTTTGCGGTGTTATATATATATATATGTTCTTAGAAGGAAAAAGACTTTCCACCGATGCGAATGCGGCCGTACGTACTCTCGACCATCCTCGCATTCCCGCTTAATTAAGGGTTTTCACTGGCGTTCGACGATATTACGTTCTTATTTTCTGTTTTTCTAATTTTATCACCGCGATTACGACGGGTTTCAAGACTGACTTGACTCTCTCTCTCTCTCTCTCTCTCTCTCTCTCTCTCAAAAAAAAATCCCTCGAACCTGTTTTTTTTGCCCTCGTTGATTTCTTCGACCGAGTCCCGCCCGCAGTCCCGCGAAAATTTCTCTTTCATCTCGAGAGCCTCGAAGAGAAGGTCCGAGGAGTCGCAGCGTTGTGACTCGGTCGAAACGCCTGAGCGAGCCCATCGAAGACGATCGGCCACTTTTCCCTCTCGCCTCCTCGTCTAACTAGAGCAAAGATGGAGTCGGCGCTCCTCCTCTCGCATCGACCTTCGATTATTATTCCCGTCCGATTTCAATTGATAATTCCACGAGTCTCCGAAGTGACCGCTGGCCGTATTCCGTTGGAGTGTCAGAGCTCGATCGTGATGGCATAACGGTACGGCTTTGTTCCCGCGGGAAAATCATAACAGGGGATCAGGTTGGCCATCAGGGTTTATGGAACACGCTCGCGAGATGACCGCTATTTAATATACTCGTTCCACCTGCCGGGACGAGAGAGCCGTACCGAAGAATTATACGGCCGGTGTGTGGTAGTCCTGTATAGAGACATCAACGCCTGGGCAGCCTCGAAGGCCTCGCAGCCACTTCGTGCTCGTACCGCGAGCCTGCCCGAGAGATTTCGACGCCCGAACGAGCACACTCCGCGTATATACACGTACCACTTAATGCATATCCACAATCCAGCCTCCATCGCTCGCGTAACAATCAATTCGATCTTTCGCCGAGATAAATCAATTTATCTCATCGCCGTGAATCACATTTCCCATCGGGAAAAATTCAAACTCGGCAACGTATGCGAGAATCGAAATTGCAACTTGTCTCTGGAGGACTCGTTTCGACGATCTCGAGAGGCCTGTCGAAGCTCCAAATAGGCCGATCAGTGTTTCAATAGCCGTTTGACAGCGTCGGCCTGTAATTTTCCAATCGTACGTAGCCGCGAATTCAGTTAGGCACTCGTGTGTCCGATGGCCGATGATGGACGTCCGGCGTAACGATCGCCAATGCCGAGTGATACTCGAAACAAGAGGGCCGATCAACAGGTGTTAGACACCGGCTAATTCGCATAATAATTTGACAGACTTAATTTGCGATGCTCGACGTGCCGGAGGAGGTCATTGCGCAGAAGAGATTCCTTCGCGGATGATCGTTACCGATCGTTGGAGAGGAGGGGGGGGGGGGGGGGGGGGGAGCAAAATCTTCATGAGCTATGGCGCGTACCGTACTGACAATACATTCATCACTCTTGACTATTGGTGGGTGATTAATAGGCTTCCCGTCAGGAAGAATTCCGAGTTAGATCGAGAGGACCAACTGGACGGTGGAGATGTGTGCGGGAGATTAGAGAGCTCGAGCTGCGTATACCGTAATCCCGGCGATCAGCCTTGATATTTATGAAAATCAGTCTTTCTCCGTTCTTTCTTCGAGTTGCTTTGCGCCTGGTATCTTTTGATAATGGAATGCGCTCGTGCCACAATCCATCAGGCGCACTGTCCAACGAGACCGTATGGATTTTCGATCGGCGAACGCCCGTAGGCGCCAATTGTTCATTGTTAATGGGACGAAGAAAAGGTTCCTCGTACATATCGATACGTCGTATGATTGCAGGTTGTTCCGGGTACGAAGAAGAAGCAGAAGCAGTCGCAGTGGAAGAGGCCAACGAAGTCAACGAGGTCGCAAGTGTCGAGGTGACGGGTGCGTGAGAGAGACAGAGACGGTGTGATGAGCGGATATCTCGGGACTAGCACCACCCTGTCCCCATCGTTGCTGCACGACCCCAAGTATCCTCCAGCCATGCGGGAGAAGGACTCCAGTCCGAGAAAAATGCCGGGTCACATAAGCCCAAAGCAGGCGAGCATATATCCGCTGAGCGTGAGGATCAGCGATGTCGAGGAGTTGCCGTACGATCTGAGCCACGGCAGAGATTCTTCCCATGCCTCGAGTCCAACGGCGATGATGAATCAGCAGCCTCACATGAGTCCAGCCGGTAGGCCGCCTAGATCGAGGAACGAGCAGCACGAGGATGAGGCCGATTGCGAACCTCTCGATCTACGCGTCGATCACAAGAAGGATCACATGAGGGACGAGAATCAAAACGATATTGAGGTGCTCAATCAAAACGGCCTCGAACGTTTGCCCTATCACACGGTACTCTTTCCTCAGCATCACGCCGTGCATCCGCTCGTGCTCGAGGCGATGTACAGATCACATCATCAGCCGCCGAGCGTAACTGACTTGCCGAAGATTCAAGTGCGCGCGCTGCCGACCATGGTGCCACTTCCGTCGGCCAATCGGTTCCCTCCGCCGTCATCGTCATCATCGGCCTCGTCACAGCAGCAGATGAGCCAGAGAATCGCCAGTCCCGTGGCCGCCAGGGAGCATCAACAGAATCAACAGAGCCAACAACAGACGCCTCATCAGACGCCATCGGGGACTGGCAACTTGCCGGCATATTCGGCATCACCTGCAGCCGTTACCGCGAGTCTCAAGCCCAAGGATCGTTACTCGTGTAAATTCTGCGGCAAGGTGTTTCCACGATCGGCCAATCTCACCCGACACCTAAGAACTCACACCGGTGAACAGCCGTACAAGTGCAAATACTGCGAAAGATCATTCAGCATATCGAGCAATCTTCAACGACACGTCAGGAATATTCACAACAAGGAGAAGCCCTTCAAGTGCCCTCTGTGCGAACGATGCTTCGGACAACAGACGAATCTTGATCGCCATCTGAAGAAGCACGACGCTGACGGACCCACGATACTCGACGAGGTCAGATCTCGCTATCACGGCCAATTGCCACGTGCCGATGATTCCTACTTCGAAGAGATACGGAGCTTCATGGGCAAGATCACATCGCAAAGGCAGGGAATTCCATATTTCCCCGGGCTACTGGGGGCTACCGGTGAGGAGTATCGGAACGATAAGCAACAGCTGCAAATGGAGGAGAAACGCGGTGACTCGTCGTACTTCAGCGATCGCGACAACTTGAGCTCGAGATCGAGCAGCAGCGCAAGCCGGGCTGAAAGCGTCCACGAGGATCAAAGGGACGCCAATACGCCGCCATTGTCGCCTGGGAACAATACCTGATTACGACGGGCCGACGATGAATTTCGTATCGTCGACGTTCCAGACGCTTCGGGCCGCGATCTTGCGCTGACGCAAGGGAGACGCGAGCCTTGATCCACTTGCGATCTCTCCCAAGGCGCAAGACGAGGTTTATTGGAAGACGATCGGTAAGAGAGCGGAGATTGGAAAATCGGCAACGAGGGTTGCCAATGAGTCTTTCTCCTTGGCTCTAGCTCACTTTCTTTCTCAGAGCTCGTCGCAAAATCTGTACATAATGTTATTTCGCGGAAAACGTAATCTTAAGGGCGGTTCTCATCTGTGAAAGGTTGAAGAGTCCCGCCGCGAAGAGGACGGGAACCCTACGATTAGCGACTAGTTAGACTGTAATAGTTGGTAGCGTTTAGACATAGTTGAAGGCGTCAAGGAAGTGCCGACAGTCATCCTCTCTCGTACAGGTAGCTCGAACGTTAAGGGGCTACATTTACCTGAAGGCGCGAAAAAAATGGCTAAATTCCGAATTTCTTTTTGGGAAACGGTTGGTGAAGCGCATTTTTTTCACTTGATATATATTGAGAGCCTTTGAACAAAATCACTAAAAACTGCACAAACATGGTCGCGGGCAGATGACGAAATTTTTTTCGCGATGTTTGGCCGTGGACACTCTCCAGCTCAAACGCTACATCTGAAATTATAAAACCAAACAGGTTATTCAAGGTAACAATAAATACGAGTCATTGACGATCGACGATTTTTTTAATCATTTTTTTTAACAATGTGGCGCCGATTTGAACCTCGAGCATGCAAAATCTGTGAAAAAAGTCGTCATTTTTACGTAACTATTCAAAAATGAAGATCGATTTAAAAAAAGTAAGATCGTCAACGACCTTTAAATGTTTGTCGTCGTATCTCCTGTAAATTTGGGAACAATCGATCGAGTGCTTCTCGAGATATGATGTCCACCGACTTTGAAAAATGTTCCAATGACATTTTCAGGGTATATGGCTAAAAGGAGATACTATTGGATGAAAACACTTTTGGAAAATGCAATTTTTTGACACACCTGGGTAGATGTAGCCCCTTAACGAATTTCCGGAGAAACGATCGAATCGGTCGCCAATCCTGGATAATCCGAGGGATCCTCCCGGTCCTAGATACGATCGTTCAAATTTTGCAATCGCCTGCGATTTGTCATTAGCTGGAAATGGCCCAAATGGCACTTGGGATCCCGAGGCAGAGGAATGCTAATTCTCCCGTTACCAGACGCGCTCATCCAACCCTACAATTACCTTTGTTTTTTGATTCCCTCCCGCCATTATACGAGGTCAATCATCTCGGCGCGTTCCACCGCGTCATTTTTCTTCCGAGACGCGACTCTGCGCAAAAATCATCGCAAAAATCGACGCTGAACCGATTCGTTCCGGCAAAAAGTGTACAGGTAGGCGAGCCCGCTGCCGTATTACTCATCCGGCGCTTTTACGAGGTAGAAAGTGAATTTGACGAAAGAACCGCAACGGGAACAGCCAGTCTCGAAGCTCCATCCGTTGTCGACCTGGCGCAAACGGCCTCCGCCTCGTCCATCCGTTGTCCGTCGATCGTTCACGCGGTCGCTGGACTCTCGCGAATCCACTCGACGAGTTTCCTCCGGCGCGGTACGAGCGAAGAAAAAAGAAACGAAAAAAAAAACTTGACGATCGGGCGGATTAGAAATCGTTGGGAATGAAGTCCGGTTGACTTTTGTGCGGAACAAACCTTTCCACCGCGGTCGTGAAAAACCAGTCGGATGCCCGAATGTGCCCGGAACTTTGAGACGATAGCCCTAGACAGAGTTGCCATCATAAAGAGGCCATATGCTTTTGGCAGCGGAAATTTTGTGATCGAAAAAAATATGTAAAATCGTTTTTTGAGTCCTCTTTGAAAAAAATATATTCCTTTTTTTGGGACGAGTAGTATTTGCCGAAAAAATTGGGATTTTTGGGAAAAAATCAAAATTCCATTTTTGGGTGAGCGGAGTGTAGATAGTTACATTCCAAAAACGAAAAACTCCGAAAAAAAACTCTTTTGAAGAGGATTTACATTGAATTTTTCCACTTCTAAATCTATCTTGGATAAATTTTTTTTCCATGACGGGACAATTGCAAGCTGGCCATATTTTTTGAAGGGCCTGGCGCGAAGATTTTGCCATCGAAAAAATATAATGTTTGATGGCTTTCCAAGGTCTCATCGAAAAAAAATATTACGAATTTTTGTGACGAGTAGTATTTGCCAGGAAAATTGAGCTTTCTGGAAAAAAATTAAAATTCCATTTTCAGTTCAGCAGAATGAAGATAATTAAATTCCGAATAATAAATACTCCTAAAAATACTTTTTTATGGAATTAAACTCCATTTTTCGTCTCCAAACGCATCTTGCATCGCATCAAAATGCAATGCACAAATGAAGTTCGTTGAGAGTGTACGAAACACTTCGGAATTCAATTATCTTTATTCTGCTGCACTCAAAATGAAATATTAATTTTTAGTTCAGAACGCTCAGTTTCTTCTGGCAAATATTACTCATTCCAAAAATACGCTATATTTTTTTTCGAAGAAAACTTAAAAGCCATGTAAAATCCTATTTTTCGCCGTCGCAAAATATCTGTGCAAGATCCTTAAAAAACACATAACCACCAATGGTGTTGAAGTTTTCATCGTTGGACTGCAAAGTAAATAAATTTTCTTCGCATTGCCGATTTTTTAGGCTCAGACTACGAAAATGACTGAAATATTTTTGAGAATCTTTATTAAATATCAAATCTATAATCAAAACCTGCAAAAACGATTTTAAATAAAATTAAAAACAAAGAACTGAAAAAATACAAGAACAATTTTCATTGCATTCCAACGATGCAAACTTCGGCACGATTGGCCACCTTATAACTGACACCCACATATATGTCAATATATATATATATATATATATATATATATATATATATATATATATATATATACATATTCATATTATATTCTATGAATGCATATTTCATATACACGTTTTATAATAGTAATATTTACATTTATAATATTCAATACATAATTATAAATGATATATTACTGTTTTATAACACATATATAATATATTTATTTATATAATATATGATGTGGACATATGTGTGTGTGTGTGTGTGTATATATATATATATATATATATATATATATATATATATATATATATATATATATATATATATATATATATATATATATATATATATATATATATATATATATACATATATATATAGATGTGATCGGCAGTCGGGAAAAGAATGAACGTGCGCAGTTTCGTCGTCGTGATTCGCGATGGAATCGTGGGAAGAGGCGGAGGCTGCCGTTGCGCCGCAATCTCGGGTCAGGCTAAAACGCTATATACGTTCGCCATAAGAGCGCACGTTGCGGAGCACACGTGTATATATGGTTTATACGGTGTATACAGTTGGGTACATCGAGGAGGAGAAATGGTAACGGAATTCGAGATAGCGAACGCAGTCAGCATCCGAACGTACCGGCTTACACGAACATGGCAATCGGGAGGATTTCCTCTGTCTCGAATGTGTGTGCATCTTCTTGCTGGACCGGGCAGGCTCTCGCGTTGTTCTTGCAGTGCAGGAACGATTTAATCGTATGCGAAGGGCCTGGACCTCTTATGCAACGAATTTTCTCTCTCTCTCTCTCTCCCTCTCCCTCTCCCTCTCCCTCTTCATCTCTCATTCTTGCGATATTCCCTTCCCCCTGTGCCCCCTCAAGATCGCAGCGCGCAAATCGCAATGATTTCAAATTTGCATCTCAAATAAAAAAAATAAATAAACAAAAGTTAGTAATCAATTTTTGAAAATTCATCTGTGGGCCTTTTTTCAGAGATTTCGATTTTTTTCGATTTCGGTTTTTGGTAGGAACGAGCCCATAATTCACCAATTGATGCAAACTCACGTGAATTTGATCAGAGTGCAATCTATGAAGTTCGAATTAAATGAGGAGGGTTGGAAAAGTCCGTCTGAGTTTTCAAGAGGCAGGAAGTCAATTTTTTTAGGATGACGTACGATCGTTTTGAAGGACCGGCGTGAATTATCGTCACTTCATGCGCGAGTATGGAATACTCATACTTAAGTTACCTGTACAAATATTCCTACGTTGCTCGAGGTGTGACTGAGCAATCGGCCGATCTTTCTTTCGCTTCTCGCCGACATACGCTTGATGGTTTACTCTCTTTCTCTCTCTATCTTCTTATACCTGGCTGACCCTCTCTCTCTCTCTCTCTCTCCTGACGATGGATACGTTTACCTTTGTATATCCGCGTGCGCATTTGTAGCCCGCGGCCTCGGTGGACTCTTGCGTTACAGTTTCGCCACGCCCCGTGATCCACCGGAGAGCCACGCCGTGGCAGAGAGCTCATCTCGCGAAAGTGAAACGCACTAAAGGAGCCGCGCACTCTACGGGTACCAAGGTGTACATACTTATATTTTTTATTTTTTTTGTATATATATATATATATATATATATATATATATATATATATATATATATATATATATACATACATGTATATGTCGCGAGGGAGAGGATTTACTGCTGAGGCCATCTGGCGTCTCTCTCGTTCTCCCTTCAGGATGAAAAGTGAGATTGGATCGATCTTAAGCCACGATCATTATTCTCACTTCGCAGAAACTTTTCTCCGCAAGTCTTTAATTCTCTCCTTCTCCTTTTTCAATTCGTTTTCAATTATTACCAAACTGCTGTAAATTGAAAAAAAAACGAAGAAAAAAGAAAAAACGTATTTAGACCACGTCATTGAACGAAAGTTCATGATTTTTCTCAAATTCGAAAAGCTCTGAAATGAATATTTCGATCACCGTTTATTCTCGAACCACACTGCACATTACGATGTTCGCCTCCTATGATTTTTCCGCCGTCTCACTTAATTTCCGCATCTTCCTTTCGACTGGTAGACAATCGCAAGCTGCACGTACCTAAGCATGCAAACATACGTTACCTAATAATTATATTATATCGAGCGCGGGTGGAAGCCGCGTTTCTGCATAGACTTTTTATTCGCGCGATCGCGTATGAAATGTACGACGGCATAATCTCGTAAGACGTCGACCTAATAGTAATATATTAATTCTGTAAAATATATATATATATATATATATATATAAATATATATATATATATATATAGATTTATGTAGATATATATACGAACGTAAAAATATTCATACACAAGTATACATTGTATTCGTATATGTACGAGAGAAGAAAGATACTTTGTACATCACTGTAAAACGATCAGACAAATTGAAGATTCGAGGTAATATATAGGCGTGTGAAAGAATGTATTTACCGCGACGGTAGACTTCGTATCGAGGCTCAACTTAGTTAGTTAATTGAATTTGTGACGTTTTCATCGGTGATTCGCCAGCTGAGATGTGTATTAATCGTGTTGGAATTCAAATTGTTCAATTTTTGTAAAAAATGACGATTTTTTGTGAAATTAGCGATTTTTTTCAAAAATTGATGATTTTTTGTAGAAATTGATGAATATTTGTAAAAATTGACGATTTTTTGCAAATATTGATGGCTTTCTGTTGACATGTGTTATTGATTGTAAAAAATGATGCTTTTTTGCGAAGATTGATGATTTTTTGAAAAATTGATGAATTTTTTTCTAAACGTATAAATTCTTTTTTAAACTGATGATTTTTTGTAAAAATGCATGAGTTTCCGTGATATTTACAGACTTTTGTTCAATATTTTTTCATTAGGGAATACAAATTCATTTCCTAATAATAAATATCAAATGTATTGATTTTCACGAAAAGTAAAACTTAACGAAAATTCACAAATTTTTAACAAATCATCAATTTTAACTAAAAGTGATCGATTTTTACAAAAAATCATGACTTCTTACAAAATGTGATCGACGATTACAAAAAATTGATGATTTTTTGTAGAAATTGATGAATATTTGTAAAAATTGACGATTTTTTGCAAATATTGATGGCTTTCTGTAAACATTTGTTATTGATTGTAAAAATTATTTTTCGAAAAATTAATGCTCTTTTATAAAAATGACGATTTTTTGTAAAAATTGATCAACTTTTTTCTAAACGTATACATTTTTTTTTAACTGATGATTTTTTGTAAAAATTGCGTGATAATTCACGGACTTTTATGGAATATTTTTATTAGGAAATCCAAATTTATTTCCTATTAATAAATATCAAATTAATTGATTTTTACAAAAAAGTAAAACTACAAAATTTCATAAATTTTTAACAAATCATCAATTTTCACTAAAAATAATCGATTTTTGGAAAAAATTATCACTTCTCACAAAATGTCATCAATGATTAGAAAAAATCAACAGTTTTTATTTTTTTTAAACAAGTTTGTGCAAAATATCATTAACTTTTACCAAAAAAATCAATTTTTACAAATTTAGCGCGTTTTCTCGGAAAAATTACTGGAAAAAAATGATTCGTCCCGCAAATGGATGAAAGCAATTAAAAAAATTTCATCAAAATACTTCGCGGCGTCCGAGTCACTTGGGTTAACGAAAAATATGCTATTTTTCTATTTTGTACATAAAACTTACAATTAGTCTATCCGAGTCATACATGACGAGTTTCGGGAAAATGAACGTCAATTGAGTGTTTTATGTATGCATAAAAAACACACTCGACTAAAAAAACTTATAGTTTCATATATATATATATATATATATATATATATATATATATATATATATATATATATATATATATATATATATATATATATATATATAACCCAAACAAACTCACGCGAGTATGTATGTATATGTGTATATAGATAAAACACTACATCGCAATGTTGCTCAACGTTAATTGGCCCGAGCTCATTTCACAACTGTACAGTGGAAGCGAGCACACGCGCCTTGTTAAGCGTTTTTATTTTTTTTTTTCAAGCTCTAGGGCCGATCGGTGTTCGTTCCTTCTATCGCTGCCATTGATCATAGACGAATCTGATGACGCGTTCAGCCATTGCGACATTACTTCACGATTATCATTATCAGAGCCATCCGCCCAAAGTATCTCATTATTATCGTCAAAAACGAACGATGTACGAAAACGATCCCGATCAATATTCTGTCCGGCAGTTGTCATTTGCAATGTATTTTTTTTTATTCACACGAAAAATTCGTAAAACGAGTATTTCTGAAAGTTACCGAGACCTTTTTGATGCCTCGACATTTTTTTCTTGCTGAATTGCGACGGGAAGCACCGAGAGCACCCCACCGAAAAAAAGCTTCTACTTTTGACAGATTGGAGGCATTGTAGAAATTTATTTGTCGGCTCAGAGAGGAGTGATGGAAGAACGGAGCGAATGCTGGTGATCGAAAATCGCCGCTCGTGCAATCGTGATAGGATGCACCGTTCGAAAAGTGCAGCAGCAACGAAATGACGTTTGAGTCGTCGACACCTGGCCGTAATTTTTAATACAACTACCTACTGCTTAGGAATGCCGAAAGAATGCGAGATAAATATATACGTCGTTGTGTTTTTTTTTTAATACGATTGTGATTTCATTGAGGTTACCGATTTATACGTAATTGATTGTATTAAACGTAAAAGAACAGAAGAAAAAAGCGATGAAAGAGAAACTCGATCGTGTGAGTCTGTGTGTGTGTGTGTGAGAGAGAGAGAGAGAGAGAGAGAGAGAGAGAGAGAGAAATAAATCATCGATACTCTTTCGTACGTATAGAGAACTAAGGTCAAAAGTTTTAAGCTTCGCCGGTTCGCGAGAGCGAGGGAGAAAAGAGTCTCCGGTGGCGCGTTCAATTGACTTCCTAACCGGTGAAGCCTCACGATCGACGAGAGACTCCCGAGATTTCGTAAGATCGCTATTGCCAATCGATATTATCGAGGGAGAATAATAAACGCCCACGATTCGTCATCCACGGTATAGCGCGTGGAATCTCTCGTCTGTCGTCAATTTCACGTAAACTTAGATTGTTAGTTACGTGTCTCTTAGCATATTAGTGGTGACTGTATATATGTCGATATGTAACATTCGATAGTTATTATATGAAAAATATTCGTACACGTGTGTTTTATTTTTTTCTGTCGCTACCATGTGCCCTTACCCCTGCGAAAAAAGAAGAAAAAATAGGGCGCTGGGTCGTCTGAGAATTGCTGATCGAACGGTTTTGCTTTATACAATAGCAATATAATTTTCTCCATTTTGCTGCACTGCATTAATCATTTTATTTTAATGATATTTTCTAGGGCTCGGTAGCCATTGAAGACCCTTGCAGTTTCCTGGTCTTATATATTTTTCGTTATCGTAACCCTTTGGTTTAAGAACTCCAAATAATTCACGAAGGTAGCAGTCACCCGGTACAGGTGGGTAAACAATTTCTGATGCTCTGAAGTAATTAGTTTTGGAAATTAGAAAAAATAAAAAACGGTCTTTACTTTGACAAGTCTTCATCTGCCATATTTTTGACAGTACGAAAAGTTTGCCACGTGAAAAATCGATTGGGGTAGAATATACGTAAGTCGAATGACCATAAGTGCCAATATCCATAAGTGAATATCCATAAATGAATATCCATAAGTCGAATATCCATAAGTACGAATATCCATAAGTGAGTATATCATATAACCCAAACACACCCAAACAAACTTGAACTTTTACCGAGCATTCTCTTTATTAAAAATTTCTTAAAATGCTCATCTTTCTTCGTATTTTCACTCTTCCGCCTTTTGTACTGACTTATCTCTACCTCTCGCCATTTCTGGCACCCATTTCTACTCTATACTCACTTATGGATATTCTACTTATGGATATTCATACAGGGTGTCCAATAGGAAGTTGCTGAAACTAATCGACTGTCATTTTAAAACACGTGCACAGAATCAGAAAAGCCAAATTGCTGTAAATAGAGGAAACTCTGCAGTTTTAAACGCACATAAATAAAACCCAGTTAAATATTTTTTATGTCAATTTATTACATCTTATAAAAATAACGAAAAAGTACAGTGATTAATGATAGATATTTTCGAAGTGCGAACCGTTAGATTGTGCACAAAAATCGATTCTCTTTTGAAAACTGTGAAAAACTGTGTCCAACATATCGTTCGTAATGCCGCGAACCACTTCCTGGATGGCCGCGATCAGTTCTTCTACTGTGCTGGGGTTTTTAGCGTAACAATGATCTTTAATGTAACCCCACAAGAAAAAATCACAAGGGTTCAGGTCCGGTGAGTACGGAGACCATTCTAGTCCGCCTTGAGCAAATTTAGGGTACCCCAGACCGATTACTCGAGTCCCATATACGCGATGAATAGCTTCAAACACCTCATGAGTCCGGAGCGGCGTCGCTCCATCTTGCATGAAGTAACATTTTTTAACCAGTCCCCTCTTTTTTGCATAAGGGAAGAATTTCGTTTCCAAAAGCTGTTTGTAACTCTCTCCTGTTACCGTAGATTCCAAGAATTGCAAATAAATTCCTTTTACTGAAATCGCTGCCCATGCCGTTACTTTCTGTGGATGAAAGGACTTCGCTAGCGATATGTTGGGATTTTCCGTTCCCCAAAACCGGTAATTTTGCTTGTTTACGTACCCATTCATCCCAAAATGTGCTTCATCGGAATAAATAATCAATTTCTCATGAAGTTCTTCGGCTTCAAAGATTCCCGTAATAGTGTTACAAAATTCGATGCGTTTCGTCATGGCATGTTCAGTTAACAATTGATGAGTGCTTATTTTATACGGATGAAACTTTAAGAAATATTTCAAAATGTTGCGTAATGATGATTTGGTTATTTTTAATGCTTGAGCAGCTTTCCGAATCGAATCATTTGGATTTTGTTTGAAATAATTCTCAACTTCGTTTATCTTCTCTGGTGTAGTCACCGTAACAGATGGACCTGGCAACTCGTGTCTACGGTCCTGGAGTGTACCATACTTCACGAAGTTATCGATTATCCTACAAAAATTAACGTAAAATTACTTCCATGCAGTTTAATTGAATTGAAACACAAGTTGTGTGATAGATGAATATGAATAAATATTCAATTCTTACCTTTTCAGAGTGTTTTCGCTGGCAACTCTATGAGTTCCAAACATAGTACGAAACCCTCTGTACGCATTACTATAAATTTTTCCCCTCGAGAAGAAGCACTCAATAAGATATACTTTTTCTTCCGTGGTGAGCTCACTCATTTTGACGCGCGCGTACTTGCTTCAACCACGGCTGGAATAAAACTGCGGGGTCTCAGGTATGCGCCTTAGAAAAAGGGACCCCTATTGAATTCATGGAGGGAAGAGACACTTATTTAGTTTTAGCAACTTCCTATTGGACACCCTGTACTTATGCATATTCGTACTTATGAATATTCGTATTTATGGATATTCGACTTATGGATATTCGTACTTATGGATATTCGACTTATGGATGTTCGTACTTATGGATATTCGACTTATGGATATTCGTACTTATGGATATTCGACGACAGCAGAAAAATCGATAGTTGAATTAGCAATATATTTATTGATTGATTAATGGTTGAGTCAAGTTGATTTATTTATCATTTAGCAATAGATCGTTAACGGATCAATCCGCAAACTTCATAAGAGTAATTGAGTTTAGAATTAATTAAATTAAATCACTTTAATTCATTTAATTTGTTTAATTTTGACAAACTTTCATCTGCTATAATTTTGACACTTTTTGAAAAATTTGCCACATGAAAAATCGATAATTCAATTAGCAAAGGATTGTTAATTAATTTATTATTTAGCGACAGTTCGGTAACAAACCAATTCGCAAACTTCATCGGAGTAATCAAACTTTAATTCCACTCGAATGCGTCATCCGACACTTGACCGATTTTTTTCTCATCCACAAGTATACCCTGTCGGCGTCTAAGTACGTTGCAAAAATGAATTCGGAGGATTTTCGGTAAGCTCGAGGACCAGTCGAGTCACAATTGGGTCGAATGAAGACGATAGGAAGATTCGCAGGGAGGTGGAAAAAAAGAAGTCAAAGTGTCGCACTTGCTTACGAGCTAAGTACGAGGAGGCTTTCTCCGAGTACGACGGCGCGACGGGACCGTATAATGGCCCCTCGCGAAATCGTCATATCAGGCTGTCGGACGAGTTTGTTCTCGTTATACTTCTTCGGTATGAGCTCGCGTCGCGTTCCCCGGACGTTTCTCGGGGCAGCGGTCACGATACCGCGAACGAAACGCACGCGCGCGCACATTTTATTTCCGCTCGAAATTATAAGCGTCTCCGAGCGAGTACGCGATTAATGTGGGAAAGAGATTTTCGTACGCGGCGGGAGGGTCATAGGTGTGTGAGAACCGGAACGGTCTCGACTACTCGGACCAAACGTTCAACCTGGACGAATCCCGAAACGTGACCGAGTGGACAAATCGCGCGTAACTGGACGAGGACCATTTTTATTTTTTTACGGTACGAATGACGTCGTTACATGTAAGTGAGTGTGTGAGAGATGGTCGCATCTTGTCTCAACGCCGCTGTACTTGTCTCGAGAAACGATGGACCTCGCTCTTTATTTTTCAAGGCTCTTCGCGAAGGGCAAAACCGCATCGTTCGATCTACTTACGTGCATCAACGATTTTATGCATTCGACGGCTTTTTTTATCGCATCGACCACGCAGGATAAAATAACATAACATTTTGAAAATAACGTAAAAATATATGGTTATACCCTGAACAATATTGAGTGAAATAAAAATTAATCGGTTTCTTACTAAATGGTATTAATTAATTTAATTAAATAGAAAGATAACTATGCATTGAGTTAAGGGGTAAGGCCACAGTAAAATTAAAAAAAAATCGATTTTTTTTCGCTAAAACGGTGCTTTATCATCATGAGAATAAGTTACTAGACGATTTATAACAAGAATTTTTTTTTCACCGACTTTAAGCGTGTAACGTTAGCCCACCTCGGGCACGGCTTCAGAGTACCTAAACCTGTAAACGCGTTTTTCTCGAAACAGCTTTTTTCCAATTGGCGTGACAAATAACGTCAACCATTCTCACTCGGTTTACTTCAAATTTAAAAGTTATGTTCCTAATTGCATTTCGCAGAGAAGTACGTACGGAATTTCTCATTAACGGAGACTTTGTCCTTGGAGTGCCATATTTCAGGTGTTTACATTTCATTTTTTTTAAAGGAAACGAGCAAAGCTTTTTGAGTGCGGTTTTTTTCTTGCTTTTATTCATGATATACAGAACGTTAAAAACATTTTTTTTGAAAAAAAAAACAAAAACAAAATGGCGGCCGTTGCAGCTCCGCGAAAACAGGTCCTGAAATCGCGGGAGGTAAACGGCTGACATCACTGCCCCCTCTTTGTTGATCTGAAACACAAATACAAAGCATATTATCAATCTGTGACCCTTTGGTCATGGAATGACGGATGGGTTTTTCGTTTAGTACAAATTTCGGAAAATGGCGACAATTAAAAAAAAATCGAATTTTCGCGTTTTTTTCGCATAAAAAGATAAATAATAAATGCAAAAATGTATCTATCGAAAAAACGATCCGTCATTCCGTGAAGACATATTTTCTGAGTATGCTCTCCAAATTTCAGGTCGATATGTTAATTACAGCGGTCAGGAGAATGTCAGCCATTTTCAAAAACGTGTTTTCGAGAAAAACGCGTTTAAAGTTTTGTAATGTGTTTACACAAATGTGTTTATAATTACCGCTAATCGGCAATGCCTGGTCCATAGAGGCATCCCTCCTCTTCTTCTAGCTGCTCATGTTGAGCCGCTAACATCTCCCGCTGCTCTTTCAAGGACAAAGTCTCCCTTAATCGAAAACTTTTTATTTTATGAACAGTTCTATACGAAATTTTTCACTGAAAATTCATTCAAATACCTACAACTCAATTCAAATACATACAACTTTTGAATAAAACAATGTTTTTTAATAAAATATGAGTAATCGGCCATGTTGTACATAAAAAAAAAAATCTTCTAACAGCTTGATGTTCGTAATAAATAGATGTGTAATTAATTTTATGAGTGAATCACTTTTTCATACGAAAAACAATTGTTAAATTCGCACATGAATTTATACCCGTTACTGTGGCCTAACCCCTCAATTAACAACGATAACTGTATCGATAAAAAATCGATAAATAAGGATATTTATACGTGAAATTAATCGATAATGATTACTATAAATTTAATCAATAGACAACTATATAAAATAACTATAAAACAAATCAACAAATAACATAAACTATAAACTAAGTTAACGAATAACGTTAACTATAGATTAAATTAATAAATAACGATAACTTTCAATTGAATTGATGATAACGATAACGGTAAATTAAATCCATAAATAGCATAAACTATAAATTACATTGATAAATAACGATAACTATAAGATAAATTAATCAATGACGACATCTATAAATTTAATCAACAAATAACGATAACTGTAGATTCAATCAACAAGTAACGATAACTCCAAAGTACATCAATGAGTAACAATAGCTATAAGTAAATGTAATACATAACAAGAACTATAAATTAAATAAATAACGATAAATATAAATCCAATCAACAAATATTATTTTGTTTTTTATCGTACCTTCTGTCTGTCAACGTTCTTCCACTTATTACATTCCCCACCATATGCTTACTCCACATCCCCTACCAATCAAGAAGTATCGATCACTATAAATTAAATGAATAAATAACGATAACTCTGCTACGTTGTTTATTCAAATTTTCAATATTTCTCGTGTTTCGAGTTCGGTATTTTGAAAAAATCATTCCGCGATCCAAAAGAGACTGACCTTATTGGCAGTAAATTGAACAACACCGAATTCGGAAAACTCTAAATAAAAACATAATTTTGAAAATTGAAAATAATATCAACATATACATTTTTCAACCTGAATAAGATGTTGACATGCAAAATCTGAATTTAGTAAAAATTAAGATGTAGCAATTCTAAATAAACTAAAAATAGAGACTGAAAGAAATAAAATAAAATTGATGAGTGCCCATCTCCCAAACGTGGTCGGAGGTTAATCGTCATTGTCACAAGCGAGGCAGGAGGAAAGTGTAAGACAGAGAGAGGGAGAGAGTGAGAGCGACATGCAGAATAAGACGGACCGCTCGGTACAGTATGATTCTCGTTTAAGTGTTCTTTTCTTGGCTTCCCGGAGGACGCGACTTTGACCCAGATACGCGAAACTGTGCTGTCCAGCCCAGATGCAACGAAACCGTAAAAAAAAGTGCACAAGTGCGCAAACACAAAAAAAAATTACCAGCTTTTTTTCACAAGAAAAATATTTGTTTTCGACTTTTTTAACAAAATAAAAAAAACTCAACAGCATGCATGTTTTTTTAGCTAAACGCGTGTCATCTACAAGACTTTTTGAACAAACGTTAGCAAAGGTGCACAAGAAAGGCGAGAAAATTCTTCTGGAAAGCACAGTGTCAAAAAACTTGATGATATAATTACCTCGTGTGGTTGCTGAAGCTGCAATAATTAATTAGTAATCATAATTAATAATAGATAACTATTAGTGTTTCAAAAACACAGTGATGACTTTTATCCTATACTTTTTTTATATCGAATAGCACAAAAAATATTCATCGGACGACTGACACCTGTGGGCGTAACAATAAGGTAATTGCGTGTAGATACAATCGCACGTGAAGTCGATGGCCGTTGAGATCACGTTTATTGTGAATAATTAAAAAAATATAAAAATGACTTAAGTACAATGTAACACGAATCATTATTGTTATTTACACAATATTGTGGTCTATAATGAAGATTGAGATCGTCATTTCCAAGGCACTTTTTCCATTAGCCACTGCTGCTCGGCGTTTCCGTTGCAGGATGCAATTACGGGGCCCTCGTCGGTGTCGGGTGACACGTGAAGGCACATTCCCGAACTCACGTGAACGAACGCCTTCGTCTGAGCAGAAACATGCGTTTGCGTCGTAATACAAATAAAATTCAATAATGTAATTGGGGAACCGAATTTTTTCGATTCTATGAAGAAGAAAATAATTTTCAAAATCTCGGTCACAATGGAAATGTAATTTAAAAAAACAATAATTTTTTTTAGATGTTTTAAAAACGATGTAATAAAAAGAAAAGAATAGGAAATAAAATGTTCAACATCCCGTGCGGAAGTTGAGTTGGGGCTGTGATCGGGCCCCAATAATATTCCCCTAACTTTATTCGGGCCCTCATCTGGAAACCACATGAGGGCCGTTAGCGGCCGGTCACACTTTGTCAACAAGGGCCATTAAAGGCGCAACGACCGGGGCCTTATAAGTTGCCTCAATGGCGCCTCATCAAAACCATTTTAGCGCCCTGAAATGGCCTCAACGGCGCCTCATCATAACCATTTCAGCGTCATAAAATATCCGTACCAGTGGATATACGTGTATGTTAAATGCGTCAGGGTATATCTGTATTTGTTTTTATGTAATTGTTCACGTGCATAGGTGTGGGAGTGAGTACATGTCTATGTATGTGTGCACGCGTAGAAATGTGATTGCGTATTTGCATGTGAGCCTTTATGACAAACTGCCATGACAAAATTAATATAAAAAATAATCCATTCTAAGGAATGGATGTGTAGTAGAAATAAAAAAAATATATGGGTCTACTGAATCACTAGAATCTATTTCCATTGAGGGAAAGATCTGGAAAACAAAGACCACTTTATTTATTTATCCTACACAGTCAGATAATGTTTATGAATGGGAAATATCAGCGAAGTCTTCAGAAGAAATAATTTCCCCTATAATGAGTATTGAGCGGAAATTAGTTGCTATAAAAATGTCGAGAAAACCGGTTGGGACTGTTCACACTTATGCGTTAGCATTTCTCCATGTATGAGTGAAACCATGAGTAATTGTTTGTATCTATGTAAAAGGTTTCTTTAATTTGATAAATAAATACTGTTTGATGTTTGTCTGCATATTTGTGTTCTTCGTTGATTTTTTATTTGCTAATGCCCTTACGCTTTTTCCCAATTTGCGTTCGATAATATTTTTTGATCGAAGTATATAATCGATTTGAATAATTGAAATACCATCAACCATGTAGCCTAAGCTATTTATACTGGTTTATCGCTATAATAGTCAGATCAGGGCCTATTGTGGAGATCCCTACTTGTTTATCCCTATACTGGCCAAGTCTGGGCCTATTTTGGAAATCTCTACAGGTTTATCCCTATAATGGCCAAGTCGGGTCCTTTTGTGGAAATCCCTACAGGTTTATCCCCATAATGGCCAAGTCGGGGCCTATTGTGGAAATCCCTACAAGTTTATCCCGATAATGGCCAAGTCTGGGCCCATTGTGGAAATCCCTACTAGGGAAAGCACTAGGAAAGCCCTGAAAGGCCCTTATTTTTATTAGGGATGCCCTATCAGTTTTCCGCACGGGATAATAAAATGTAATGAAATCAATCATTATTGAAGGAAATTTAAACAATAATATAAACAAAAGAAAAATGAAAGGAAAACAATGTCCGTCATAATACAAATATGATAAAATCAATAATTATATAACGAAATTTAGAAAAACAATATTTAAAAAAAACATGAATAAATTTAAGCCAAAATACAAATATAAACGAAATAAAATAATTGTTTAAACATCATTATTTTACATAATTTTAAAAATGATATAAAGAAAAAATCATATAATATGTATGTAGATCGTATAATATGTGATATAATAAAATCATTAATTAACGAAATTCAAAAAATTGTTATAAAGGAAAAAAAAATCGTCATGATGCAAATCTAATAAAATTGATAATTATTTAACGAAATTAAAGAACCAACATAAAAAAGAAATTATGGAAATGCCCGTCGAAATAGAAATTGGAAAAAATAAATAATTGTTTACCGAAATAAAAAAAAATAATATTAAGAAAACGACAAATGAAAAAAAAATCATAATTCCACCGCAAAATTGACGTTCATTTCGATTATACAATATTGATTTAAAAAAACGATGAAAATTAGTAGAAAAAAATCGGAATGCGGCGAAAAAAAGGTCTCTTCACTTTTTTACTCACGTCCTCATCGTAACGCCATTTTTGACGATGAAGGCCGCTGCAAGCCATTATTTTAACTTTTGGTTTCTCATGACGGGTGTCACGCTCCGGCGCGTCGAGGCACACGCTCTCGTCTGTCATTACGACACCGTTCTCTCCCATCACGAACATTTGGCTGAGCATCGGTGATTTGACGCACGGCTCGTAAATCGCGTATCCCGATGGCTGGGCGTACATTCCCTTTGCCAAGGGTTTCATAAGGCACTTCATCGTCGGTACGTGAACAATCTACGCGCGATCGAACGAACAGATAACGAAAGAGCGAGAGTCAGATCGAATCTTCGAATATCTGATCCGAAAAAGAAAGGTTTTTTTTATCCGCCAATTAATTTCAATGCACACGAGGCATTTATTCGTCATAGTTGTACGGTCGATACTCAGATGGGAGAAAGTTACAAATTTGAAAAATCAATCAAAATCGAATCCTCGAATATCTGATCCTAAGAAAACTTTTCATCTGCCAATTAAGGGGCGAGATACCTTTAGGCGAGGAAAAATTGCTGATTTTCATGATTTTTTTTTTAAGGTAGTACCTCCACAGAAGAGTTGAATTGAGAAATGGTTGAAATTTGACATATACGTTATTTAATACATTATCCAAACATCTGTGCAATTTGAATAAGTTTGACCAGCCCAAACCTGAGATATTTTCACTTAAAGTTGGCTTGGTTTACACGTAACAAATGCGTTATGATGGGCAAACAGAGCATCATTAATTCTACCGTCAAAACTAAAGTTAAGAAATCGATAAAAAAAAGAGGATAAGCTACAGTAAGATATCACGAATAATGTGAAAAAAAAATGAGAATAATTCACCATCTAGTTTCCAAGATATAACCATGAGAAGCCTTCACAATTTTGGTGCAAAGCCTGGCAAAGCCTGGAAAAAAAACAATTGTGGCAAAGCCTGGACAGTCTCGGCGAAAAGTTTACTGGCAATGGTCGATCAAAAACACAATACAAAATATATTTTACGGCAATAAATGATATCCATCGTATTATCTACTAGTACCGAGTCAATACTGCGTAGTCTTTAATTTTATTAATTACTAATTAAACCAATTATCAATCTTTTAAACATAAACATGGTATGTAAACTTTTGGTTGAGATTTTCGCAGAGGAACTACCTTGAAGAAAGATTTTTCACCCTTTTTGAGACAGGGTATGTTTTATTACTTAATTTGGCTGGTACGTGGTATTTTTTTCATTCATTAATCTTTGAAAATGGCGGAGGTATGGCTGATAAACTAATCAACCAATTCTGATGAAATTTCGTATAAATCTTTTTAACCTTATTGTCCAAAACATGGCCTTAAATGTGCTTGAAAATAAAAAAAAGTATTTTTTATTGCAAATCATAGGCATTTTTTTCGAAAAACTCAATCTTTGTTTCAGGCGTACCATTTCATTGATTTTTAACATTTCTCACTTTTTTGGGTCATATTCTGCGTATGAGTGTTAATGAAAAAAAAATCGTTAGTTTTTTTCAGATTAATCCCGGCGACGCTACGTGTCACGCCGCACATAGGGGTATTTCTGTTAATTGGGTGGCCGAAAATAGAATTCCTTAAATTTGTCCTGGGAAAACAAAACTGCGACCTGATAATGATGAATAGACACCGAACAATGGGCGAGCCGTTTCCGTTACCCAACTGAGACGATTTGTAAGAGATATATATATATATATATATATATATACAAATATATAATATATAATGTTATTATTAATAATAAATAAATATATATATAAATATATAATAATTTATATATATAATAATAAATAAATATATATATATAATACATATAATAATATAACATAAATATATATAACAAGCAACGATTTGTAATGTATATAACAAAGAAAATAATTTTGGCCGCCTAATCAGTTCAAATACCCGGTTAGGAGACCGTGGCATTTCTCCGCATTTTTTAAGATTAATTAAAAAAATACCATGTAACAGGCAAAAGTAGTAATAAAACACACCCTAAGTTTCAAAAACGATAAAGAAATATTTCCTTTAAAAAAAAATAATGAAAATCGGACATTTTTTCTTCGCTTACAGCTATCTCCCCCCTTCCCCCCTCAAGTTCAACGCGTGGGAGGAATTTATTGGTCATAGCAGTAGGTTCAACACTCGGACAGGAAAACGTTACAAATTGAAAAATGAAATTATAGGTTGAAATGTAAATTTTTGGGAATGAAAAAAAAATCTTGCCCTCTTACCCTGCCGAAGAAACGATCGTCTTTGGGGAAGAAATGCTCGGGCCAAACGTTGTCCAAGTACCACTCGAAGCTTTTGCAGCCGAGCTGTTCGCGAAGTTCCAAGCGCGAACGAACCTGTTGCTTGTCCCTGAGCCTTGCCGCCTCTTTTCATCAAAATGGGCACACAAAAATTCGTTCATTCTGCTAGCCAAATAACTCGAGAATATTTTTCCATTGTGATTCATGCAAATCGATCGAGGTGAAGATAAACAAATAAATTACTCACCAGGATTAAATTTGAAGTAGAACTCGGCCCAGTCGTCCATCCACACGAGGGCCACTCGAGCCAAATTCGCGTAAAGTATTTCGCCCACCCCACCGGGAAAAGTGTACGGCGATGATTTGCGAAACAAATGACCGACGTGGGAACAAGGCGCGATCTCGACGGTCCCGCCGCATTGCCAGACGCGAAATGACAACTCGAGATTCTCGCCACCCCAGATCTGCATACGATCGTCGTAAGTTCCGAGCTCGAAGAAGTAATCCTTGTCCATCGAGAAGAGACCACCGGCCATTGCCGGGGTCTTGAACGGATCCACTATGTTGTCGCGACGTTCTCGCAACAGCGGACCGTTCAGCGTCAACCAACGGAAGTGTAGGTCCCAGTTGAAGGCACCCCAGTGGAGCTCGAACGATCTTGACATTTTTGCGACAAATGAGTAATCATTTTTTTTTCCATTTCGCACAATTTAATGATTCGGAGAAGTTTTTATAAATAATCTAATATTTCGTGAACAGAAAAAAACTCTGTATAGTAATTAAATTAAGCACATGGGTTACTTGAGTTACGTGAATTTTCAGTAGTTTAAAAAATTTACTTTTGAATTTAAAATTGCATTGAAAAAATTGAATTTTCAATAGTTTAAAAAAATTACTTTTGAATTTAAAATTGCATTGAAAAAATTGAATTTTCAATAGTTTAAAAAATTGATTTCAATAATTAAAAAAGTTGACCTACCGTTTCTATAAATTGATAATTAGTTTTCGGATAATTGATAGTAATCAATTATCCGAAAATTAATTATCAATTTATAGAATCGGTAGGTCAATTTTTTAAAATATTGAAATTAATTTTTGAAGTCAATTGATCAATTGATCATATTGAAATCAATTGATCCGAAAATTAATGATCAATTTATAGAAACGGTAGGTCAATTTTTTGTTGTAAAAAAAATTGTCGAAAAAATTGACTTACCGATTTTATAAATTGTAATTAGGTTTTGGATGATTGATAGTAATCTATTATCCGAAAATAGATTCAAAAATTGGTTTCAACAATTAAAAAATTTGACCTACCGATTCTATAAATTGATAATTAATTTTCGGATAATTTATTACTATGAATTGTCCGAAAATTGATGATCAATTTAAAGAATCGGTATAATTGATTACTACCAATTATCCGAAAATTAATTATCAATTTGTAGAATCGGTAGGTCAATTTTTTAAATTATTGAAATCAATTTTTTTAACTATTGAAGATTCAATTTTTTCAATTCAATAATTGATTACTACTAATTATTCGAAAATTAATTATTAATTTATAGAATCGGTAGGTCAATTTTTTAAATTGTTGATTGACTATTGCTTCCTTGCTATAAATTTCTTACCGCGGTTTCATAAAGAGTATTTAAATATTTTGAATAATTATTTACAGAAGCTGCAGTGCATGTGTTTCGACATAACCTTCAAATCAATTACGCGTCGTCCCTCGACTGCGCATTCGTTTTCTGTTTATCTTTATTAACTGTCGATTGTACTGTTTATCGGTTTGCATTTTTCCCTTCGATCTTTTCATTTTCACCGAACAAAAAACGAAATTCGCGAAGGATGTTTGACAGCTACGCGCTCACGATGTGGCGTTCGTATCTGAGCTCAGTGATGCCAGTTACTGAGAACTAAATTGCGCGTTTGCCACATTTCAACTTGGTTAATGACTTATTCGCGATGTAAATAAACAAAAAAAAATTAAGGGAGACTTTGTCCTTGAAATCGGCGGGAGATGTTAGCGGCTCAACATGAGCAGCTAGAAGAAGAGGAGAGATGCCTCTATGGACCAGCCATTGCCGATTAGCGGTAATTATAAACACATTTGTGTAAATACATTACAAAACTTTAAACGCATTTTTCTCGAAAACACGTTTTAAAAAATGGCTGACATTCTCCTGACCGCTGTAATTAACATATCGACCTGAAATTTGGAGAGCATACTCAGAAAATATGTCTTCACGGAATGACGGATCGTTTTTTCGATAGATACATTTTTGCATTTTTTATTTATCTTTTTATGCGAAAAAAAACGCGAAAATTCGATTTTTTTTAAATTGCCGCCATTTTCCGAAATTTGTACTAAACGAAAAACCCATCCGTCATTCCATGACCAAAGGGTCACAGATTGATAATATGCTTTGAATTTGTGTTTCAGATCAACAAAGGGGGGGCAGTGATGTCAGCCGTTTACCTCCCGCGATTTGAGGACCTGTTTTCGCAGGGTTGCAACGGCCGCCATTTTGGTTTTTTTTTTCAAAAAAAAATTTTTTTAACGTTCTGTATATCATGAATAAAAGCAAGAAAAAAACCGCACTCAAAAAGCTTTACTCGTTTCCTTAAAAAAAAAATAAAATGTAAACACCTGAAATATGGCACTCCAAGGACAAAGTCTCCGTTAATAACATTTGTAAACAGTCAGTTATATGCATACCACATATTTATTGGCTGAAATTTATTTATTGTACGTAACCTCAAATTTGATTATTCGGGGTTGGCAGCAGTTACAGGCGCTCGTGTTTGAGCATATGCGTTCCCCTCTTGCCGCCTGCCCCGCAAAGACCCTGAGCAGCCTCCTCAACAGAGCGCCAAAATGCTGTTTAAATGTGTGCGCATTTAAATGTGTTTGAATTTGTTGTTCAAGTTTATTATAATGTTGCTAGAGTTGATTGTAATGTTGGTCAAGTTGATTTTGATCTCAATGATCATTGTAACACTGATCAAGTGCCTATAATAGTACCTTAGGTACTTGATATTTTTATGCAAAATGTTTCCTTAATAAAGATGACAAATTTATTGTAAAAAAATCGTCGTCTTTTCATTTAAATCCATACACAATGGATAAAATATTAATTTTTTTTGTCAAAATGATGTCAAAGTAACCCTTAATCTTTGGGATAAGTCGCATTTCAATGCCTCAAGTTGATTTTGATCCCAATGATAATTATAAGACTGATCAAGTGCCTATAACAGTACCCTAGGTACTTGATTTTTTATGCAAAATGTTTCCTCAATAAAGATGACAATTTGATTGTAAAAAATCTTTTTTTTTCATTTAATTCCATGTATAATGCATAAAATATTACATTTTTTGTCAAAATGATGTCAAAGTAACTCTTAATCTTTGGGTTAAGTTGCATTTCAAGCCTTGTCAAAGAAACCCCACACTCGAGGTTACTTTGAAACTTAAAGAAATATATGCATACATTTGTGGGGTGGTGGTGGGGCTTGACTTTCTCATACATTTTATAGCCAAAGAACAAATTGTTATATTGGAGCAAAAAAAGTTGGAATTTAGGATGTTAAAAAAAATTTACCTACGAAAAACTTCCAAAATCGGTTCAAAGTAACCCCATTTTACGGTACATTTTCAAGAAAATGTGAAAAAAATTAAAGGGAAAATATCGAAAATTGATCACGTTGCAGACGTGCGGGCGTTTTTCTCGAATTTACTTTTCTCGACCTGGCCGGAATCATAACTCCAGCTATAATTGTTCGATTTTCAATTTTAAAATACCAAAATTTCCCTAGCTGCAGTAGCTATACGCAGCCGTTTTTAAAAATATTTTTGAATGCCCCGAATATTAGTTAAACTTTTGCCAAAATTACACTTTTTTTAACACCCGCCATTCTGTACATTTTATTTTTCGGAAAAAGGCCACGTACAACGAGCACTACATTAATGTAGATTATAAAACAGTTCCATTATATAGATCAACCACTGCCAAGTTATCGATCCGACCGTTGGATCACATTTTTCATACAGAGGCTCTATTATTATTCACGTTGTTAATTTTTTTCAATTCAATAATAGAAGCTGTATTATTATTCACGTTGTTAATTTTTTTTCTTTCGAATAAAAATTTACACGAAATAAGTTCAATGTATGTTCAATAACATACCTTTCTTGCATATCCCAAATAAATAAAATAGTACACAAAAATAATCGGAGAAAACGACCTTTTTCGGCCCGCCACAGTGGTGGCCTCCCATAATTCAAATAATTTCAAAATAATTCAATTTTCATGTTTTTTAATTTCGCATCAAAGATGCATGCAATTATAATTCAAAGTTTGACATTATTTATATGATTGATATTATTATATTGGAAAACATAAAAACAATGGAAAATTACTTGAAGGATGTACTTAGAATGAATCTATCTACTGAAATATTATTATATTGCAATATTATTATATTTAATTGATCTACTCCAATAATATTATTATTATTGATTAATTAATTTTTATATTTTCACACTGTACTGCTGTACCATTCTTCGGTATTTATTTATTGTATTTCGAAATATATATTGTTTAAATAAAATAGCACGAGTGAAATTTGCTTCAAATTAATTATTCAATACTCGCTAGGGCGTCAACAATAAATGATGCAGAGGTCCCAATAATCCAACGAAACAGACCCTTTACGGTCTGCGAATAATTTGAAGTGTGTAATTTTCGGAACTATTTACCTGGTGTATCCGAACGTATCATCATTGATAATGTCAATTACAGGTGAGACGACCCTCGTCCTATTTTTCGAAATTGCTTCCAAAAGAGGCTCCAGCCATCCTGAAAACGCGGAAGGAAAATCGTGAAACGTTGTATTTTATTTATTCGAATTTTTGGAGTGCGTACTCGGAGCACGAGAACTGCGAGGAGCTTACCTACCAACCGTGCATTCGCAGTGAGCATCGAGAAACGTGAGAACTTGGCCTATCGCCTCTTTGGCACCGATCAGACGAGCATTTACCAAACCGACTCGCTCGTCCGAGCGCAAAACGCGCGTCGGAACTGGCAACTTTTTCACGTACTCGTCGAGTGGTCCTTTCAGAAATTCTGCGACGAAAAAAAAATCTTTCAAATTGCTCATTGATTTGACAAATAATTATGTGAAAATTGAACAAATTGTTCAGTCATTGAATTTTTGGAATCTTTTAAATTTTCATTCCTACCTCGATCGCTATTGTCGTCGACGAGAATTATTTCCACTAATAATTGCCGGGGCGATCGATCGATGACGCTTTGAACAGTTCGCAGCAGTGTGCTCCAAGCCTCGTTGTGGAAGACGATGATGATCGAGGTCTTCGGCAGGCCAGATATATTCGAGTATCTCGATATGCATCTGCCAATTTTTTTTTTTATAGCGTAGATAATTTTTGTTTAACGAAAGAAAACGCAATAAAAATAGAGCTCTTATCACCTTGCCTTTGATATCGGTCTATGCAGTGAATAAAGTGCGTTTTACGTTGCTGTATAAAATAAAACTCGTCGAATAAAATCCTGCGTGATTTTTCGTTGAATTTTTTCGATCAGCTTGATTTTATTCCATTTTTTTAATTCGATCAGCTTGATTTTATTCGATTTTTTAAATTCGATCAGCTTGATTTTATTCGATTTTTTAAATTCCATCAGCTTGATTTTATTCGATTTTTTTAATTCGATCAGCTTGATTTTATTCGATTTTTTTAAAATTCGATCAGCTTGATTTTATTCGTTGAACTCGATTTTATTCAGACTTTTATATAAGATGAGCTTAGTTGTATTTAGACTTTTAAACTTTTTTATTTTAAATTAGACAGACTTTTTATTTTATTTTATATAGACTTAGATCGATTTTATTGATATAAAATATATATAAAATTATAAATATATATATTGGATTGAATATATGTATTTTGTGAAATATGTTTTCTGCTCACTTTTTTTTCCTCACATCCGGTAGCGTGCGGTTAAGTGGTATACGATCGCTCGCCATAAGATTGAATCTATTAATTTGGAAGAGTTGTTGCATCACCGGCAAGTCCTTCGAAGAAATTATCACCGGTTCGCCATTTCTTCCTTCGCGTGGTTGGGGATCGAACATGTTTTTATTAATTACATCTGCAAAAGTAGTTCCGTGGAACGACAAAACAAGAGAAAGTATTTTTAGACCACCCTTCCAAAATTACATTACTTTTATAATATATGAATGATTAATTTTATGATGTACAGTAATTATCAGATGCAACAAATGTTACAGGTACTAATGACAATAATATGCGAACCTTTCGTAACGTTTGGCGTCTTAAGAGGGTCCACGGAGTCTCCTATGTAATGACCAACGACAACGTGGATACCCCGACGATCTATGTAATCCTTTTGATCCTTCAATAATCTGAAAAGTCGTAGAACTATTGTCAAAATTTCACCAATTAGCATAATTGCAATAAAGGGAGGTAATTTGCGTGTGAAATTGAATATATTTTATGTGGCGTGTACAATAAAATGTAACGTAAACAATGTTTACGAAAGACCGAATTTAAATAATAATCATATTGTGAGAAATGAAATGTAAAAAATAAAATACAAAAAAATAAGAAATATAATGCGAAAGAAATGCAAAAATATGAAAAATAAAATATTTAAAATAATATGACAATATAAAGATTAAAATCTTGTCAAGAAATCTCGATACAGATAAATAAATCTTTCGTATACGAAGAATAAAAACGTTTTGCTTCCTCAATTAGCATAATTACAATAAAGGGAGGTAATTTGCGTATGAAATTGAATGTATTTTATGTGACGTGTTCGATAAAATGTAATGTAAACAGTTTTTACGAAAGACCGAATTTAAATAATTATCATAATATGATACATGAAATATAAAAAATAAAATACAAATAATATGAAATAAAATACAAAAAAAAATACAGAAATGTTAAAAATAAAATACAAAAAATAAGAAATAAAATACAAATAATATTTAAAATAATATGACAATATAAAGATTAAAATCTTGGCAAGAAATCTCGGTGCAGATAAATAAATCTTTCATAAACGACGAATAAAAACATTTTGTTTCGTTACCTACCTCAATGACACATAATCATCGCCATAATCATTGCCCTTTCGTTTGCTCCTGGACCATACAATGAGGAGGCACACGATCGAGGCTACGAGAACGTAGATCAGCCATGATCGATGAATCCTTGCGAGTCTTGGCCACATGTTCCCCAAAATGTTCAATATCCTTTAAAATATTTTATTTACAACATTTCCGATACATCGACACAGCAACGAGCGTTGTTTCGTGTGTACGTCCCTCGACTCTCGTTATTACGTCTGACTCAAATTTCTATGAGATCAATTTTTTTTATTCAAATTCTCGCTCGTTATCATTCGCGCCTCTGGGCCGATCGGGTCAGGTCATCGTTGGGACACAATCTCAGCGATGTTCCGAGGCAGCGAGATTAAAATTCACTCGTATACGGGAAATGGACACTCCGCGTATCCGAAAAGTCCCCATTTTTTTCATTATTCACATAATTCATTTTTCCCCCTCCGATGAATTTATCGCGATCGTTAATCGGTATCCGTTTTAATCATCAATCGGGCCGTTTAACAAAAAAAATTGACACCTCGTTTTTTTAGTTGCAAATTTACAATTTTCTTTTTTTTTTTGCAAATTGCTTTTGGAAAAATGTTTGATCATTTTATTAACGTACGACGAATCGCAGTGTCAAACGTGGCTGGAGCATCGCTCGTCGGAGTTCAATCTCACGGTAAATTCTCGCTCGCATCCGCTCCAGGTTGCACAATTGTCTCGCGATCGTTTCGCCGCATTATTAGCGAACAATTAAACGTGATGAAATAACAGTTCGAACCCTCCGCGTACGCGCTGCCACGAATTTATTATTATTATTATTGTTGTTGTTATTATTATTATTGCGGTACGATCTTCCGGTATTTATTTTGGAGCACGATTTGATGGGAATGTTGGGACGCGGTACGAGATCCAACTGCGCCCGATGCACGAACTGGAATGGCTGCTTACACTTGTGCCGATCGAGTGACGTCATCACCGTGGCTCCGAGGCTGGAGGCGGCGCCGGAAATGTTGGAAGGAGAAGGTGGCATATAGTCTTATATGGCCCCGAGAGAGAGTAGACACCCGTTACCTGGTCCTACCAATACTTTTTTGTTCACCTCTTTTCACGAACCCCCCTGCATCTTGCCGAAAAATACCCGCGATCGGTACGACCACGAAATGATGATGAAAGTTAAAAATTACTCTGGTTTTAAAAACTAGATATACTCGAAATTTGAAAACATCATATATTTTCGCGCGGTTTTTATTTAAAAAGTTAAATTTTGTTTAGTTTGTAAATTATTTGTTTCTAAATTGTATCAATTTTTGGCCCGATTTTTCAAACGATTACGAAAGTTCGTTTTAACTTGTCATTATTTTTTATCGACGTCAATCAATACCCTGGCACCTGATATTTTTTTTAATCAATGTAAATCAATACCCTGATTTGTAATTTTTTTTATGTCAACGTTAGTCCTTACGCTAACTTTTAATATTTTTTATGAGCGTAAATCAATACGCCGCTTTCTAATATTTTTTTTACAATGGTAAACCAATAGGCTGGCTTCCAATTTTTTTCTTACTGACGTAATTAATACGCTGGCTACCGATATTTTTTTTTCATGAACGTAAGTCAATACCCTAACTTGTAGTATTTTTTATGAGCTTAAATCAATACGCGGCTTTCTGATTTTTTTTAATAAATGAAAATCGGTACGTTTGCTCGTAATATATATTTTTTATTAAACGTAAATCGATATATCGACTTGTAATATTTTTTTTATAAACGTACGCGAATACGCTGACTTGTACTATTTTTTTTATCATAAATGTGAACCAATACGTTGCCTTGCAATATATTTTTTTATAAACGCAACTCAATACGCCGACCCGCAGTATATTTTTCTAATCGTTTACAATAAATATTGATTATAAATACGTTGATTAAAAACATCTCCACCGCCGACTTCCAGTATTTTTTTTTCATAGGAAATAATCAATAAACAATCCGACCATAAAAATGTTTTCATCTTTGTTCAATAAACTTGTTTATTTCTTTAATTGAAGATAATAATAAATAATTAAACATCCCGGTGAAAAAAGAGCCCCAATTAATTTCCAAGCGCGCACAGCCCACGATTATTAATTAAAAAAATTACGTCCTTACCGTTCGAGCGGCGGAGAAGTGCGTGCCGCCATCTGTAGTATTTCGGAGGAACCGAGTCTAGCGGAGATCGCGCGCGGCGGCCGGGAGATGGCAGCACCGCTGGTTGGTTCTGGCTCGCCACGTTGGAAGTGGTGACGGCTTGACCTGGAGTGTGTTGTTGCCTGTGACATTTCGTATTGTTCCACAAGTTTTAATTGTCACGAGTGAACGTCGAATAAATCCGAGTGAGTAATCCCTCGATCACACGTGGTCGATGGATTTCTAATGGAAAAAGTCGAAATTACGGGGCGCTGTTTCGATATATACGCGCGGTCTCGCTCGCGGTACCAGGCGTTTATCTCATTAGGCTCTCCCAGGCGGAGCGAAGAAGAAAATATCGCCTCTTTTTGTCCCTTGTCACATATTTCGCTGCGTTCCGGCTAATATACTATCGAAAAAATTCCAAAAATCGCGTCGTTGAATTTCGCGCGATTGTTCGAGTCGCCGGGTCACTCTGGTAGCAGCAAAAATCACAGAAGAAATTTTCGAGCCACCGATGTGAAAACGTGGATACTTTTTGGAGTACTACGCGGAACTTTCGTTTAAAATTGAGGCGTGTGGTTTTTTGCAGTCCACAATGAAAGTGAAGGAGTTGGTGAAGACGGTGAACGTGGCATGGTCGCCGCAGAGCCAACATCCGATCCTGCTGGCTGCTGGTACGGCGGCCCAGCAGCTCGACGCCAGCTTCAATACCTCCGCCAGCCTCGACCTATACTCGCTCAGCCTCCAACAGCCGGGCTACGACATGGAGATCAAGGCCAGCGTGCCGAGCGATCACAGGTACCCCTCGTTCTTCTGCATGGGGATATTACGATATCTGCGGACCATAATTCTGACCATGCAGCCTTCATATTTGACCCAAAATAAGACTTTTTTCAAGAGTGGTGAAAATCGAATTTGATCCTTAAGGGGGTGAAACAGGGGTTTTGAGGTTGGCGTTTGTTTGGGTGTTCTTTTTAATTCTCACATATGTGTGACATACATAGTTAAGGGGAGGGTAGGGTTTTCAGCGGGAGAAAAAGACACTTTTTTGCGAATTTTTTTCATCTATATGGATAGAGTATATTTATTGAAACCTTTCGTACATTGTTAAGTGTCATTTCAAGAACATTGCGTGAAATTTGTACGCGAAAATACCCACAAACAAGCCGGTGACAAAGCTCTTCCAAAAACGCCTTTGGAAAAGAACGATTTGCGGTGTTCACTGTATCTCAGCTGGAAATTATCTGAAATCAAGTACCATTAAAATTTAGTCAAAGTATCATTAAATCCTCCCCCCAACGGTCTTTGATAATTTTTTTTTTCATTTCTAAATTTTTGGTGGTCATGTGAAGTGAAAAGTGCTATTTTTCACGAAAAATTCCGCCATTTTGGGGGTGGAAAACCCCCAAAGTTAAAAAAAAATCCCAAAATAACCGTTGGGGTTAGGGATTTTATATGTAGAAAGTTTTGCGCTGATTGACTTGAAATTTTGGGATTATATTCTTGAAATGTTTAACTATAAGAAAAGAGAAAAAAAATCGATTTTTCAAGAGTGCAAACCCCTACCCTCCCCTTAAGGAGTTAAAAGTACTACTTGACTGTCCACACGCACCGAACTGCGAGGATAACATTGTATAGTGTTATGGGGCCGGGTTGAAATTCCGAACTTTGAATGATCAGTACGCTCAAAACTCAGAAAGAATACTACCCCGAAAGAATTTTGCACAAAAGACCAAAACTCCGAAAATCTGAACACCGTCAAAATCATTCGGCTATGGAAGTTTAAATAGTTTCAAAATTTTCAATAAATCAACGAATTATTTCAAGAATTTTTTTTTATTAAGAAAGGATTGCACTTCAATTTTGACATTTGTCTAGACAATGTTATACGTTCTACATAATTTGCAGTCAACTGTGTAGACTTTCGCTGGCATGATCTTGACGAACCTTGTAATTTCGGAGCATTAAAATTAGGAATTTTAAATCGTCGGCGCATTCAAAGTTCGGAATTTCAACCCGGCCCTCATGTCAAGATCATGCCAGCGAAAGTCTACACAGTTAACTGTAAATGATGTAAAACGTGACGCAAAATCTCTCCTTAATAAAAAAAAATTCATGCAATAATTCTTCGATTCATTGAAAATTTTGAAACTTTAAAAACTTCCATAGGCGAATTGTTTTAAGGTGGTAAGATTTTCGGAGTTTTCGTCTTTTGTCTAAAATTCTTTCGGAGTTTTGAGCGTTCTGACCATTTAAAGTTCGGAATATCAACCCGGCCCCATCTTGAATTTCGGAACATTAAAATTCGGAATTTTAAACCGTCGGAGCATTCAAAGTTGGGAATTTCAACTCAGACCCAGTGTTATATATGAAATAAATTTGGTAAGCTTCCGCTAAATCTGGTCAAAAAATAGGTTTTTTCATACAAACCTTAACACTCCCGTTTAACCCCCTTAAAGGTTACATTTCGGAAATTGCTGAAATACATGTTTAATTATTTGTATCAGAGTGTATTTATACCAAGTTTCAAGCAAATCTGACCAAAATATACGTTGTCTCATATAAACTTTAAAATCCCTGTGTCACCCCCCTGAGGGACGAATTTCGATTTTTACCACTCTTCAAAAAACTCTTTTGGGTCAAGTATGAAGATTGTGTGGTCAGAATTAGGAGATATCGTAATACTGCCCTACGTGCGATTGGCATTTGCATAGTGGAAATGCAATCAAGGTTCTCACTGAAAAACTGCGTTTCAGATTTCACAAAGTGATATGGGGAGCCCACGGTACGAGTCCAGCGGGCATATTAGTGGGCGGTTGCGATTACGGAACAATGAAGATTTATTCCGCGGCAAAGATGCTCGCTAACGAGCCGGACTGTCTGGTGAGCAGCCCGGACAGACACACGGGTCCCGTGAGAGCCCTGGACTTCAATCCGTTCCAATCGAATTTACTGGCCTCCGGAGCCACAGAGAGCGAGATATACATCTGGGACATCGTGAATACGAATACGCCGATGACTCCGGGGCCCAGGAGCCAGCCGCAGGAAGACGTCCAGTACATTCAGTGGAACAAACAAGGTCAGACGCTTTCAGCGACCAATAGCTTTTCCACGCTACGAAAAGAGCACAATATTAACGGATTACTTATCTTCTCCGCAGTTCAACACATTTTAGCGTCGACGTTTCCTCAGCGCTGCGTCATTTGGGATCTACGAAAAAACGAACCCATTATCAAGCTCACGGACGCCAATTCCAAAGTACGCTTTTGTTACTGACTAGGGAATTCATGGTCTTGAAGACTGCATCGAACGTTGTTTTTTATATTTTTAATTCCTCACGCTTATTATTCAACAAAGTATTTATTTTGCAGAATTAAATTGTAGATCTCTAAAAAAGCTATTTTAAAAATCGATTGATGGGCTTTCGTAACGAAGATTAGCCACGAGAAATTCGAGCGGTTGAAAATTAATCATTTTCATTGCATTCCAACGATGCCAACTTCAATCGAATTTTTCAAGGGGTTAGGCCACAGTAACGGGTATTAAATCATGTGCGAATTTAACAATTTTTTTCGGATGAAAAAGTGATTTACTCGAAAAATTAATTACACATCTAATTAGTATGAATATCAAGTGATATTAATACTAATACATACATTCATACCTACATACTAATACATACATTCATTCATACATACTAATACATACATTCATAAATTCATACATACATACTAATACATACATTCATATGAATAAGCAGTTAGAAAAAATTATTTTTTTTTTTTCGATGTACAACATGGCCGACTACTAATATTCTCTTTTATCTTTTTTTTAGGCGCTCCGCAGCGTGACATTAGCATCGACAATTTTTTACCTACAACAAAAAACAAAAATTCTCGTCAATCTACATTAGAATACCTAGTGAAGTACGTACGGAATTTAAAAAAATATTGTTTCATTCAAAAGTTGTAGGTTAGGTAACTTAAGAAATGAATTTTCAGTGAAAAATTTCGTTATAACTGCTCATAAACTGCTGATAAAATGAAAAGTTTTCGATTAATCAGAAATTCCGTACGTACTTCTCTGCGAAATGCAATTAGGAACATAACTTTTAAATTTGAAGTAAATCGAGTGGAAAATCCAATTGGAAAAAAGCTGTTTCGAGAATTTTCGAGTAGTCGGCCATTTTGTACATCGAAAAAAAATATATTTTCTACCAGCTTGATATTCATACTAAATAGATGTGTAATTAATTTAATGAGCGAATCACTTTTTCATACGAAAAAAAAAGTTAAATTCGCACGTGATTTTATACCCGTTACTGTGGCCTTAGTATAAAATATTGTGAATTGTTCGTGTTCATGTCACGTTTCTGATCGACTTGTCCAGATAAGATGGAAGGTCGTTCAATGGCATCCGGACGTGGCGACGCAGCTGTGCCTCGCGTCCGAGGAGGATCAGGCCCCGGTGATCGAGCTCTGGGACTTGAGGTTCGCGACCTCGGCGTTGAAGACACTGCAGGGTCATCAGCGGGGCGTTCTCTCGGTCGCTTGGAATCCTCACGATCCGGATCTATTGGTCAGCTGCGCCAAGGACAACAGAATTCTCTGCTGGAATCCAAACTCCAACGCTCCCGTGAGTTTGCGCTCAGCAGAGACTTCGCAAATCCGAATTCGATACGGTTTTTGATTTCGCGATGTTTTTGTTTTCCGCCCATTCACAGAACGGCGAGATCGTGTGCGAACTGGCGCAAACGAACCAGTGGAACTTCGATGTTTCATGGTGTCCACGGAATCCGGGCTTGGTAGTTGGCAGCAGTTTCGACGGCCACGCGGTCGTCTATTCGCTGCTGGGTGGTCAGCCGCAAGGCACGATCGAAACGTCGAACAAAATCGTCGATTCCTTTCCCGGCATGGATCCGTTCGCTCAGGCACCACCGACCGTGCACACCGAGCCGGCGGTCGCTTTGAAGACGGCCCCCAAATGGCTGAAACGACCGTTCGGAGCGTCCTTCGGAGTAAGTGTACCCAACGATTACAATTCGGACAATTAAGAATCACCGACGAGTATTTCGCTTCCTCGCGGAGGCTCTACGAGCCAATGTAAATTTCAACATGGCTGCTACGCATATGGAAACACGGGAATTTATTTCCTCCTGGAATAATCATGGAAAAGTCAGGCAATTTTGAAAATTCTCTGGAATTTTTCCAGATCTTTTTGCAAGAATTACAAAAAAAATGAAACCGACTCGAAGAAAAAAAACTGAAAAGTATAAAAATAAATATTTTTGTACGTTTTAGTTGGTTAGAATTAGTTCGAATATTTTTGTATACTTTAGTTGGTCAGAATTCCAAAAAAATAATTTTTTGTTTACGCTTTAGAGAAGGAAATTCAATTTTTCGTATTTGTTTGGGGTATATATAGCTGATAAAAAGAAAAGCAACGAAGCAATCTTAATTATTTTAGTTCAACTTATAGTTATATATGTACTAAAGATGCTGTATAAATTTGAGCAGAATCAATCAGTTTTTGACATATCATAGCAACAGTTTTAAAAAATCGTGTTTTGAGAAAAACGCGTTTGAAAGTTGTCGTATATAATTCATAATAAAAAAAATGGTCTCACCATCAATCTGCTATGCCTGGACCATAGAGTACACCTTCCTCTTCTTCAAAGAAGTCATGCAAGGCCGTTTTCTGTTCTTTTGATCTAACACACTAGACGACGCCTTTAATATGTATATTATTATTCATTACGTACAAAAAAACAGCTATGTCAGTGCCAAACATTGAAAATTCCACAAACTATAAACTAATTTACTACAAAGCCTTGCTATAAGTGGTACTATAATTTACTATAAATGTAGTTTTTGACATTTTCGATGTTTGGCACTGTCATAACTTTTTCTTTGCGTGTAATGAAGAGTAATATAGATATTAGAAATGTACAAAAATATTGATTTTTATACTTTCCTTTTTTCAGTACGGTTTAATTTGCGTTCGATTTGTTGATACTTAATTACACAATTATTATTGTATATAAGATGTTATGTTTATTTTCTATTTATTAGCACCGATATGAACATTTCTGTTTATAATCAAGAACAGATTCTACATTTGCTTGTAAGGGGTCTTCTCGATTTAAACAAAAGGCTATTTTTATGATTTTTTTCGATAGGTTTATATCTTAGACATTGATATAAAAGTTTTTACATTTAATGAATACATTTTCGAAATACATTTAAAAATTACGTATTTATGTAACCCAAAGAAACTTTAAACGCCTTTTTTCTCGAAACAACGTTTTTCGACGGCTCGTTATAAAATCTTTGAAACTACTGAACCGATCTGAATTGTAACCACATATTCTTTACAACTATAGCTGTAGCGCATATCAAGGATTTTTTTAAATTTTGATATTTACTATTTTTTTCGCCAGAAACATTGAAAAAACACGTTTCTTTTTGTTTTTTCGAAAAATGTCCGCCATTTTGTTACTTTTGCATATATCAAAAATCGTATGATATGTGCTATAGCCATTAACATACTGAATCTAAAACCGTTTGATTTTGTTGTTTCGGATGATCCATCTCCGAGATTTCGTCAACCCAAACAAACCCAAACAATTTTTTTATATTTTTTAAACTACCATTTTCGTCTATAGTGACTCAAATAAATAAATAAAATTTTATATGTATTTATTAAGTGTAACAACTTTTATATCAATATCTATTATATGAAGCTATCAAAAAAATACATGAAAATAGCCTTTTCAGCGTCTAACAAGAAACATCCCTCAGCCGACACCCTTCGATTTTGTTGAAATTTGGATATGTTATAAAGCACCGAAAAGTAAGCGATACGTATTTTTTTCAACGGCGGAAACACGGTTTTAAGGGGTGAAACGAATCCTCGAAAATAGGGGTGTTTTTCGTTTTTCGTCGATAACGTTATCGTTCTCATCTCCAATGTATAGTGCACGAAAAAATAAACATTGTTGCAATTTGAAATTTTTTAATATCTCGTACCGTTAAAACGGTATCGACGAGAAACAAAAAACATCCCCACTTTTGAGGATGCGTTTCAGCCCTTAAAACCGTTTTTCCGCCGATAAAAAATAATACGTATCGCTTACTTTTAAGTGCTTTATAACATATCCAAATTTCAACAAAATTGAAAGGTGTCACCTGAGGGATGTTCCTTGTAAGTAAGAAAATCCCTTAAGGGGTTACCCCCACTAGCGATTTTGAAAAAATCGATTTTTTTAATTGCATTTTTTTTTAAGTATAAGTATCTGAGAATATGCCCTGAAAATTTCAAGTCGATCCGAACAAAATTGACTGAGATATGAGCGTTGAAAGAGAAGAATCCGCGTTGAAAGAGCGTTGAAAGAGAAATTTTAAACGCGTTTTTCTCAAAATGGCATTTTTGAAGTCGGTGATCAAGATTACTCGAACACTAATGAACCGATCTTCTTGAAATTTTGCAGGCTTATTTAATACATAAAAATGTAGTCTTCAAACGTTCGATTTTTTTTTCGAAAAAAATGGCCATTTTATGGCCAAAGAACGGCCGTTTTTTTTCGTTAAAATCGAACCATTAACTTTGACTGTCCGCCATTTTGTGAAAAATGAATATTTTTTAAAATCCTTCGATCAAAGACTAGTTTATACTTATATTTGACTAAATCCATCCGCATTTTTTTCTTCAGATGATCCACTTCGCCGCAATGTTGGTCACCGCAAACCGTGTATATAAAAACATTATTTCATTGACGGCCATTTGTCACTAAACAATGTAATATTTTTCAATAAAAAAATTACCGAAAGTTCTTCAAGATGTGTTCTTTAAGATGGTATATTGATCGATTGAAAAAGTTTTGTAGTTTTCTTTTAAAAAATTCATGAAAAAGGCCTTTTTTGCGCTACAAGTGGGGGTAACGCCTTAATATATTTTTTTAACTTTACAGTGATTGGATTATTTAAAAAAAAAATTTTTAATTTTCATATTCAACATTTATACATAGTTGATCTTGAAAAAAATGATGTTCTTCATTTGACCCCAATCTCCCTGGAATATTGGCAAAACCTGAAAGAGTCAGGGAATTACCGAGTCAATGATGCGTAACAACCATGATCGAGGCCGTGCGGGTTTTTTCTTCCCCCTGTGACCGAGTATTCGTTGTTTCCAGTTTGGCGGAAAGTTGACGATATTCGAGAACGAGACGGCCGACCCGAACTCGAACACTTATCCCCCGGTTCGCAAGGTCATCGTCTCGCAGGTCATCACGAGTCCCGAGTTGATAAAGCGCTCGAACGATCTCGAGGCGGCTCTGAAGAGCGAACAGTACGGCGATTATTGCCGGGGAAAGGTGAACGCGTCGGAGAACGAGCACGCGAAGAAAGTCTGGAATTGCGTGGGTGCTTACTTCACGGAGGACGTCACGAAGGAGTTGCTACGATTGTTGGGCTACGATGTGGACGCTATCAATCAGAATCTCGCACAGTACGTGCCACAGGAGGACGTTGATGCGTTGGCTGATGGCGTCGCCAAAATGGACAACGTAAGTTGTCCAACCCAAACGATCGCCATCGTGGTTACAAAATTCTGCCCCGTTTCGTCCCACGATCCTCGTCATGAGATATCGGCGATCTTCGATGTGATATTTTCGCTCGAATGATAGTCCCGGGTTTGGGTTTGTTTCGCAGATGCAGAATGGAAATTCTCTCGACGGGAGCGCCACATTCGACGCCATTGCTCAGCAGGAACAGGACAAGAAGAGATTCGCCACCACTCAAGTTTTAGATAGTCATTTTAAAATCAACACGTCGAACGGTAAGATTGAAATATGAAGATTTGTTTTTTTTTTTGTTTGGGTTTTGTAGCTACCCGAGCTTGGGCGCGTATACGCTTGCAGAGCATTATAAGTATCACGATGGCGGACGCAGCGGAAGCTTTTGTTGGTTTTTTTTATTTAAGGGGTTCATATTTGACCCAAAATATGATTTTTCAAGAGTGGTAAAAATCGAAATTCGACCCTTGAGGGAGTGAAACAGAGGTTTTGAAGTTTGGGTTTGTTTGGATGTTCTTTTTAATTTTTTTTAGTTCTTTTTAATTAGTGTGGAATACATAGTTAAGGAGTTAGGCCACAGTAACGGGTATAAAATCATGTGCGAATTTAACAATTTTTTTCGTATGAAAAAGCGATTCATGAAATTAATTACACATCTATTTAGTATGAATATCAAGCTGTTAGAAAAAATATATATATTTTTTTTCGATGTACAAAATGGCCGACTACTGATATTTTCTTTTATCTCTTTTTTAGGCGCTCCGCGGCGTGACATTTGGCATCCACAATTTTTTACCTAGAACAAAAAACAAAAATTCTCGTCAATCTACATTAGAATACCTAGAGAAGTACGTACGGAATTTGGAAAATGTTGTTTTATTCAAAAGTTGTAGGTATTTGAACTTAAGAAATGAATTTTCAGTGAAAAATTTCATCATAGCTGGTCATAAACTGCTCATAAAATGAAGTTTTCGATTAATCAGAAATTCCGTACGTACTTCTCTGCGAAATGCAATTAGGAACATCACTTTTAAATTTAAAGTAAATCGAGTGAAAATTGTTGAATTTATTTGTCACGCAAATTGGAAAAAAGCTGTTTCGAGAAGTTTCGAGTAGTCGGCCATTTTGTACATCGAAAAAATAATATATATATATGTTTTCTAACAGCTTGATATTCATACTAAATAGATGCGTAATTAATTTCATGAGTGAATCACTTTTTCATACGAAAAAACGTTTTTTAAATTCGCACATAATTTTATACCCGTTACTGTGGCTCAAGGCCTTAAAAGACGTTATTTTATTAGAAATAGCGCCCCCCGACATTACCTGACAACAGTTTGCTGAAGCAGTTGCCGCCATTTTTGATAAATTCTCACAAAGAACTGGTAACCCGAGTAGCAATTTTCAAAAAGTTGTCCAAAAGTCGGCCAAAAGTGTACCAAATGTCCGCCCGGTGGTTACCTTCGAGTTGACCATGCAAAAAGATAAATGTCATGTGTTGGACACGCGATAACTTATCGGTAACTTCCAAGCGGACATTTGGTACCCATTTGGACAACTTGTAGCAACTGTTTGGAAATTGGTACCTGGGAAACCATCGTGTTCGTACCTCGCTGAGAGCAACGGTTGTGACCACAATATGGCAGCGGTTATGACGTCACGCGCGACGTCATAAAAGCTTCTGTAAGCGCGCTCAGCGCCAAGTCGGACACGAGCAACGCTCACAAATTTTTAAAGCGCCCAAGTCGAACGCACCCCATATTTTTGCAAAATACCGTCTTTTGATAAACGACGAAAATAATTCGCAAACATTTTGCAAGTAACGAAGTATGGATTTGACATTACAATAAATAGCGTGCCCACCGAGGCAAGCAGCCGCGCTCCGATCCGTGACACTCGTCGGTTTTAATTTTTCAATTATCTCTCCAGACGAGGACGGACTGATAACTCAAGCTATACTGGTCGGAAACATCGAGGCGGCGGTATCGCTTTGTTTCGCGACCAAGAGATACGCGGACGCGATTATTCTGTCGATGGCCGGTGGTCCGGAGTTGCTCGCCCGCACGCAGTACAAATACTTTGCCGAGCACACCGGGGCTCTGAATTCGCTGATCAATTCGTTGGTCAGCGAGAATTGGAGCGAGATCGTTAACAATTGCGACATCAATTGTTGGAAGGAAACACTGGTGGGAATATTCATGCACTCACAGCCGGAGGAACGATTCGTGTTGTGCGGTAAATATCTCGAATCTCTACTTTTTTACATTCAGCGCTTTGCTACTTAAGGGGTGAGATGCAGTCGGAGGCGTGAAAAAACGAGCATTTTTCAATCATTTGTTTTTTTATAGTAATTAAGTTTGTTTTGCAAAAGTGGTTACACAGACTTTTTATGTTATATTTCAGGTTGTACAAATTTTCAACGAAAATATTGATTCACAACAATATCGCCATCTTTGTCGGACCCCCTTAGGCATGTAGTGCTTTGCGGTGATCATCATCAAATTTTACTGGATCATCTGAAATAAAAAAATCATTAGAGCAATAATAAATCTAGGCCTTAATCGAAGTTTTTTTTTATTAATAAAATGGCGGCTTCCGAAAGATAAGTTTCGATTTTCGACCAAAAAATCGCTCGTTTATTGTTTTAAAAAAATAGAAATTTTCAACAAAAATAAAAATCCTTCGATTAAGGACTAGTTTTTAATGCTGTCAATAAGCACACCGAATTTCGTGAAAATCCATCCAGTGGTTTTTGAATTATAGTGGTCACTGACTTGAAAAACATAGTTTCGAGAAAAATGCGTTTAAACTTTTTCGATGTGGATACATGGTATTGAAATTTGCATCCTTGGAATGCAACGAAAAGATTTTTTTTTTTCGTGCCCGCAAATTTTTTTAGCACATTTAGGGTACTCAAGTGACAAACATTTTTGAGAATCCTTATCAAAAATGTATCACCAAAGGCTGAAAAAAAAACACATAGTAATAAAAATAGAGTTGAAAAAATCGAGAATTTTCGTTGTATTCCAACGATGGAAACTTCAACACCGTGTGGATACGGTATTATATGTTCGTAAAATTTTGAGCCCGACGGATGAAGATAAACTTTTTTTTGTGTATTTTGATCCGCTGAATGCGAATATCACAATTTTTTGCCGAAAAGTCGAGCATTCAATTGTTTATAGTCAATTGTTGAAACTATTTTTCAAGAAATTAAAGTTTTTTGGGATAAATTGTTTTTTTTTAGCATTTTGGGCATTTTTAAAACGAAAGTATTATTCATAAAATTTTGCTAAAGTTTATAGTTTTTTAGTAATAAATTTTTGAAAATTTCTGAAATTTTTTTCCAATTTTATACTTGATTTATGTATAGAAATACTAATAAAAAAATTACTTACATATAATCATAAATTCCTGACCCATACGGCTTCTGCCGATGTGGAAGCTTTCAAAATATCAATTTGTTGTTTTCTTCGAAGCATTCTGCCTTCCCGGGTATTATCGTTTGCGCGTTTGTCAGCCACGTCTGTACGTTGAGCCCCTTCACTAATTGTGGGATATCCCGGAAACTATTAATCGGATTGACTTGACATTTTCAGGAAATATTTTCGAAACATACAAGAAAATATATATTGAAAAATCGATTTTTTGAACATTCTGACTGCATCTCACTCCTTAAGGGGCCACATCTTCCTACAGGCCCGAAGAAAATGGCCAAATTCCGATTTTTTTCTGGGAAACGGTTGGTGAAAAAGAAACGCATTTTTTCAACACAAAGTACATATATTTAGAGTCTCAACAAATTCACCAAACAAACCGAAAAACACCAAAAACATGGCCGCCGGCAGATGGTGATTTTTTTTTCGCGATCTTTGGCAGTAGCCATCCGGAATCCAAAAACCAAACGGGTTATTCAAGTTAACAATAAATACGAGGCGTTGACGATCGTCGATTTTCAAAATATGTTTTATTAAGAGGGGATTGTCTTTTTTTTCGCAAAACTTACCGCTTTTTGGGAATTTTTTTGTGAAGAAAGTATACAACGGAAAACTTGTGAAACTTGGCATATAGTTTTATTGATCTGTTTACTACATACAAAAATTTTTTTTAACAATTTCATCAAAAAATCCGCCTCCCACCCCCCTCGACGCGCGATGGTCCTTTTTTGATGGTGTGCACGATTACAGCCTTCACGTTCATCCTGCAACAAAAACCCAAAAAGCATTTTACTTTAGACACATATAGCTATCGTTCGATGAAGGGGAAAAAAAAATTGACGATTTGGTGACGTTTTGAACTTGAAGTATCGATTTTTCGAAAAAAATTGACCGATTTTTTGTTATAAATAAAAAAACTATTAAACGTATTGCTTTTTTGCTTCATCAAACGATAAAAGGATGTCAGCTGAGCATTCTGTCCAAATTTGAAGGCAATCGGTTGAATAGTTTTTGAGAAATCGTGCACACCAGTTGTGAAAAAGCTGTTTCGAGAAAAACGCGTTTAAGGGGGGATTTTTGGATAAAATTGTTTAAAAAATTTTTTGTATGTAGTAAACAGATCAATAAAACTATATGCCAAGTTTCACAAGTTTTCCGTTGTATGCTTTCTTCACAAAAAAATTCCCAAAAAGCGGTAAATTTTGCGAAAAAAAAGACAATCCCCCCTTAACCACGTTCGCCCGACCGACTGTTAGAAGCTGTAGCTCATTCAATTTGAAGAATATTTCAATGGCATTTTCAGGGAATATAGCTGAAAAATAATACTACAGAAAAAAAAATTGTTTGAAAAATGCTACTTTTTGACCCACCTAGGTAGATGTAGCCCGTTAAGGGGCCAGTCCACTTCGGAGCCACGGAAAAAAGACTGTTTTCGCGTTTTTTTTTTGAGGATTTTATATAAGATATGAATATAAAAGTTGTTGGGCTTGATAAATGAAGTCTGGAAATACATTAAAAACAAATTTCAATTTTATTCATTTTCAAGTACAAAAACTATAGTTTAACGTAACGCCTTAAAAATAGGTGGGCTAGGTACCTCCATCACAACTCGGCAACGGCTTGTATGAAACAAAAAAATCAAAGTTAGATTCAGTATGACACCAGCTACAAAATGACCCTCGGATATAAAGTTTTATCAAAAAATGAAAAAAATCCGATGAAGAACGAAAAAAGTATTTTAAAAACGCGTTTTTTTCACAGTTTTTCGCAAAAAAGGGTAAAAATCAAAGTTTTCAAACCATCGAGGGTTATCTTGTTGCGAATCATGTTTACAATATGTGGTTCAAATTGCAAGAGAATCGGTTTACTAGTTTTGGAGATACGATGGAGCTAGGTTTTGAAAGCGTTGTTTCGAGAAAAACGCGTTTGAAGTTTATACTATGAAAAACTCTTACCTAAACTCAATCGGCAATTTCTGCACCGTACAAAATCCCTTCTGATTGCTCATCATCGTCGATTTCATCAAGTCTTGCTTTCGATTTTTTGAAATTTTCAAAGTGGATTGGCCCCTTAAGCGTTTTTCTCCCGCCGTCCGATCGATGCTTGCAATCCAACATCAATACAAAGGGGCCGGGTTGAAATTCCGAACTTTGAATGATCAGAACGCTCAAAACTCCGAAAGAATACTTCCCCGAAAGATCAAAACTCCAAAAATCTGAACACCGTCACAATAATTCGGCTATGGAAGTTTTAAAAGTTTCAAGAATTTTCAATAAATCGACAAATTATTTCGAGCATTTTTCTTATATAGAAGTGATTTCACGTCAATTTTGAAATTTGTCTAGACAATGTTATACGCTCTGCATCATTTGAAGTCAACTGTGTAGAATTTCGCTGGCATGATTTTGACGAACCTTGTAATTTCGGAACATTGAAATTAGGAATTTTAAGGGGCTATACCAGTGTGATCGCTGAAAATTTGGGTGATTTTCGGGATTTTTTTGGAAGAAAAGTACTCAATCAAATGTTTCGGAAAATTAAGAATATATTCGGCTATATTTGACCTATATTACACAATTTTTTCATAAAAAACAAATTGAGATCGAAGCGACTTATGCGCTGCCTTCGGAGGCGCCAAAAAAAAAGTTTCTCCACTTCTGACATGATTCCGGTCAATTGAGTAGCTGAAACCGAAAAAGGAAAAAATTTCGTTAAACTGGAAGGTATTTCCTGTACAATGACGTAGGATTTTCGAAAAATATCAAAATCCAACAACATGGCGTAGTTATTAAAAAAGTCTCTTTTCTTGCCTATAAAATAGTCGTTTTTTTCAATGCCAGATCGTCAATTTTCATCCAATCAAAAATATCCTACGTCATTGTAGAGTAAATATATTCAGGAGTACTCAGTTCAAATTTCAAGTCAATCGGATAATTGCTCCTTGAGTTAAACTGTCAGCAAATTTGAAAAATCTCATTACGAGAACCTACGTTGCTCTTTAGAAGGCTGCCATTCGGGGAGTATTAGAGATACGGCCTTGACATTTTTACAGGATATTCTTAAAAGTATAAACTGTCGAAAAGGGCAAAAAAAAATCGATTTTTTAAAAGTGTCACACTGGTACAGCCCCTTAAATCGTCGGCGAATTCAAAGTTCGGAATTTCAACCCGGCCCCGATACAAATTATAAACGGAAAAGCCCCAAACGTTTAACCTCCAAATATCGTCAGACATGCTGGGAGACCGTTTGGCGTCCTGCGACGAGCCGAATCTCAAGAAACAAGCCCAGATCTGCTACATATGCTCGGGCAATCTGAGCAAGACGATCGAAGTCTCGGAGTGGAGTACCCAAGAGACCGTCGAGTTGGTGATGATAATGCAGAAGGCGTTGGAGCAACGAGGCACGCGAGAGGCCCCGATGGACGCCAACATAGCCTCGGTGCTGTCAAGTTACGCGGAGATTCTGTCGGCCCAGGGGAATCTGGAGGCCGCGTTGGGTTATCTCGGCAACAGTCAGGAGCCGAGAATCGCGATGTTGCGCGATCGTCTATGCAGGGCTCTGGGCTACGCCCAACAAGCGAACAATCAGCAAGCTGCGCCTAGACCAGTAGCGCAAAATTATTACGAGCCGAGCGTACCGAGAAAGTCCTACGACAACAGTGCGTACGGGCAGGCGACGCCATTGCCGGGTTGGAACACCGCACCGATGCAGAACACCTACAGCAGCGGAGCGATGAACCAGCTGAATGCTCAGCAAGCCCCGAGCATCGGTGTGCCACCGGTTCAACAGCAACAGATCGTGCAGGATCAATATGTGAATTCCTACGGACAAGCGCCGCTTCAGGCACCGCTTCAGGCACCACCGCCGACCACGGGAACGAATCTCGGCGGCTCGCGACCCTCCAGCGTCGGGCCTCAATCCCGCTCGAAGTATATCCTCGATCCTTCGGTGAAATCGACTCCCACCTACGGTGGCTATCAGAATCAAACGTCCATGTACAATCCCGCTGTACCTCCAGTTGCCCCTTATCCTGCCCAAAACTCCTATCAAACCCAGAATCCCATCGGCGGCTATTCCAATCAACCGCAAAATTCTTCGTACAATACTCTCGAGACGGAAACCTACAAGAACAGCCCCGCCAGCATGATGACGCCCGCCGCTCCTGCCGCTCAACCGCCACAGACTCAACTCTACGATCCCGCGCGATCGCAACCGCCAGCTCAGCAACCGCAAAACTACGGCAACGAGCATCCGTACCAGGCACCTCCGCAAAACTCGGGATGGAATGATCCACCGATCGGAAAAGCCAGCAGAGCTCAAGTACGTCTCTCGTTGTCGTTTCGAATTACTTAGGATCAGGGCTGCGAAATATGCAATGAAAAAGTAATGCGTTATTCGTTACTTTTTTAAGGGGGGATTGTCTTTTTTTTTCGCAAAATTTACCGCTTTTTGGGAATTTTCTTGTGAAGAAAGTATACAACGGAAAACTTGTGAAACTTGGCATATAGTTTTATTGATCTGTTTACTACGTACAAAAAATTTTTTAAACAATTTCATCCAAAAATCCGCCTCCCACCCCCCTCGACGCGCGATGGTCCTTTTTTGATGGTGTGCACGATTACAGCCTTCACGTTCATCCTGCAACAAAAACCCAAAAAGCATTTTACTTTAGACACATGTAGCTATCGTTCGATGAAGGGAAAAAAAATTGACGATTCGGTGACGTTTTGAACTTGAAGTATCGATTTTTCGAAAAAAAATTGATCGATTTTTTGTTATAAATAAAAAACTATTAAACGTATTGCTTTTTTGCTTCATCAAACGATAAAAGGATGTCAGCTGAGCATTCTGTCCAAATTTGAAGGCAATCGGTTGAATAGTTTTTGAGAAATCGTGCACACCAGTTGTGAAAAAGCTGTTTCGAGAAAAACGCGTTTAAGGGGGGATTTTTTTATGAAATTGTTTAAAAAATTTTTTGTATGTAGTAAACGGATCAATAAAACTATATGCCAAGTTTCACAAGTTTTCCGTTGTATACTTTCTTCACAAAAAAATTCCCAAAAAGCGGTAAATTTTGCGAAAAAAAAAGACAATCCCCCCTTAAGGGACTGTACCAGTGTGAACGCGGGAACTTTTGGTTATTTTCGGGAATTTTTTGGAAGAAGAGTACTCAATTAAATGTTTCGGAAAATTGAGAATATATTCGGCTATGTTTGACCCAGAGGACGTAATTGTTTCATAGAAAAATATTGAGATCCAAGCGACTTATGCGCTGCCTTCGGAGGCCTAAAAAAAGTTCCTCCACTGCTGACATGATTCCGGCCGATTGAGTGGCTGAAATCGAAAAAGGAAAAAATGTTAAACTGGAAGGTATTTCCTGTACAATGACGTAGGATTTTCGAAAAATATCAACATTTAACAAAATAGCGTTGTTATGAAAAAAAACGTTTGTTTTCTTGCCTATAAAATGGTCGTTTTTTCCAATGCCAAATAGTCAATTTTCATCGAATCAAAAATATCCTACGTCATTGCAGAGTAAATATATTCAAGAGTACTCAGTTCAAATTTCAAGTCAATCGGATTATTGCTCTTTGAGTTACAATGTCGGCAAATTTGAAAAATCTCATTTCGAGAAAAAGGCGTTTAAAGATTAGCTATCGATTTTTGCAAGATAAAATGATATTTACCATAAAAAGTGCTGATCAGCTATACCTGGCCCATACAATAGACCCTCCTCTTCCTCGAATAATGCCTGAAGGGCTGAAGTTTTTCACACTGGTATAGCCCCTTAATAGGTAATGAAAAAATATTTCATTACCGAGTACATTACATTCAGCAATGTAAAAAAATTCCATTACTCATTACATTATATTTTGTAATGTAAACAATTTCCGTTACTCATTACATTGGATTTTGTAATGTAGAAAATGTTCATTACTCATTACATTATATTATGTATTGTACAAAAATTCCATTACTTATTACATTGGAATTTGTAATGTAAAAAATTTCCATTACTCATTACATTACATGTTGTTATGTGAAACATTTTCATTATTCATTATATTGGAATTTGTAATGTGAAAAATTTAATTACACATTATGTGTAAGTAATGTGATTTCATTACACATTACGCGTAAGTGATGTAATTTCATTACACATTACTTCGTAATTTTTACACTACAAAGTCAAATGTAATGAATTTTTGAGGTTATGAATTTTTGAGGTTATGAATTTTTTTTACATTACAAAGTGTAATGTAATGAGTAAGGGAATTTGTTCACATTACAAATGTAATGTAAAAAATCTCTGTCCCAGTGCAAAAACCCTAATGGGCAACGAATAATAATTCTCATTACATTGTAATGAGTAATGGAATTTTTTCACATTGCATTGCATTAGTAATGTGAAAAAAATCCATCACTCATTATTTTATATTTTGTAATGTAAAAAAATGCCATTGCTCATTACATTACATTTTGTAAATGTAATGTAATGAGTAATGGCAATTGTTTGCATTACAAGATGTAATGTAACGAGTAACGGAAATTTGTTACATTACTGAATATAATGTAATGGGTAATGAAGTTTGTTTTCATTGCAAAATGTGAAGTAATGAGTAATGAAAACGCTAATGCATTACAAAGAGTAATTCATCATTTGCAACCCTGCGTAGGATGCGTTCGACTTGGCGCTGTGTGCGCTAACAGAAACATTCATGACGTCACGCGTCACGTCCACAACCGCCGCCATTTTGTGCTCACAAACGCTTCTCTCAGCGCGGCAGGGCAGCGACAGCGTGAGCGTTGAAAGCGCGCTTACTTTCGAAACGTACACCACGCGAGCACAACGAAAGCGACGGCTTTCCAGGTAGCAATTTCGAAATAGTTGTCCGGAAGTTGTCCAAATGGGTACGAAATTGTCGCTTGGAAGTTACCATTCAGTTATCGTGTGTGTGCTGATAAGCGTGTAAAGGCCCAAGTCGAACGCACCCTTGGTGGATTCGTCGGTAGGGACGAAGCCAATACTCGTAAAGCCCGTAGGCGAGTAGATTCATCCTTAAATCGTACATTTGAGTGCGTATATACCCCAAGAACTGTCGTTTGACTTCTGAGCCAACGAACGGGTTGACGAGCGAGCACCGATGAATGCTAAAGGATACCAACTATTTTAGATGCTGATACGTCCATTCAAAGCTCAACTTTCAAGTGCCGAGTTTCACGCGTCGAAACTTCGAAGTTGAACTTTTAGGACATTACTGGCTAAAAATAAATCAGCGTCCTTCGATGTCCATCGGTGAACGCCTCGGCCCTCCCAGGCCCCTTAATTTACCACTTTTTGTAAACGTTTTAATCGTCGTTGAAAAAACCAAGAGATTTGTATATGATTTAGCCTGATTCGTGCATAGAGAAAGTATTTCATGCCCCGGAAACGAGTGGGGTACTTCGGCACTCCAGTGTACTGGTCGTAGGCAGAGAAATGATATCGCGGTTCTAGGGGAATTTTCGACACCGTTCTTGGTGAATTTTCGCGAACTGCCTCGTGCGTTGATCTACTCGCCTAACGGAAAGATTAACAAATCAAATAAGCCAGCCTCGACGAACTATGGTAATATCCCACTGATCCATGTATATACAAACGATATAGCCAGTTCTGGCACTGTGCGACAAAAATGAAATGTCGGCGGAACACGCCGGGACGAGGAAGTGGAAAGCAAAGCATTCGAAGAATGCTAGTGCCAAGGTAGAGAGCCCCTTTCCATATTTCGAGTGGATTTTCTAGTACACTAGTTTTTTTTTCTGAATTTTAATTAATCCGAACTGCATTATTAATCCTCCTGAAAAATCGAACTTTGTCAGGTTCGATCTAATGATTTTGGGTCGAATATGAAGGAAAATATGAAGAAGCTTGACCTATGAAACGATTGAAAAACTTCGAGGGGGGCGACACCTTTAGGCGAGGAAAAAATTGATGATTTTCATGACTTTTTTAAAAGGAAAGATTTCCTCGGCATTTTTTAGACTTAGGGTACGTTTTATTACTGCTTTTGGCTGTTGCGTGATATATTTTTATTCATTAGTCTTCAAAAATGGCACGGTCTTCTAAACGGTTAGCGGCTGATGTTGTCAGACGGCTTAACACGTATCGTCGGAGGGATGAATCCGAAAAAAACACCCAACTAAGATTTTTCTTTCATGAACACTCATAAGCAGAATATGACCCAAGAAAAAGTGAGAAATGTTGAAAATCGATTAAATTGTACGCTTTGAAACAGAAAAATTGAATTTTCCAACAAAAATGGCTACATCCAAAAAAAAGAAAATTTTCAAAACCGTTTAGGGTCATGTTTGAGGCAATAACGTTAGAAAGACTTATACCAAATTTCAGTTCTGAAAATGCAGTTCAAAAAGCCTCCGCCATTTTTGAAGATTAAGAGGTTCTGCCTTGTAGGGCCAAAAAATGTTCGATTTTTCACAATTTTTTATGCGAAAAGTATTAAATATAGAATATTGATATTTGATATGTTGACTAAGCGGTCTTTATTGAACATCAAAATATTTTTTAAAGCTTGATAAAGCATGATGGAGGGAGTGGGACCACGTATGTCGTTGCGCGGGCGATGACATTCTTCGCTTGCGGAAGTCCTAAGTCCGGGACAGGTGATCTGATGCAAAAAAAATAAAAAATTCAACATACCAAATATCAACATTCTATATTTAATACTTTTCGCAAAAGAAATTGGTAAAAAATCGAACGTTTTTTGGCCCAACAAGGCAGAACCTTCCCTTAATCATTTAAAAGATATCATGTAACAGCCAAGAGTAGTAGTAAAACACACCCGAAGTCTCGAAAATAGTGAAGAAATCTTTTCTGTAAAAAAAAATCATCAATATCAGCAAATTTTTTCCCGCGTAAAGGTATCTCCACCCTTGAAAATGTTTTTTTTTTCCAATCAATTGCCCGATCCAAAGACATCGTTGATTGGAAAAATCATTTGATTTGCTGAAATGACACTCCTGGGATGACATTTCCTCTTGCGAAGGAGAGCGTTTGATTGAGCTTTTCATGTGCCAACAGAACCGTCGCACACTGTGATCGAATACTTGACTCGTTTTCTTTTCGTTACTTCGAGCCCCTTACTCCGTACTGCGTTTCAAGGCGCCTTCAAAGTGCACTGCAGGGTCACTCGCTTCCTTCGTCCATAAAAACGTCCGAAAATCTGACAATTCGTACTAATTCTTCCTCTGCTGGTAGATTCAAACATTTCCCCTGGCGCAATTTTCCATAACTTTGAAGACGTTGATGACGTCTCATGATACGGGGCCAGGGTCAACAGTCATTGTTGAGGGGCTCCATCTACCCAGAGGCCCGAAAACAATGGCCAAATTGCCATTTTGTTTTCTGGGAAAAAAACGAAATTTTCAGGGAATATATCTAAAAAGTGTCACCATCGAATAAAAATATTTTCGTAAAATGCAATTTCCTACGCACCTGGGTAGATGTAGCCCGTTAATCGAACTAATCGCATACGATGATAAAAACAATCAATCAAACTCATTAAGATCCGAGTAAAAAAAATTGATAGCCACGTGAAAAATGTTCTGCAGGCAAAGACGGAATTCCAGTCGCAAAATCCCATCGTCCATCCGTTGCACGGGGCAGTGCCGCAGCCGGAATATAACGTGAGTAACAAAAGAGCCGAGAAAACGCATCCTCGAATATACTTCTTCTTTTCCATCCATTGATATCGTCATTGGTGAAGAAAACCCAAAGCAGCACTTTTGAATACGTCCTGGCTAGTGAAAAAAAAAGAATTTCCTCGTACCTCAATATACTCATCGGGCTCATTAAACAGTTGATTATTGTTCGTTGTACAGGTAGCACCGCAGGATCAATATTATCGCGATCCGCAAGTTCCCTACAGCCAACAGCAATACAATCAAACCGTTCCACTCCCGGGAATGCAATACAACAAGCCCTACGAGCCGCAGCAGCAGCATGTCCCCCAACAGCTTCAGCAGCAGCCCGTCGAACAAGCGAGAGTGGCCGAGCCGGAAAAGCCCAAAGCTCCGATTCCCGAGGAGCATTTACACCTGAAAACTGTACTCGACGAACTGAGACATCAGTGCTATGAGACTGCCAAGAATCCGGTACGAAATGACCCTTGCTCCGTGCACATTTATGTATACGCCCCCGCAAACGATGACTCCATGCTCATCCATGTGTTTTCCGTTTTCAGCAAACCAAGCGAAAAATTGAGGACGTATCGAGGAAGCTCGAAGTATTATACGATTGTCTCCGAGAGAATTCAGTAAGTCAATTTTACTTGGGAATTCTATTTGAGGATGAAGGGGAAGAGAAGTTGGTGGGCGATAGAAGATCCAATATAGCGGATCCGTAATAAAAAAAGATGCTCTACGGGGTGGGGATCGGAAATTCGAACGATCAATATTCAGAAGGACCGGAATTCAGAATTCAGTAATGACGAAAGTTCCAATATAGATACATCAGTCTTATGATAGTCTGTAAAATAGGTAATCGAAATTGTGAATACAAAAATCTCGAAGTTGATTTATAGCGAAAACAAATATCAGATCTAACAAAATAATGAGAGATATAATATCGATTCGCCTGTACATATACACCAAACGATTCGAGACGTCAAATTGTTGAATTGTAAATATTACGAAAGTTTACAATTTCGAATTCATTAAAGCGAAGGACCAAAAAGTCGACCAGTTAGAATAGCGATGGGCTAAAATGGCGAACGGTCCGGATAGAGAAAACTTGGTACCGAGCAATACTACTTGCGCTTCAGAATGAAGATGGCAGATGGCGTTGGTGGTGAGTCGGATCAGGCAGCCATGTCATGTTCGCCATTTACGTGTTTGCCATTTCGGACCATCGATCATTTGCGTTTCTAAGATCTACACATTCGAATTCTGTAGTCTCGGTATATGGCTTTTTGCTATAGACGGTATTACTCATATTAGATACCCACTTTTTTCTATTTCGGAGATATGAATGTTGTAGATTGGGAAGGGTCGCTTTTCCACAATGTTTATCTCTGCAACGTTGAAAATCCGCTCTTCAACTTTACAATGACTTTATCTCTCATCTGTAGAAACTCGGAAATTCACCAACTGTACAGGAGTCTCAAGTTTGCTATATTGAATCTCTACAATGATCTAGCCTTATAATTATCCCTACAACGTATTTATTCGGATTTGTGTCAACTACACAATGACGGATTTGCAATATGCATTGATTCTATAATGTATCAACTCTACAAGAACTTTGGGTACTCAACGTTCAACTAGGCAATATTCTTGTTAACTATACAATAGCTGATACATCAGGTGTATCAATTGAAGAAGATATATATTAGCCCTTGAACACCCAAGCGACTATGTTGGAACACTTGAGAGAAAAAGGATGTTTTTTGCAGTCTACAGCAGAAATAATGTCACCCTATAGGTAAAATCGCCCGTTCTGCCGATTTATGGCATTATCTTTGACTCGTGACCCTTCCTAAAGGGTGAAAAGGGGGTATTAACTTGAAAATCGGGGTGAAATCAAAACATTCTCGGACAAATGTATGAAAAAGTAATTTTAATCGCTAAAAAACGCATTCTTACTCATTTTGATATAAAATTCACGAATTTGGCTCATGCAGCGTATGAGAATGTAAAATATCTTCTTCAATCTATATTTATATTTTTATATATATGAGGTATTCCAGCCGAACGCAACCACTTTTGCATCTTATATTTTATGATTTGGCTCAATTTGTTTTCTGTTGTACCTATTCAAAGAACTTCACTTGATTTTTTGCGAATTTTTTTACCCATACATTTACGAGATATGATTTTTTTTCGAAATTCGAAAAAAATCGATGTCCTTTATTTCAAATGCCCATAACTTTGCGAAAAATGGACCAAACCGAGTTTTTTTTTCAAAATGTTTGTTTTTGAGTGTACTTTTTGATAAAAAATATTAAAAATTTCACGATATTCATCTTCTATATCGTTTTACCGCTTGAAGCAAAAAAATATTGATTTCTAAAGGTCATTTCTAAAGGACACTTTTAATTGTTTTTCAAAAAATTTGCTAAGAAACTTTGACTTTTTTAACTATTTTTAACGCTAGGCTGATCTTGGGCAGACTTTACCTTATATTTTTTTCATAATTTAAAATCATTTTTTTTTCATCCCAAGCAAAAAACGTTTTTTTTCAAAAGGTAGGGCACGTTTAATTTGTGAGTGCTATTTCGTTTGAAGGTTCAATATTGCAAACTTGAGATTCTCGTACAGTGTCTGTATCTGTGTGTGTCTGAATCTGTATTTCTATGACGCAAACTGCAGACTATCTAAATATATGTTCTGGAATAAATAATCCTTCGATGTTATAGTTATTCGATTTATTCATCGGTAAAAGGATAAAATTTCGAATAATTTAACCTTCGTTATTTTGAGAGTCCATAATTCCGTCGTTTCGAAATCTTTGTCGTTCTATATTTGGTCATTCGACATTTTGACCCCCAACCGCTTTAAGGATGTTTGTAAGACTTACAGAAATGCTGCAGTCAACTAATGAATTGTTTTCGTTTCAAGCTGACGCCAAACACTCTCCAGGGACTGCATCAGATAGCTCAGATGGTTCAGGGCGGCGACTACACGAACGGCCTCGGCGTTCACACGCAATTGGTTTCAGGCCCTGACTTCAGTCGAATCGCTTCGTTCATGCCCGGTATAAAGGTACTGCTCCAGAGTGCTCTCCAGCTGGGTGTCTACATTACGTAAATCGCGATTGGTCGTTTGAAGTCAAAGTGACAGTGAGATTGCCAGATTCATGATAAAGTGGTTAAAAATCAAATATATATATACACATATATACATATATACGTATATGTATGTACAGCAGAGTACAGTTGAGCTTTTACACCGAGGATAATGATGTTTATCGAGCGTTTTTTTTTTTCGTCAAATATCGATATTCGCGTTTTACCGAAAAATCGTGTTTTTGTTTTCTTTCCGAAAGATCTTACTCCGCACAGGTTCGAGATAGTTTGGATGAAGATTCCAATCTCACTAAAACGCGAAAAGATAGGCAATGCAAGAAAAAAATGATAGAGAGAAGTAACGAATTGACCGATCCGATGATAATTGATCAACCGAGCTGACAAAAACTATGCCCCCACTATTCACAATATAGGATATCAGTAACACAAAAACTTTTCTCTTCCAAAAGTAACGAAACTTTTTCGAGAGGAGCCTTGGCTCGAGCGCAAGGGTATCAAGGTATAATGTAGTTATGTAAAGCCAAAGTAATTTTATAAAGTATAAATAAATTGTTTATTGAACGTCGCGGATGTTCGAGGATTTCTCGTTTTTTCCCCCCTTATTTTCTGATGTAGCGAACGGGTGGTCAGATTTTTATCGCTTGTACAGTGATGGATAATTTCGATTTCTTGTGACTTTAATTCTCGAATTGTTCATCTCGCTTGACGAGGGCTGTGCGTTTCACCGATGCAGATTTGAGGACACTGAGCATTTTTTGGAAAAATGTTCTATGAAAATTCAACAACGAAGTTTACCCCCGGCTTACTTCATGGCCATTTTATGCTTGGAAAGACTTTTCAAAATCGAACTTGTAGCGCCATCTGTTGTTGTTTGAACCTTATACATTAAGTTTCAACACTTTTTGAAGGTCTGCATTTCGTCAGTTGACCTCGAGACTTCGATTCGTGCGGACGTGTTTTCTCGTGGGGTCCAGTACACCCCGTGTGACCTTACAGTGGCAAAAATTGAAAAAAAAAAAAAAAACAAGTCGTAAATACATTTTTTGTGTCAAAGTGCATTCAGTAACGTAAGTATTAATGCACGAACTGAATTATTTTTTTCGGCAGTAAATAATATTTATAGTGTACAAATTATAAATATATTTTCCTTGCAATCTTCGGACGTGTACCATCGCGAGTCGTCTCATTGAATAGGATGAAAATAATGAGTTGATTATGGACGAAGGATTGGAAACTGAAGATCATGTTTTAGAAGATCTTGAATATTCTGATACTCAAAATGATTCCGATGATAGCTCTTACGCCGATGAAGAAATGGAGCTTTAGTGGGAGGCCACGGTTAAAAAGTAATGTTTTCTTCAAATGTTTTCAACTTTCATATCAAAATTTATAAAATATACGATTTATGCAATAAAAATACCATTTTTCAACATTATTTTGTCCATTTGAACGTACCACTTCCACTTTTCGACTTCGACCAAAAGTCTCGAGTTCAAACTTGAAAATAAATATACTTATTTCAAAGTCCATAAAAGCTCTATTTTTTTTCTCAAAAATATAATATCTCAAGAGTAAAACGGCGTAAGATTTTTTACCATGTGGCAAAAATTAAATTTTTCATGATTTTTTTTGTAAAAAAAGTCAGATTTCGTGAATATTTTTTTTCTCATCGTGTTTTAACTACTTTAAAATCTTAAATAGAAGACAACAACTATTAGATTATTTAGAAAACATGTTAAATTGAAGTTTGGGGCAAGATTTAAGTCGATACATTAAAAAGAACGCAGATGGGTTCGGTTTTAGTGAGTGGGGTTCGCTGGACCCCATGTGACCGATGTTATTATTTGGAGGTGTGACCTCAACGGGTTAAGGTAGTTCCTCTGCGAAAATCTCAACCAAAAGTTTACATACCATGTTCATGTTTAAAAGATTGATGATTGGTTTAATTAGCAATGAATAAAATTAAAAACTACGCAAGATTGACTCGGTACTAGTAGATAATACGATGGATATCATTTATTGCCGTAAAATATATTTTGTATTGTGTTTTTGATCGACCATTGCCAGTAAACTTTTTGCCGGGACTGTCCAGGCTTTGCCCCAATTGTTTTTTTTCCAGGCTTTGCCAGGCTTTGCACCAAAATTGTGAAGGCTTCTCATGGTTATATCTTGGAAACTAGATGGTGAATCATTCTCATTTTTTTTCACATTATTCGTGATATCTTACTGTAGCTTATCCTCGTTTTTTATCAATTTCTTAATTTTGGTTTTGACGGTAGAATTAATGATGCTCTGTTTGCCCATCATAACGCATTTGTTACGTGTAAACCAAGCCAACTTTAAGTGTAAATATCTCAGGTTTGGGGTGGTCAAACTTATTCAAATTGCACAGATGTTTGGATAATGTATTAAATAACGTATATGTAAAATTTCAACCATTTCTTAATTCAACTCTTCTGTGGAGGTACTACCTTAAGGAGGTACGGTGATTGGAGCGAGTTCAACATAAAAGCCCGATTTTTTTTTATAGCATTGTCGAGACGTTCGTCCATGCGTATGCGGAGTTTTCCACGAGATTTACCGTACACTTTCCGAGTTATTAATTGTTAAAGATGGTGAATTAGTCACACGTAGACGACAAAATGTGCCTGTCCTCTCATATATCGATCTTTTTGTGCTACTTGGAGCCAAGAAACACGTAAAAAAAACTGATGGTTGCGTTCGTTGAATCTTTGTGATCGATAAGGCACCTTGAATTGGAAAGCTCACCGCAGACATAAGCAATAAATTATAAATAAAGTCGCAAAAACCGAAGTTTTCGGAGAGCGAGACTTCTCGTGACGCAACAGCAGCCATCTTGCTCGACGTGTGGCAACGCCGGATACCCGCGAAAATTTGATTCGTCTATCGGATATTTTCAACGCGAATTAAAAATATGATTGTGCGAAGCCGTACATTTTTAAATGGATTATAAAGGGCCTTTCGTCGATATTTGCTCGAAGTTCTTTTACGTACAGCAAAGGCATCTCAATTTTTCTGGCGACATGTACCTATACGACGCATCTATATATAAATTCAGGATGGGAGAACCGTCATATAAAATAAACGTTCCTTTTTAAACCTGCAAATATTGTGAAAATTGGGAAAGGGAAAAATAACATAACAATCGATGAAATATGTTTTGACTTTGGACAGATTGGACATTGGACATTGAGGTTAACTTCAACGCGGCGTTTTTTTATTTTCAATCGCAATATTATCTTTTCATTTTCTAATTCTTGCCCGTCAGAATCTACATTTGTCTCTAAACTGGACTTCAGGTACAATCCCGTTACTCTTTTGATAAACTGCCACAGTATTTCCATTCTCCATGTTAACCGGCTACAAAAAATAATAAGCCGGGCGCGTGGAACCGATGACAGCCACCGACAATGCGACGATGCTAAACGTCAACGATATGGCGTACTACTGAAGTCGAGTAGTAGATTATTAAGATTGTTTCCATATTATAAAAATAATAGGAAACTCGAAATTCAATACTTAAAAAATATTTCTCGAAAAATAGGCCATATACATGTATCTAAAACGTGGCGGTATTGCGGCGTGAAATAGACTCTAAGTTTACTGGCATGGTCATCACCGTACCTCCTTAAGATCTTGACAATTTGAGTTTCTTGTGGAGAATCGGCCATCGAGCTGGAATTGTCAATAAGCGCGGTTAATGTCAACAAGAGATATTAACTGCAGATAAATTCGGAATTTTAGGATTTTTTCTCGAAAAAGGATGTAGTGGAACTTAATGATACTACGAAGTTGAACTATTGGACATGTATGGGTCTCAAAAGTATTAGAATTCTTTAAACTTCATTAATGAAAACGCTCGAGCTCCCAAACCTTTCGCTCCGGGAGTTTGTTAAATTATAACTATCATCAACTTTTTTGACGTAATATAATGTCATTTGCACAAGAAAAAATGTTATTAGTAATGTTGTAAGGTGAGATATTCCCTGGAGCAAGGATCACCGCAAAGCCCGACATGTCATTCTCATATCTTATGCCCGGAGTCAAGGGAAATGTATTTCTAGAGAATTTTGGGCGACAAAATTTTGTTACCGGCTCACTAGGAGACGTTTAAGGGGTTAGGCTACTGAGGCGTCCCAAAAATCAGGGTTATTTAAAAAATGAATTTTAATAGAATAAGTAGGATCATTGAAAAATCATTTGAATATTTATTTGTATGTACTTGAGCAAAGTTGTGTATTATCAAATTTCATAAAAAAATATCCGTTTTAAAGAAGTTGGTTGAAATTCCGAACTTTAAATGCTCCGACGATTTAAAATTCCTAATTTTAATGTTCCGAAATTACAAGGTTCGTCAAGATTGTGTCAGCGAAAGTCTACTCAGTTGACTGTAAATGCTGTACAACGTATAACATTGTCTAGACAAATTTCAAAATTGACGTAAAATCACTTCTTAATAAAAAAAAAATTCGTGAAATAATTCGTCGATTTATTGAAAATTTTGAAACTTTTAAAACTCCCATAACCGAATTATTTTGACGCTGTTTAGATTTTCGGAGTTTTGGTCTCTCGTGTAAAATTCTTTCGGAGTTTTGAGCGTTCTGATCGTTCAAAGTTCGGAATTTCAACCCGGCGCCAAAAAGATATAACCACTATGGTGAAGGACCTTGGAACGTGAGGGCCTCGACGATGTACTTGATTTTGGCCACCCGGTTGGTCTGAAACGAAAAACGATTTTGAGAAAGAAATGTCTCAACGTTTTTTTTTTAAATACATATTATTAAGACTTAACCGAGATTTTTTGTTACCGTGTTTCAATTACAAAAAAAAATTGTTTCCTTTCTTTTTATTTTTCCAGGAAAAATTGCATTATTGTTAATAACTAATGAAAGAAAATGTTAAGGTAAACGTCGGTCATTACTAAACTACTATTACACTGAACAAGTGTACCAAATTTCAAGTCAATCCGTTCATTAGATGTCAAGAAATCATGCACACCATTTCGAAAAGCATAGTTTCGAGAAAACCGCGTTTAACGAGGTCGTCTAGTGTGAAGGCCGTTTTTTAATGCTTTTTTGGGGAATTTTTTGTTTGACAGAGCATTAAAATAAAATAATTAATAAATTGTATATAATTTTTGTCAACATTTAAACAAACTTTGTGAACTTTTCGAAGTCATTATATAGAATATAGTCGAAGATACACCGCTCAACAGGAACACATAAAAAGAGGTGCTCCACTGCAGCCATGATTCCGGCCGTTCTGCTTATCTGAAATAAAAAAACCGAACGCAATTTTAATCGTGAGACTTGAGGCTCTACATGGAACTAAAATAAAGTTACAATTCCAAAAAATATTTTTTTTTACACTTTATTAAGAAAATTCAATTTTTCGTATTCTTTTTGGGATCTATATAGCTGATGAAAAGAAAACTAACGTAGCAATCTTAATTATTTTAGTTCAACGTATAACTACAAGTTGATATGTCAATATCTCAAATAGTTTTCGAGATATCATGGCAGCAGTTTGAAAAAATCGTGTTTTGAGAAAAACGCATTTGAAAGTTGTTGTATATAATTCATAATAAAAAAAATGGTCTCACCATCAATCTGCTACGCCTGGACCATAGAGTACACCTTCCTCTTCTTCAAAGAAGTCATGCAAGGCCGTTTTCTCTTCTTCTGATCTGACCCACTAGACGACCCCCTTAAAGTTTTGCCAGCAGTTCTGTCATTGTAATCATCTGTTTACCTCCAATCTGCGATTCCTGCACCTCCTGGACCTTCATCTTCAATTTGCGTTGCCTCAAGCGACGAACGACCTCTCTTCATTTTCACAGTAGTCTAACCCCTTAACACGTAACGTCAGGATGTTGTTCAAACTGCTCAAGGTGACCGCCAGATAACGTTACCTCAGGCCAAACGCGTTTCCCGAAGCGAAAATTTCAAAAAGCGAAGATCCAACAATCTCGATTTTGTTATTTATTGTGTAAAACATTTTCTACGAAAGATTCGAATTACATTAGCATAACTGGAGAATATCCGTTGAACTCGAACACAAGTCAATGGCGTGATGACGGGGGGGGGGCGCTACATCATTTGCTCATCAAACTGTGCAGCAGCGCGGCTTTCTCGTTAACGATAAATCTCTGTACAAGTTCGTCGATCGGATCGACGCCGTCGCGAGCCGCCTGACGTCTCATCACCTGCTTAACTTCCTCCCTCACTCCCTTGTCCGCACCGCGCGTCGTGATTCGACTTCCTGGCGAAAATGACGAAGTTCTATCGGTAAAAGAAACACATACAGCGACGACGAGCCCGATACGTACTTTGTAAAACTTCGGAGCTCAGCGCTATCTCGAGCGAGACACCACCACCGTGCTCGGTCCACAAGTACGTCAGCTCCTCGAGGATGTCGATGCCGATTACGTAGGTCTGGAAGAGCGGATACCTGAAGACTTCCGTGTTGACGATCCTCTCGGTAATGATGCTCAGAATTTCGGCACTTTGGGGCCAATCGATCTGCATCAAGACCAGAGCGTTGCCGACCGCCCAATCTCCCACGTCGCCCGACAACGCGAATTTCGTCTGAACTCGTAGAGCAAGAGTGTTAGAGCTTGGACTATCGGAACTTTTTCAATTATCGGTATTTCGATATTTTCTGATATTTATGGGGAAATTTGTGGGGAATTTGACAATTTTTTTTTGTATGAAAAAGTCATTCACTCGTAAAATTAATTACACGTCTATTTAGTATGAATATCAAGCTCTTAGAAAAAATATATATCTTTTTTTTCGATGTACAAAATGGCCGAATACTCGAAACTTCTCGAAACAGCTTTTTTCCAATTGGCGTGACAAGTAACTTCAACAATTTTCACTCGATTTACTTCAAATGTAAAAGTTATATTCCTAATTGCATTTCGCAGAGAAGTACTCACGGAATTTCTGATTAATCGAAAACTTTTCATTTTATGAGCAGTTATAACGAAATTTTTCACTGAAAATTCATTTCTTAAGTTCAAATACCTACAACTTTTGAATAAAACAATATTTTTTGAATTCCGTACGTACTTCTCTTGGAATTTTAATGTAGATTGACGAGAATTTTTGTTTTTGTTCGGGGTAAAAAATTGTGGATGATAAATGTCACGCCGTGGAGCGCCCAAAAAAAGTAACAAAAGGAAATATTAGTAGTCGGCCATTTTGTGCATTGGAAAAGAAATATATATATTTTTTCTAGCAGCTTGATATTCATACTAAATAGATGTGTCATTAATTTTATGAGTGAATCACTTTTTCATACGAAAAAAAATTGTTAAATTCGCACATGATTTTATACCCGTTACTGTGGCCTAAGGCCACTAACTAGGATCACTTAAGGGGTCTTCTCACTTTAGACGCTAAAAAAGGCTTTTCATGCATTTTTTCATAGGTTTATATTATAGATATTGATATAAAAGTTGTTACACTAAATAAATACACTTTCAGAATACATAAAAAAAATTGTTTCATGTATTAATATAACCCAAACAAACTTTAAACGCGTTTTTCTCGAAATAACGTTTTTCAACGGCTTGTTGATAAAATCTTCGAAACTACTGAACCGATCCTTATGGAATTTTAACCACACATTCTTTACATTTATGGCTATAGCGCATATCAAGGATTTTTTTTTCAAATTTTAATATTTACTATTTTTTCCCTTAAAACCGGTGAAAAAAAAACACATTTTCTTTTGTTTTTTTCGAAAAATGTCCGCCATTTTGTTATTTTTGCATATATAAAAAATAGTATGATATGCGCTATAGCCATTAACATACTGGATCTAAGACCGTTTGATTTTTTTGTTTCGGATGATCCATCTCCGAGATTTCATCAACAGCGCAGACCTACAATTTTTTAGGACATTTTTTTAACTACCATTTTCGTCTATAAATAGTGACTTAAATAAATAAATATATTTTTTAAAATGTATTTTGAAAGTGTATTTATTAAGGACTTCCGATACCAAAATCGAAATGCTTGTAGACGATTGAAATTCGTATCACCGAGAGATTCATATAGGATGCGTTAAGTGTACAAAAATTAATCCGTTTTACCACATACTTTCGGAGATTTTTAAGGTCGAAGTTGAGTTTTGTTCGAGTATTATTAACGAACCAAGTGGAGAGACCGCTTAATTTTTTAACAGGACATTCCCGACACTAATCGCAGTTTGTTCAGTTTTTTAAATTTAAATCGAAGCATTATTTTAACCCCTACAGCCCTATAACTAGTGTTTACGAAGTGCCACGTTAATTACCAAATGGATAAAGGTTCAAATTGAACCTTCATGGCACGTGGCACTTCGTAAACACTAGTTATAGGGCTGCAGGGGTTAAAATAATACTTCGATTTAAATTTAAAAAACGAAACAAACTGCGATTAGTGTCATTAATGTCGTGTTGAAAAATTAAGCGATTTCTCCACTTGGTTCATTAATAATACTCGAACAAAACTCAACTTGAACCTTCAAAATCTTGGAAACTATGTGGTGAAACAGGAAGACAGGAAAAGAATAAGCAGTATTGAGGGATTGAAAATGAATCAAAGAAATGTGCGGCCGTGTAGATGACAAGAGATTGTTGAGGATTCGGCTTCGGTCCGGCCAATGAAGGATTTTCCAAGGTTATCGATGGAAATAAGAAGATGTGATTAACGTTTCGGCCCTCTGGTTTGGGTCCTCTTCAGAATATATATTTTATCTGCCTAAATAATAATACACAGTTTTTAACAATCAAGTTTGAAAAAGTCATATATGTGAGCGAAACGTTAAACACATCTTCTTATTTCCATCGATAACCTTGGAAAATCCTTCATTGGCCGGACCGAAGCCGAATCCTTAACAATCTCTTGTATTGAGGGATTCTTTAAACTAAGAGATAATTATCCTGCATGAGTAATCCTGCACGCCAATTTCGATAATGCAGTTTTGAGAAAAACGCGTTTAAAGTTCACGCTGGCTCCGAATCCGAGCGGTGAGGCACAGCGTTGACGTGCTGTAACGTTTGAAGTTTTTCGAATTCTGCTTTGAAACTTTAGGAAAATATTCTACATATGAGGGATTCTCCGTCAATTCAGCCACTTTTTTTCGACCATCTCAGATCTGCCCCGTAATTGGTTATATCAAAGTACTACTAAAAGGCATTCTATGTGAATTTTTTCCAGATTTTTTAATTCAACATTTCAGAAAATGCCGTGTTTTTTCCAAATGAATATATCTCGGAAACTAGAAGTAACTGAAAAAAAATGTCTGTACATAAAAGTTGCAGTTTTGTGTTAGCTTTCGAGCGGACGACTTGAAATAATTTTTACGTTCCGGTAACGCTGATTTTTTACCAAAAGAGCGGGAAATAATTTTTTTATTCAAAAAACGGCCGTTTTGTGCTGAAAAAATTACATAATCTTCCAGTATGTCTGACAATATCGCAAAAAAATCGCCAGAGTGGCACGGAGCGAGGTTCCGGTATAAAAAAATTGATTTGTGTGGTTTCATTTTTTTTACCCTAGAACCTCGATACGTGCCACTTTGGCGATTTTTTCACGATATCGTCAGACATACTGGGAGACTCTGTAATTTTTTCAGCCAAAAAAAATGGCCTTTTTTTTTATAAAAAAATAATTTCCCCCTTTTTTGGTACAAAATCAGCGTTACCGGAACGTAAAAATTATTTCAAGTCGTCCGCTCGAAAGCTAACACAAAACTACAACTTTTATCTACAGACATTTTTTTTTTCAGTCACTTCTAGTTTCCGAGATATATTTATTTGGAAAAAAAACGGCATTTTTTAAAATGTTTAATTAAAAAATCTGAAAATATTCACATAGAATGCCTTTTAGTAGTTTGATATAACCAATTATGGGGCAGATTTGAGATGGTCGAAAAAAAGTGGCTGAATTGACGGAGAATCCCTCATATATAGTTCTATCGTTTGAAGAGAGAAAAAAAGAAATCGATTTTTTTTATCGTTGTAAATGTATATCCCGCCTTGAGTGTAACAACTTTTATATAAATATCTATAATATAAACGTATCAAAAAAATTCATGAAAATAGCCTTTTTAGCGTCTAAAGTGAGACGACCCCCGAAGTGTCCGCCGTCGATTTTGTTGAAACTCATATATGTAAGTACAAGCACCGTAAAAAATCATTGAGGGATTTTCATAGCGAAAAACAGGAAATTCAAGCAGTGGAAAAAAAAAATCATTGCATTATAACGATGCAAACTTTAATCGCCTTGATCTCTCACCTTTATGACCTCAAGGAGCAGACGACAGCAGTACTGCAGAATGGGAAATCTAGCGAGTCGCAAATAGTGCAAATGTCTGACTCCAGGAATGGCCAGGCTGTTGGAGACTTTGCCACGATTCGGTGGCAAATTGTTCGCCACCATAACGATGTAATCCAGCATACTCTGCGGCAAAAAGCAAAAAGCGAAGTTCGAACTAAATCCGCGATCGAAACTCAGCTTCCTTAGTCGTCTCTTCAATAATATCGAGGTGTACCTTGTAATCTTTTACGGCACAAAACGTACTGGCTATTCGTAGTTGGGTGATGAGGAGGCCGCCTTCGTGACCGAAACGGTTCAACGCGTCGACGTGGAGGCCCTTGTAAACCGACACGTCGGTGCGAAAGGACTTGAGCCAATTGTCCAGGCGCATTTGTTGGCTCATCTTTGCGAATTCGCGTTGCGAGTAGTCCGTGCTATGAAGCAAGTCCCACAGCGAGACAGCCAGGGACAGGCCGCTGCCGTTGTACTCGCCGTCGCTCGTCAATATCACACCGGACGGGTCCTCGCGTTTCCGCTTCTTCAATTTTGGCTCTGAGTGCGGAAAATCATTGAGCCAATAACATTTATCAAGGAATTTGAGACGTACACTATCGGACTCTCTATATGGTGTTGAAGTTTGCATCGTTGGAACGCAACGGAAGTTCTCTTTCACATTTTATTTTCCATACTTTCATTATTATAGAAGATCTTCTTTTGTAGATTTTGCAGATCGCTAAATAAACGTCTTAAGGTAGTACCTCCACAGGAGAGTTGAATTGAGAAATGGTTGAAATTTGACGTATACGTTATTTAATACATTATCCAAACATCTGTGCAATTTGAATAAGTTTGACCACCCCAAACCTGAGATATTTACACTTAAAGTTGGCTTGGTTTACACGTAACAAATGCGTTATGATGGGCAAACAGAGCATCATTAATTCTACCGTCAAAATTAAAATTAAGAAATTGATAAAAAAACGAGGATAAGCTACAGTAAGATATCACGAATAATGTGAAAAAAAATGAGAATGATTCACCATCTAGTTTCCAAGATATAACCATGAGAAGCCTTCACAATTTTGGTGCAAAGCCTGGCAAAGCCTGGAAAAAAAAACAATTGGGGCAAAGCCTGGACAGTCCCGGTAAAAAGTCTACTGGCAATGGTCGATCAAAAACACAATACAAAATATATTTTACGGCAATAAATGATATCCATCGTATTATCTACTAGTACCGAGTCAATATTGCGTAGTTTTTAATTTTATTCATTACTAATTAAACGAATTATCAATCTTTTAAACATGAACATGGTATGTAAACTTTTGGTTGAGATTTTCGCAGAGGAACTACCTTAAGGGGTAAGGCCACAGTAGAATTTTCAAAAAGTCGATTTTTTTTCGCTAAAACGGTGCTTTATCATCATAAGAATAAGTTACTATTCGATTTATAGCAAGAACATTTTTTTTTTTCACTGACTTTGAACGTATAACGTAAGCCCACCTGTGGCACGGCCATAGAGTACCTTCAACTTTAAACACGTTTTTTTCGAAACAGCTTTTTTCCAATTGGCGTGATAACTTCAACAATTTTCACTCGATTTACTTCAAATTTAAAAGTTATGTTCCTAGTTGCATTTCGCAAAGAAGTACGTACGGAATTTCTGATTAATCGAAAACTTTTCATTTTATGAGCAGTTTTATACGAAATTTTTCACTGAAAAATCATTTAAATATCTACAACTCTAATGCTAAACGTCACGCCGCGGAGAGCCTAAAAAAAATACCAAAGGAAAATATTAGTAGTCGGCCATTTTGTACATCGAAAAAAAAATATATATTTTCCAACAGCTTGATATTTATACTAAATAGATGTGTGATTAATTGTATGAGTGAATCACTTTTTCATGCGAAAAAAATTGTTAAATTCGCACATGATTTTATACCCGTTACTGTGGCCTAACCCCTTGAACAATAGTTGCAGGATTTTTGTAGGCAAGATTTACCAAAAGAAATAAAATAAATTTGCAAATATCATTTTTCGTTGCGTTCCAACGATGCAAGCTTCAACCTCATCTCTTTATGGTACTGAAGCTTGCATCGTTGGAGTGCACAGAAGATTCTTTTTTCATTTCTTTATTTTTGGTACTATCTAAACCCTTTTTGTCCAAATTTGGATTATGGAAAACTGATAAGAATCTTCAAAAATGTTCCAGTGATTTTTGTAGCCTGAATGGGCCGACAAAGAATTGGGTAATACGAGAAAAAAAATGCAACGCAATTTTTTAACGCTTAAGGAGGTTGGGGCGTTAGCCACAATCCAAGGTTAAATTTAATTTAAAAAAATCATGTTATTGTTTAGACTATACTGAGCCTTTACGAATTTTTTGAACTTTTTTCACCACCAAACACCAGAGATAAAAAATAGTTTAATGTATGTAATTTAACGTACGGTTAGATGGGCAAGACTTTCACACTAAAGGTTATGTTTTTTTTTTTTGTTAATTAGCATCAAGATAAACCATTTCTAACAACGGATTAACGCAAACTGAACCGTTGTACGCATTTAGAAAAAAAATCCTCATCTTCCCCATCGTAAACCATGGGCCAATAATCTCGTGACGTAAATATGAATATGCATAATTATAAATTACTCAAAATTTCATTGTGAATTGTATAAAACATTCGTTGGTAGTAACACAAAAGTTTTTCTACTTTACGTAATAAAAATATTAAAATGCATAACTGTGGCCTTTAATTATACATTTAAAAAAAATTAGCATATACAGAATAAATCTGTACCTCATATGCATTTTTTTAGGTTAATTGAAGAAAAAAAATGAATAAACAGTCATTTGACTCAACTGAATCGCTCCAACCTCCTTAAGGCGGGATATACGTTTACAACGATCAAAAAATCGATTTTTCTTTCTTCTTGAAACGATAGAACTACATATGTAGGATATTTTCCAAAAGTTTCAAAGCGAAATTCGAAAAACTTCAAACGTTACAGCCCGACAACGCTGTGCCTCGCCGCTCGGATTCGGAGCGGGCGTGAACTTCAGACGCGTTTTTCTCAAAACTGCATTATTGAAATTGGCGTGCAGGATTACTCAAAAACTATTGAGTCGATTAAGTTGGAACTTGGTAGAAATATTGATAATATTGGTACCTTCTACTTGACGAAAATCCATTTTGAAATATTGGAAAAAAAAACTTTTGTAATCCACATTTTACAGAAATGTCGCATGACATGTTGATTATTTTTGTAAATGCGTGCCATTTTCTCAAATTTGCATTTTCTTCATTTTAATCACCGTCACATAGAAACTATACATGTTCTAACTGAAAAGTTTGAACTTTTTTGCAAATGAAAGTCTACGGGAAGCTAGACTGCAGGCCGATTCGCAACTCCCGCGGCGACCTTGCTGTAACACTCTGCCACAGCTCCGCCATTTTGATCATGAATTATTTAAAAAAAAATGGTTTCGTATGCTTAAATATACTATTAAAGTATACCTAAAGTTTGATAACTGTAGAATAATTATAGCTTCGTTTAAAAACTCCCTCAATATTGCTTATTTTTATCCTGTCTAAATGTATATCCTGCTTAAGGAGAGATATACACCCAGATGGTCGAAAAAATCGATTTAGTAGCTATGAACATTCCGTCGACCGTAGAAGACCTACACTATGGGCCTGGTATCGATGATTCCATGTAAGTTGACAAATTTCATGATTTATTCATTCCCAAATTTTCAAACGCGTTTTTCTCGAAACCACGTTTTTCAAATCGGTACCCAAAATTTCTCGAAAACCAATGAACCGATTGCCTTGAGGTTTTTTGTGGTTTTTCTATACACCATTATCTAGTACTTGTCATAGGATTTTTTTTCCGTTACTTAGTTTTTGTTTTATAGGCAAAATAATAACTAATTTTTCGCCCAAAAATCACTATTTATGTTCAAATGTCCGCCATTTTGTCATAAATCGATATTTTCAAAATCGGCTATGACAAGTACTAGATTATAGTATCTAATTTAATAATCTTTTTGGTTTTTTTTCAGATGATTTTTGAAGAAACGCCAGTGGGTACCGTATACGCAGATTTTTTTACTACGCTCCAAGGATCGTACAATGTCCTTCTATATTTTTGATGTTTTTAAATAAAGCAAATTAAACATAGTTTTAAATGTATATACTTTTAGATAATTAAAACCCCAATCCGAAATTTCAAATAGTTTTCCTTGAAAAAAATTCACAAAAATGACCTTTTCCCCCGGCTGCTAGGTGTATATCTCCCCTTAATACATATATTAAGGGCAAAACTCTCATTATATGTACCTTTGTGTTTAAAAAATGCGTTTCTTTTTCACCAACTGTTTCCCAGAAAGAATATTCAGAGTTAGGCCATGTTTTTCGAGCCTCTCGGTAGATATAGCCTCTTCAATACAATGACCGTTTTTCGTATCATTCAAAGATGCAGACGAGTCTGACAGAAATGTTACAGGGATGTAATATGGATAAGTTTTCATTCCAAGCCTGGAAAAAATTTGGCTGGACACGTTCCCTCAGTGTAAAACACGAATCCTACCGTTCGTTGCCAACGGTAGCCCGCCGAAAGCTTCGACGAGGCAGTAGCCGACATCGCCGTTGCTGATCAACGCATTGTGGTCGTTCAACACCCTCAGTAGGACAATAGCGCTGCAGACGAGCAGCTGCCTCGCCACGACTTCCTCGCCCAGTGCGCTCGCGTGGGCAGCCGCGTATTTGTGAAGAGTCTCGCTGTAGACGTCCTGATTCCAGCTGGACGCGAACAAAGCGCTGAGCTCCCATCCCAGCTTCGTTCCCATGGACTCTATCACTTCGAAGAGTCTCTCCCAGGGCTGCGGTACTTGAAAGTCCGGCGATTGTTGGATGTAAGCCAAATAGAATTCCACCGCTTTGCAGAGTAGCCTGAGAGCCAGCCGGGGATTGAGCTCGACCGGAGCAGAGCCGAGGAGCGGCAAAGCGTCGCAGGCCAACAATCTTCTGAAGTCGTTTATCGCCTGGCCAGGATGACTGTGCTTCTCCGCAGCCAGCAGGGTCTCCACCAGCCGTGGCTGGAAAATTCCGTTTCTTTTAATCGGGAACGCCGTCGCTAGGATACAATGTAGAAAAAGCATACCCCGTGCGTCGCGACTGTTTGAGGAAAACGCCTGAGCAGCAGGAGCAACAGTTTGCAATGTTCCATGGTGTCCGCGCTGTGATCGGCCATCGTTACCAACAGCCGGTGCTGGAGATCCTGCGGTATGTGCTGGAACATCTGGCACAGCATGTCGGAGTCGGAATCCGTTTTGTCGGAGCGCAAGCAGGCCGTCACTGCTTCTATTTCAGCCCAGACCTCGCGGTCCTCGGGGAAATTCTGAAATCTGGTAACACCTTTGGGTCATTCGGAACGCTCGAGTCGCGTAGTACGGCGTATCGTGAACTTACATCTCGCCGAAGCATTTGGCCGCCTCTTTGACGTTGTTGGAGAGTTTTTCTATACGGTAGGCCTCGATCTGACGGAGAAAAGATTTCGTTAGTCTCGCGTGATTCATCTTAAATGATTTACGCGAATTTTGGATCTTTTTCGCTTTCGAAACGAAAAGGTTGCCGGTTGTTTGGATGTGTGGAACTATTAACCTGAACTTTGGCGCTGTGAGGAAACAACGACCGGGCTGTTATGAGCCATGACTTCGCGGCGTAAATGTCCGTCGGTAAAGCCTCCTTGGCCCTTAGCAATAAATAATCTTCCTTGGATAATTGATTCTCCGATAAATTTGACTCGTTGTCCAACATAACTTCTCCACAGAGGCGGACCGGGACGTTTGTTGTTCTCGGCACATTCGAATAACCCTGACGCCGAACCGGATACCAACAATGTGGACTAGCTTGTGTACTGATGGGAACGGGGCGATGGAAGCGACCCTAGCGGGGAAAATGCGCACTTTACGATTCTACACTTCCTTGGACAATTCTACCAGAGATTAGTAGGGAGATGTACAACGCTTCTCTTTTCGGCGTGCCTCAGAAAGGGCGCTAAATCGCGGCGGCGAGTACGGGAATATGATTTTGTGTGCATCGCCTCTGTCGAGGTTGCAGATTCCCTTGTAGCCGCGCGAGTCGTGAGCACCGCTAAAGTCGATATCGCAGCAGCGTGCACAGGAATGGGTAGCTCGGTGGGGGAAAAGTCTCTGCCCCTCGCTCACTCGACAGGCGAACGGAGCGAGGTTTTCCGTCCGATCGACCTCGACATATGTGTGGCCGTACTGCGGATTGGAATATGCATTAAATGAATTTCAAAGAGAAAAACACGTATCGAGAAAATTGTTTTCTTCCGGTTGGCCGTTTATGCCGAGAATGCGGGTTAAAAAAATTAACGACGAACCGCGTTGAAAAATAAAACGCTGAAACGACCGTGGAAGGTTCAAAAAGAAATCTTGAGCCTTTGCCGCGGTCGTTACGGCGTTTTTTTTCAACAGTAAACATTATGAATAAGCGTGTATCATAAATGTTTTTCTATCCTCAATGAGCGTCGTGGCTCAGTTGGCAGCGTGACGGTTTGACGATGCTTGCGGTCCAGGTTCGATCCCTGGTGAATCGACTTTTTTAATCTATTTCTTTTCTTCATTTTATATTCAACAAATTTTGAACTTACTCTCGCGAAAACGAGATGTCTCGCGAGCCAATGTCTTTTTTTAAATTAAACATATATGAATTAAATATCACAAATAATGCCTGGACAGGCGAGAATAGTTAAAGCGAGAGTAAGTTCGACATTTTTTGAATATAAAATGAAGAAAATAAAATAGATTTAAAAAAGTCGATTAACCAGGGATCGAACCCGGACCGCAAGCATTGTCAATCCGTCACGCTGCCAACTCAGCTACGACGCTTATTGAGGATAGAAAAACATTTATGATACACCCTTATTCATAATGTTTACTGTTGAAAAAAACGCCGTAGCGACCGTGGCAAAGGCTCAAGATTTCTTTTTGAACCTTCCACGGTCGTTTCGGCGTTCTATTTTTCCATGCGGTTCGTCGTTGATTTTTTTAACCCGCATTCTCTGCATAAACGGCCAACCGAGAGAAAACAATTTTCTCGATACATGTTTTTCTCTTTGAAATTCATTTAATGCATATTCCAATCCGCAGTACGGCCACACATATGCCGAGCTCGATCGGACGGAAAACCTCGCACCAGTGCAGACAGATCGCGCGTAAAAGTTGCCCCCTCTCTAGTCTCTTACGCGCCCATCACACAATCATAGTCGCGCGTGTCCGAAACAGTGCAGCCAGATCGCGCGCAAAAGTTACCCTCTCTCTAGTCCCCTGCGCGCCCATCACACAATCATAGTAGCGCGTGTCCGTGAGCGAGCGACGCTTGCATCTTCGAAAAGAGCCGAGCGCCGTCGAAGTTTCCCGACCGCGCCTTCGGCAGCTACACCAATACATGGACGCTGAGCAAGTTCACGTGCGGCCAAGCCAAAACGAAGGCTTCGAGGGAAAAAGCAATCTCAGCACGACTCGCGCGTGACGTCACCCGATGGACGCGCGCGGCTTTTAGATGATTACAATGCTTATTTAGCTCTTAATTCTCTACGTTATTAATGTATACAAAAAAATATATCGCACACTCTGATCGCTTATTTTTTTAGTTTATACGTTAATTTAAATATAATTATAAATCTAAATTACAACTTATTTATCTTCTACAAAATTGTATACGCTTTATTCGCACCCGTCCTTATGCCAAATAAATTATAATTCATAAAAGTAAGCGGAAATATATTTATCTCCGTATTATTATATTAATTCCCATACTTTCATCAAGCGATAAAGCATTATCCCTAAAAACAAGCCATTCATTCATCCGGCCGCGAATCGTCAGTACCAGAAACTGCACATATCCTGCAAGCGATGAGGTGGTCCCGTTGGTAGCGTTCCTGGCTTTGGTTCGCAGGGGCGCGGATCATTCCCCGCGCTCGGTGCTTTCTTTAAAATTATTATTACTATTAAATCTTATTTGATTAGTTATTTTTATTAGTTATCATTATTATTTTAATTAGTTATCTTTTAGTGTTGAAAAATGTATCGCGCACTCCGACCGCTTATTTTATTAGTTTGTACGTTAATTTAAATGTAATAATAAATCTAAATTACAACTTATTTATCTTCTAAAAAATTGTTTGTGCTTTACTCACACCCGTCCCTATGCCAAATAAATTGTAATTCATAAAAGTAAGCGGAAAAATATTGATATTCGTATTATTATGTTCATTCTCATATACTTTCATCAAGCGATAAAGCATTATCCCCAAAAACCAGCCATTCATCCATCCGGCCGCGAATCGTCAGTACCAGAAAGTGCACATATTCTGCAAGCGATGAGATGGTCCCGTTGGTAGCGTTCGTGGCTTCGGTTCGCCGGGGCGCGGGATCGTTCCCCGCGCTCAGGGCTTTTTTAAAATTATTATTACTATTAATTCTTATTTGATTAGTTATTTTTATTAGTTATCATTATTATTTTAATTAGTTATCTTTTAGTGTCGAAAAATGTATCGCGCACTCCGACCGCTTATTTTATTAGTTCGTACGTTAATTTAAATATAATAATAAATCTAAATTACCACTTATTTATCTTCTAAAAAATTGTTTGCGCTTTACTCACACCCGTCCCTATGCCAAATAAATTGTAATTCATAAAAGTAAGCGGAAATATATTTATATTCGTATTATTATATTCATTCTCATACTTTCATCAAGCGATAAAGTATTATCCCCAAAAACAAGTCAATCACCTTTGTGGTGTGGAGGTGGATTATACCTCCTGGGGATACCACGTTAAAAAATGCGTACCATTGTACTTTGCCTCACGGGTGACGTGGAAAGAAGTACAAAACGTGGCATTTTTGTATGTTTTTACGTTTTCAGGTAATTTTCATTGTAATGGGGTGAACTGTTCATTTGTGAACACTCACCATTGACAGAACAAAAAAATTTTAATCGTACAACATCATGAGCCGTTTTTCTATTTTCAGAATAATGTTCTTTCAATGAGCATGTTTCTTGTAACAAATTGTAATAATTTAAAAAAAAACAGAAAACTACTGAGCGCGGAGGACGATCCCGCGCCCTTGCGGACCGAAGCCAGGAACGCTACCAACGGGACCATCTTATCGCTTGTGTTAAAAATGCACTTTCTGGCACTTACGATTCGCGGCCGGCTAGATGATTGACTTGTTTTTGGGGATAATACTTTATCGCTTGATGAAAGTATGAGAATGAATATAATAATACGAATATAAATATATTGCCGCTTACTTTTATGAATTACAATTTATTTGGCATAGGAACGGGTGTGAGTAAAGCGCAAACAATTTTTTAGAAGATAAATAAGTGGTAATTTAGATTTATTATTATATTTAAATTAACGTACAAACTAATAAAATAAGCGGTCGGAGTGCGCGATACATTTTTCGACACAAAGATAACTAATTAAAATAATAATGATAACTAATTAAAATAACTAATCAAATAAGAATTAATAGTAATAATAATTTTAAAAAAGCACTGAGCGCGGGGAACGATCCCGCGCCCCGGCGAACCGAAGCCACGAACGCTACCAACGGGACCATCTCATCGCTTGCAGAATATGTGCACTTTCTGGTACTGACGACTCGCGGCCGGATGGATGAATGGCTTGTTTTTGGGGATAATGCTTTATCGCTTGATGAAAGTATATGAGAATGAACATAATAATACGAATATCAATATATTTCCGCTTACTTTTATGAATTACAATTTATTTGGCATAGGGACGGGTGTGAGTAAAGCGCAAACAATTTTTTAGAAGATAAATAAGTTGTAATTTAGATTTATTATTACATTTAAATTAACGTACAAACTAATAAAATAAGCGGTCGGAGTGCGCGATACATTTTTCAACACTAAAAGATAACTAATTAAAATAATAATGATAACTAATAAAAATCACTAATCAAATAAGATTTAATAGTAATAATAATTAAAAAAAAAGCACCGAGCGCGGGGAACGATCCGCGCCCCTGCGAACCAAAGCCAGGAACGCTACCAACGAGACCACCTCATCGCTTGCAGCATATGTGCACTTTCTGGTACTGACGATTCGCGGCCGGATGAATGAATGGCTTGTTTTTAGGCATAATGCTTTATCGCTTGATGAAAGTATGAGAATTAATATAATAATACGGAGATAAATATATTTCCGCTTACTTTTATGAATTATAATTTATTTGGCATAAGGACGGGTGCGAATAAAGCGTATACAATTTTGTAGAAGATAAATAAGTTGTAATTTAGATTTATAATTATATTTAAATTAACGTATAAACTAAAAAAATAAGCGATCAGAGTGTGCGATACATTTTTTTGTATACATTAATAACGTAGAGAATTAAGAGCTAAATAAGCATTGTAATCATCTAAAAGCCGCGCGCGTGCCATCGGGTGACGTCACGCGCGAGTCGTGCTGAGATTGCTTTTTCCCTCGAAGCCTTCGTTTTGGCTTGGCCGCACGTGAACGTACTCAGCGTCCATGTATTGGTGTAGCTGCCGAAGGCGCGGTCGGGTAACTTCGACGGCGCTCGGCTCTTTTCGAAGATGCCAGCGTCGCTCGCTCACGGACACGCGCTACTATGATTGTGTGATGGGCGCGCAGGGGACTAGAGAGAGGGTAACTTTTGCGCGCGATCTGGCTGCACTGGTCCGAAAGCGAGCGACGCTCTGACACACCTTCGGAAAGAGCCGAGCACGGTCGAAGTGTCACGACCGCGCCTTCGGCTGCTACACCAATACATGGACGCTGAGCACGTTCATGCGCGGCCAAGCCGAAACGAAGGCTTCGAGGGAGAAAGCAATCCGAGCACGACTTGCGCGTGACGTCACCGACGGCACGCGCGAGGCTTTTACATGATTTCAATGCTTATTTAGTAATTGATTCTCTGCGTTATTAATGTATACAAAAAAATGTATCGCGCACTCTGATCGCTTATTTTTTTAGTTTATACGTTAATTTAAATATAATAATAAATCTAAATTACAACTTATTTATCTTATATAAAATTGTTTACGCTTTTCTCACACCCGTCCTTATGCCAAATAAATTATAATTCATAAAAGTAAGCGGAAATATATTTATATTCGTATTATTATATTAATTCTCATACTTTCATCAAGCGATAAAGCATTGTCCCCAAAAACAAGCCATCCGGCCGCGAATTGTAAGTACCAGAAAGTGCACATATTCGACAAGCGATGAGATGGTCCCGCTGGTAGCGTTCCTGGCTTCGGTCCGCAGGGGCCCGTAGTGCAAATTTTTCTCCAAATTTTTCATAATTTCTCATATTTTAGTCATATCTGAGATTTTCCGAGAAAAAACGATTTAGAACAGATTCAAGTACTGGTCTATTTCCCAAAAACACATTTTTTTTTACTTAAAATTCATGATTTCTCATTTTTTCCCCGGAAATTTCTCTTTTTCCTATGACCTGAGTGAACGGCTGCGGAGATATTCGGAGAAAAGTTGTAGATGAAAAAAAATAAGATTTTCGTACAAAAAAACGAATTACATTTTTTATCCCTCATAATTCTGAGAAATAATGAATTTCCGAAATTTTTGCAAACATTATTTTCCTTAAGGGGTAACACCACTGTAACGGCCTGCCACGAAGCGATTTAGAAAAATAATACTTGGGGTAATTATTAAGCATATATTGAAGTATATTGCAAACATTTTTTTGGGAAAATATTACAAAATGGCGACACTGCAGCAAATTCTTCCGAGGCAAATTCTTCCCGTGATCGTGATTAAAATGATGAAATATTCGGAAAAATTCGAAAAAAAATTCGGAGAAACTCGGATGTTTGCGTAAAAATAATTGTCCGCCAAACTCTGAATTCTTCTTATTTGTTCCAATTCATAGAAAAAAATCGGTAAAATTTTCCGGAAAAAAATGTGCACTAGGGGCGCGGGATCGTACCCCACGCTCAGTGCTTTTTTTCAATTATTATTACTATTAATTCTTATTTGATTGGTTATTTTTATTAGTAATCATTATTATTTTAATTAGTTATCTTTTAGTGTCGAAAAATTTATCGCGCACTCTGACCGCTTATTTTATCAGTTTGTACGTTAATTTAAATACAATAATAAATCTAAATTACAACTTATTTATCTTCTAAAAAATTGTGTGCGCTTTACTCACACCCGTCCCTACGCCAAATAAATTGTAATTCATAAAAGTTAGCGGAAATATATTTATATTCATATTATTATATTCATTCTCACTTACTGCATCAAGCGTAAAGCATTATGATAATGCATTATGATAAAGCATTATGATAATGCTTTATCGCTTGATGAAAGTATATGAGAATGAATATAATAATACGAATATAAATATATTTCCGCAAACTTTTATGAATTACAATTTATTTGGCATAGGGACGGGTGTGAGTAAAGCGCAAACAATTTTTTAGAAGATAAATAAGTTGTAATTTAGATTTATTATTATATTTAAATTAACGTACAAACTAATAAAATAAGCGGTCAGAGTGCGCGATAAATTTTTCGACACTAAAAGATAACTAATTAAAAAAATAATAATGATAATTAATAAAAATAACTAATCAAATAAGAATTAATAGTAATAATAATTTTTAAAAAAGCACCGAGCGCGGGGAACGATCCCGCGCCCTTAGTGCAAATATTTTCCGAAAAACTCCGATTTTTTCCGAAAAAATTTTCAGATTTTTTCCGAATTTTTCCATGAATTGGAACAAATATGAAGAATTCGAAGTTTTGCGGACAATTATTTTTACGCAAACATCCGAGTTTCTGGGAATTTTTCCAAATATTTCATCATTTTAATTACGATCACGGGAAAATCTCGGAAATTATATGAAGACTTTAAGGGGTAACACCACTGTAACGACCTTACAAGAAGCGGATTTAAAAAAAAATTTTTTTTGGCGGAAGAAAATGTGATAAACGAATAATACTTGCGGTATTTATTGATCATATATTTAAGTATATTGCTAGAAATTTTTATCCGAAAATATTACAAAATGGCGACACTGCAGCAATTCTTCCGAAGCATGTCGAACCTCTGCGGCACGCAGTATAACTGTGCCAATTTTAATCTAAAAAAAAGAATTTTGCTTTATTAAGTCTAAATGAACATTTTTAGTCAAATACTCGGCAATTATTTAAAAATCAATATTTCTAAAATCCCCTACGTGGTTCACTAGCTACACTCATCTAGATTTAATTTAAAAAATTATTTTGTCCAGGTTAAAATTGGCACAAGTTATACTACGTGCCGCAGAGCACCTTAAGTTCAACATGCCTCGGAAGAATTTTGTGCAGTGTCGCCATTTTGTAATATTTTCCCATAAAATTTTTTCGCAATATATTTCAATATATGCTTAATAATTACCCCAAGCATTATTTGTCTAAACCGCTGCGTGGCAGGCCGTTACAGTGGTTTACCCCTTAAGGAAAAGAATGTTTGCAAAAATTTCGCAAATTCATTATTTCTCTGAATTATGAGGCATAAAAAAATGTAATAAGTTTTTTTTACAAAAATCTCATTTTTTTCATCTATAACTTTTCTCCGAATATCTCCGCAGCCGTTCACTCAGGTCATAGGAAAAAGAGAAATTTCCGGGAAAAAAATGAGAAATTATGAATTTTCAATAAAAAAAAATGTGTTTTTGGGAAATAGACCAGTACTTGAATCTGTTTTAAATCATTTTTTCTCCGAAAATCTCGAATATGACTAAAATATGAGAAATTAGGAAAAATTTGGAGAAAAATTTGCACTAGGGGCCCCTGCGGACCGAAGCTACCAACGGGACCATCTCACCGTTGTAGAATATGTGCACTTTCTGGTACTTACGATTCGCGGCCGGATGGATGATTGGTTTGTTTTTGGGGATAATGCTTTATCGCTTGATGAAAGTATGAGAATTAATATAATAATACGAATATAAATATATTTCCGCTTACTTTTATGAATTATAATTTATTTGGCATGAGGACGGGTGTGAGTAAAGGGTAAACAATTTTATATAAGATAAATAAGTTGTGATTTAGATTTATTATTATATTTAAATTAACGTATAAACTAAAAAAATAAGCGATCAGAGTGCGCGATACATTTTTTTGTATACATTAATAACGCAGAGAAACGAGAGCTAAATAAGCATTGAAATCATCTAAAAGCCTCGCGCGTGCCGTCGGATGCCGTCACGCGCGAGTCGTGCTCAGATTGCTTTTTCCCTCGAAGCCTTCGTTTCGGCTTGGCCGCACATGAACGTGCTCAGCGTCCATGTATGTAGCTGCCGAAGGCGCGGTCGGGACACTTCGACCGTGCTCGGCTCTTTCCGAAGTGTCCGAGCGTCGCTCGCTCACGGACCCGCGCTACTATGATTGCTGATGAGCGCGTAAGTGACTAGAGAGGGGGTAACTTTTACGCGCGATCTGGCTGCCTGCCTCGCTCCGTTCGCCTGTCGAGTGAGCGAGGGGCAGAGACTTTTCCCCCACTGAGCTACCCATTCGTGTGCACGCTGGCTGCGATATCGACTTGAGCGGTGCACACGACTCGCGCGGCTACAAGGGAATCTGCAACCTCGACAGAGGCGATGCACACAAAATCATATTCCCGAACTCGCCGCCGCGATTTAGCGCCCTTTCTGAGGCACGCCGAAAACAGAGATTAGTAGGGAGATGTACAACGCTCCCCTTTTCGGCGTGCCTCAGAAATGGCGCTAAATCGCGGCGGCGAGTTCGGGAATATGATTTTGTGTGCATCGCCTCTGTCGAGGTTGCAGATTCCCTTGTAGCCGCGCGAGTCGTGAGCACCGCTCGAGTCGATATCGCAGTCAGCGTGCACACGAATGGGTAGCTCGGTGGGGGAAAAGTCTCTGCCCCTCGCTCACTCGACAGGCGAACGGAGCGAGGTTTTCCGTCCGATCGAGCTCGACATATGTGTGGCCGTACTGCGGATTGGAATATGCATTAAATGAATTTCAAAGAGAAAAACATGTATCGAGAAAATTGTTTTCTCTCGGTTGGCCCTTTATGCCGAGAATGCGGGTTAAAAAAATCAACGACGAACCGCGTGGAAAAATAAAACGCCGAAACGACCGTGGAAGGTTCAAAAAGAAATCTTGAGCCTTTGCCGCGGTCGCTACGGCGTTTTTTTTCAACAGTAAACATTATGAATAAGGGTGTATCATAAATGTTTTTCTATCCTCAATAAGCGTCGTAGCTGAGTTGGCAGCGTGACGGATTGACGATGCTTGCGGTCCGGGTTCGATGCCTGGTTAATCGACTTTTTTTAATCAATTTTCTTCATTTTACATTCAAAAAATGTCGAACTTACTGTCGCTTTAACTATTATCGCCTGTCCAGGCATTATTTATGATATTTAATTCATATATGTTTAATTTAAAAAAAGACATTGGCTACCGGGGATTGAACCCGCGTCGTCTGCACTCAGAGCCCGCACGCTGATATATCAACCTCGATACATGTTTTTCTCTTTGAAATTCATTTAATGCATATTCCAATCCGCAGTCCGGCCACACATATGTCGAGCTCGATCGGACGGAAAACCTCGCTCCAGTGCAGCCAGATCGCGCGTAAAAGTTGCCCCCTCTCTAGTCTCTTACGCGCCCATCACACAATCATAGTCGCGCGTGTCCGAAAGCGAGGGACGCTCTGACACACCTTCGGAAAGAGCCGAGCACGGTCGAAGTGTCACGACCGCGCCTTCGGCTGCTACACTGATACATGGACGCTGAGCACATTCATGCGCGACCAAGCCGAAACGAAGGCTTCGAGGGAAAAAGCAATCAGAGTACGACTCTGATTGCTAGTATCATAGACTACTATGATAATGCATTATGATAAAGCATTATGATAAAGCATTATGATAATGCATTATGATAAAGCATTATGATAATGCTTTATCGCTTGATGAAAGTATATGAGAATGAATATAATAATACGAATATAAATATATTTCCCCTAACTTTTATGAATTACAATTTATTTGGCATAGGGACGGGTGTGAATAAAGCGCAAACAATTTTTTAGAAGATAAATAAGTTGTAATTTAGATTTATTATTGTATTTAAATTAACATACAAACTAATAAAATAAGCGGTCAGAGTGCGCGATAAATTTTTCGACACTAAAAGATAACTAATTAAAATAATAATAATAACTAATAAAAATAACTAATCAAATAAGAATTAATAGTAATAATAATTTTTAAAAAAGCACCGAGCGCGGGGAACGATCCCGCGCCCTTAGTGCAAATATTTTCCGAAAAACTCCGATTTTTTCCGAAAAATTTTTCAGATTTTTTCCGAATTTTTCCATGAATTGGAACAAATATGAAGAATTCGGAGTTTTGCGGACAATTATTTTTACGCAAACATCCGAGTTTCCGCGAATTTCTCCAAATATTTCATCATTTTAATTACGATCACGGGAAAATCTCGGAAATTATATGAAGACTTTAAGGGGTAACACCACTGTAACGACCTTACAAGAAGCGGAATTTTTTTTTTTTTTGGCGGAAGAAAATGTGATAAATGAATAATACTTGCGGTATTTATTAATCATATATGTAAGTATATTGCTAGAAATTTTTATCCGAAAATATTACAAAATGGCGACACTGCAGCAATTCTTCCGAAGCATGTCGAACCTCTGCGGCACGCAGAGGTTCGACATGCCAATATATAATAACTGTGCCGATTTTAATCTAAAAAAAAGAATTTTGCTTTATTAAGTCTAAATGAACATTTTTATTCAAATACTCGGCAATTATTCAAAAATCAATATTTCTAAAATCCCCTACGTGGTTCACTAGCTACACTCATCTAGATTTTATTTTAAAAATTATTTTGTCCAGGTTAAAATTGGCACAAGTTATACTACGTGCCGCAGAGCACCATAAGTTCAACATGTCTCGGAAGAATTTTGTGCAGTGTCGCCATTTTGTAATATTTTGCCATAAAATTTTTCGCTATACTTCAATATATGCTTAATAATTACCCCAAGTACTATTTGTCTAAAACGCTTCGTGGCAGGCCGTTACAGTGGTTTACCACTTAAGGAAAAGAATGTTTGCAAAAATTTCGGAAATTCATTATTTCTCAGAATTATGAGGCATAAAAAAATGTAATAAGTTTTTTTTACGAAAATCTCATTTTTTTCATCTATAACTTTTCTCCGAATATCTCCCGCAGCCGTTCACTCAGGTCATAGGAAAAAGAGAAATTTCCGGGAAAAAAATGAGAAATTATGAATTTTCAGTAAAAAAAAATGTGTTTTTGGAAAATAGACCAGTACTTGAATCTGTTTTGAATCATTTTTTTCTGCGAAAATCTCAAATATGACTAAAATATGAGAAATTAGGAAAAATTTGGAGAAAAATTTGCACTGGGGCCCCTGCGGACCGAAGCTAGGAACGCTACCAACGGGACCATCTCACCGTTGTACAAAATATGTGGATGATTGGTTTGTTTTTGGGGATAATGCTTTATCGCTTGATGAAAGTATGAGAATTAATATAATAATACGAATATAAATATATTTCCGCTTACTTTTATGAATTATAATTTATTTGGCATGAGGACGGGTGTGAGTAAAGCGTAAACAATTTTATATAAGATAAATAAGTTGTGATTTAGATTTATTATTATATTTAAATTAACGTATAAACTAAAAAAATAAGCGATCAGAGTGCGCGATACATTTTTTGTATACATTAATAACGCAGAGAATCAAGAGCTAAATAAGCATTGAAATCATCTAAAAGCCTCGCGCGTGCCGTCGGATGCCGTCACGCGCGAGTCGTGCTCAGATTGCTTTTTCCCTCGAAGCCTTCGTTTCGGCTTGGCCGCACATGAACGTGCTCAGCGTCCATGTATGTAGCTGCCGAAGGCGCGGTCGGGACACTTCGACCGTGCTCGGCTCTTTCCGAAGTGTCCGAGCGTCGCTCGCTCACGGACACGCGCTACTATGATTGTGTGATGGGCGCGTAAGTGACTAGAGAGGGGGTAACTTTTACGCGCGATCTGGCTGCCTGCCTCGCTCCGTTCGCTTGTCGAGTGAGCGAGGGGCAGAGACTTTTCCCCCACCGAGCTACCCATTCGTGTGCACGCTGCTGCGATATCGACTTGAGCGGTGCTCACGACTCGCGCGGCTACAAGGGAATCTGCAACCTCGACAGAGGCGATGCACACAAAATCATATTCCCGAACTCGCCGCCGCGATTTAGCGCCCTATCTGAGGCACGCCGGAAAGGGGAGCGTTGTACATCTCCCTACTAATCTCTGCCGAAAAGGGGAGCGTTGTACATCTCCCTACTAATCTCTGCCGAAAAGGGGAGCGTTGTACATCTCCCTACTAATCTCTGATTCTACCGCCTTTGCCGCAGGCTGGACACCCTGGTCATTTTATACTCTAGCAGCGCCGAACCAATCAGCTGATCATCAGCTGGAGCCGCTTGAAGACCGTGCAGCTCTGCAAGAAAACTTTCCATATAAACAAACAATTTTACGTCCACTTTGATATACGATTTTTTTTGTATCGTATCCAGTCGGAACAATAGGGAAAAATAAGAAGAGAATAATTGGCGAAGAAGAAACGAGGTAACCTCAAAGTAAAGCGGTCTAAATCTTACGCGAAAAAGTAGAATCGTTTTTTTTATCGCACTTTATGCGAATAATTAGCCGCAAATATCAACTTTTTACGCGTTTTTGTATCTTTCAAGCAGTTTACAATTCCGAAAAAGACTTTCATCAATGAATTAGAGAAAATGGATGTTATGGAGCCCAAGCTGGTCTGGGTGGAAGGAAGATGCTACAGGTTCTTCGAGAGCGACGCCTGGTCGGCGAAGGATCACGCTTCTACCCCCTACGTGGAAGATTCGAATCCAGACGAATTTCGCGATCTGAACGAGGACACCTGCCCTGTGGACATTGACATAGCTCCCATAAATGGAGGCAGATACATGCATTCTTTCTACGTTCCCAGGTATCCGCTAACAAGACGATATTAAGGGGTGATTGCAAAGTTGATTTTATAAAAGGGATAAACTTTAGTGAACATTTACAATTGGTTTCTGATTTGTACACAAAAAGGCCACAAACAATTTTTTCAGATTTTGGCAATACAAAATGGTGGCAGGGTAAGATTAACTTTTTTCAATTTTGAGGATCATACCTGGAGCAAAATATGAAAGCATTTCTTGAAATAAAGTCCAAACTGTACCATGTGACATATGGAAATATAAAACAGGACACGACCAAAGATTTTCATCATGTACTGGAAAATCTTTTTGCAATTAATATCATCATGAAAATGCTTTGTTGCTGAAAAATAGAAAAGGGTTGCTCTCTTTTTGGTTTGGTTGTGTAAAAAGCAACATTTGTAAAAATCAAATTTTGAAAAAACGTTGCGAGAATTGCCATTTGTAAAAATGTTAAAATCTAATTTTGCACAAATGTAAAAATCAGATTTTGTAGAAATATTGTGAAAATAAAATTTGGTGGTAATGTTGCAAATATCAAATTTTGTTGGAATGTTGTGAATATCAAATTTTGTAGAAAAATAAGTGAAAACAAATTTTTGTTTATGACTTCAAAGTTTGTGACTTAACATCGTAGTGTTAAGATGCTCCTTGAGATGCTCAAGGATATACAAAATGCCCTTAAGATGCTCAACCATACACAAAAAGCAGGGTGAATGATACGAGTAGTTTTCTTACGATTCGTTCCCCTCATTTTGAACAATTTTCGAAAAGTGCCTCCAACTCCTTGACAACATGCGTATGAATCGAGGCATCCAAACATTTAACAATGTTGAAGTTTGCATCGTTTGAATACAACGACACATTTTTTTGTTAAGGGAAGGGTAGGGGTTTCAGCGTGAAAAAAAAAACACTTATGCGAATTTTTTCCATCTATATGGATAGAGTAAATTTATTGAAACCTTTTGTACATTGTTAAGTGTCATTTCAAGAACATTCCGTGAAATTTGTACACGAAAATATCCACAAACAAGCCGGTGACGAAGCTTTGCCAAGAACGCCTTTGGAAAAACACGATTTGCGGTGTTCACTGTATCTCAGGTAGAAATTATCTGAAATCAAGTACCATTAAAATTTAGTCAGAGTATCATCAAATCCTCCCCCCAACGGTCTTTGATTATTTTTTTTTTTCATTTCTAAATTTTTGGTGGTCATGAAAAGTGAAAAGTGCTATTTTTCGCGAAAAATTCCGCCATTTTGGGGGTGGAAAACCCCCTCAATGCAAAAAAAATCTCAAACTAACCGTTGGGGGGAGGTATTTTATATGTGGAAAGTGTGTACCAAGTTTGAAATAAATCGGTCATGTAGTTTTCAAATGGCAGTGAACACGGACTTTGATAAAGTGGTTTCGAGAAAAACGCGGCACCGGCTTGTTTGTGGATATTTTAGCGTACAAATTTCACGGAATTTTCTTGAAATGACACTTAACAATGTACAAAAGGTTTCAATAAATTTACTCTATCCATATAGATGAAAAAAATTCGCAAAAAAGTGTTTTTTTTTCACGCTGAAACCCCTACCCTCCCCTTAAATTTATTTCCTCACTTTCTTCGTCATGCAAAATCTTATCCATCAAATTTGGGCTCCAGATTGCTTACAAAGATCTTGAAAAACCATTTGAGTTGTTTTCGTAATCCAACTTTGCCGAAAAAAGATACTAACTTCAATATCATAACATTTCGCATTTTTCGCAGCGTGTTCTTCAGATTCCTCATAGGGCCGAACGGGGCGCAGCGCAAGAGACTGGAAGCAGACACGAAAACATCGATCACCATACCGAGGGTTGGGCAAAAGGGCGATATAAGTGAGGGAAAGATTTCCCGATCAAAGGGGTACATTTACCTAGCGGCCCGAAAAAAAAAAATGCAAAAGAAATGCATTTTCTCAAAACACAAAACATATCAAGAGCCTTTAAAAAAATCACCAAAAAATACAGAAAAACAACAAAAACGTAGCCAAAAGGTGACACCATCGAATGAAAATATTTTTGGAAAATGCAATTTTTTGATCCGCCTAAGTAGTTGTGGCCCGTTAAATTCAGTTACTCGGGCGCTTTCGCAACTGTATCGTGATAACTTTTAGTTATAACTGGATCGGGCCGAACCGCCGTTCTGTCGGCCAGGCATAGAATAGATTTGCTGGTCGAGAGTTCCAGGAAGAAACTAAAGCCCACGCATTTTCTCGCCATACCCATGGTCGACGAGAGCATCGCCGCGAATTACGAGAAATTCCAGAGTATTGTGCTCAACGAAACGGCGAAAGGTGCTCGCGGCGTTTGCGAGAAAATCTTCCAGAAGCCTCAAAAGATGCACCTAACTCTGGGGATGCTCGTGTTGTTGGACGACGAAGAGCAAACGGCTGTCCAAACACTCGAGGAGTGCAAAGAGAAGATCATTGAGTAAACGCCCTTAAGACCGTGAAACAACGTCTCATTGATAACGACTACGAGTACGATCGACGAAATTTCCATATTCTTTTCAGACCGATCCTCCGACAGGCCGGACCTGTGAGAATAAAAGTACAGGGCCTCGAGTGCATGAACGACGATCCCTCCGAGGTGAAAGTCGTCTATGCCAAGGTATCCACCGACGGAGAGACGCTGCAAGAACTGGCCGACAAGACGGTCGATTTTTTTGTACAGAAAGGTAGCAAAGTGTCTTTTCACGAGGATCAAGCAATTTGCCGATGAATCTTAAGGGATCATCACAGTGTAACGAGTCAAAAATTAGCTGAATTTCGCGGTTTTTTTTTTCGATCGTTAAATTACGCTAGTCTGTTTTTTAATGTCAAGTCAAAGCTCTCATGAAGAACAAAAAATACAATTTTAAACGTTTATTTCTATTTTTTTTACATTTTTTTCAACAATTGTAAATGTTTCCGAAAAAGAGGAGTCCTCACGGTGTACACGATTGTGGCCGTAAATATTAGCTGGAACAAAATTTGTAAAAAGATTGTTAATCAATATGAAAGCCGCTATCTTGCTATAGAAGCTTTTTTTCATAAAAATGGACAAAATGGCGGCAGCTTGAAAAAAAGTATCGAATTTAGACAATTTTTTCGAGTTTTTCGTTAAAAAAAGTATGAAGATTAAAAAAAAACTTCCATAGTAAGATAAAGAATGACGTGAAGAATGTTGTGTCAAAATATGAGACGGATAGCTTGAAAACTCCGTGCCAGGCCTCACGCACCTGGTCGAGTCCCTTTTTCTGAGAAAGGCAACCGGAATTATTCGAATTTCGCCCCAAAAATTGAACAGCGTGGTTATAACCGTCTATACTGTTGGATAATGCAAAAAAATCGATTTTTTGAAAATTTTATACTGCGATGATGAAGGTTGGAGCGGTCCAGTTGAGTTAAATTACGGTTTATGCATTTTTTTTTCCAATGAATCTCAAAAAATGCATACGAGGTATAGATTTATTCTGTAGATGCTATTTTTCATATAATATATAATTAAAGAGCGAAATTATGCATTTTTATATTTTTATTACGTAAATAAGAAAATCTTTTGTTTTGCTACCAACTTGAAAAAGTATGGTCAGCGAATATTTTATACTATTCAAAATGAAATTTTAAGTCATTTATAATGCCTATTTATATTTATGTCACGAGATTATTTATTATTACCATGAATTAATATCAAGAGTTGCGGAAGTATGGCAACTTCGCAGACACTGAGGTTGGCAGCAATGCTCCTTATTCGCCAAAATTCGCAAAAATTCACCGTATTCGCCAAAATTCGTAATCTGTCATCGAACTTTGATGGTCAATATAGAATATATATGGTTTACGATGGGCAAGATGGGTTTTTTTTTTCTAAATGTTTACAAACTTTGTGTTAATGTGTGTCAAAAATGATTTATCTCGGGGCTAAATAGCCAAAAAAATACAACACCGGTAACGTGACCGTTTTTCCCATCTATCCGCACGTAAAAGTACATACATTAGACTATTGTGTATCTCTGGTGTTTTAGGGTGAAAAAAAATCAGAAAGTTCTTAAAGACTCAGTATAGTTTAGACAAAACCATAATTTTTTTCGAAATTTAATCTTGGATTGTGGGTAACGCTCCATTTTCCTTAAGGGGCACTAAGTCGTATGAAAATTCAACGTCAACATTTCCGAAAGTTCCGCTCCATCGTTTTCCAGTTGAAAAAAAACTCTTATTTTTTAGGTTTGATGAAGAGAGAGCACGAGAGAGTCAAATTGCACCTGACGGTGATGAACTCAACGTTCCTGCTTGATCACGACCCTCACAATCGTCAAAGACCGGAAAGTTTTGACGCCTCCGAAATTCTGAAGGTACGCGTTGTATAAAAATCTCATCATTCCCTTACCGCGAAATATCCTTTTTTGTCCCTAAAATCCGGCGTGTCGATAAATGCGTGGAAAATTATTTCAGTTGCACAAGGATTTCTTTTTCGGCGATCTAATGTTGAACACGATGCAGCTGTGTCGTCGAGGAGAAAAAGCCGAGGACGGTTACTACGTTGTAACGTCCGCGATCAACTTGCGGAAATAAAGATACGAGGGAAATTCGAAGGACGATGAAAACTGAAAAATTAACGGTGACGAACGAGTACTCCATGTGCCACTCAGTTTTGGCAAAAAGCGAATTATATATATACATATTTTTTTTAATGGATTAGCAAAAAACCAGAGAGTCCAAATACAGGAGCAAAAAAGGATAAAAGTAAGAAGTGTCGAGCGTCTCACCGATGTTGAAGGAAATCGATTTCTCCAGACGTACATACGTCCCATGAAAGTTTAGCTTTGAGAAAAGATTAGCAAAGATTGAGCAAAATTAAATATTCCAAAAACGATTACATGAAACTAGCGGAAAGTTCGAAGTCGTTTATTGGCCTCACGAGCGCGAGGGAGATAAGACATTTGCAGATTTTCAGTGTCCTTCAAAATGGTTGATATTGCGGAAAAAAGAAAAGAAACACCTTCCGCTCTGTTGAACGACAAACAACGTATTTCTCTTCGTTCAACATGTGATTCGTTTCAGGGGCTAGTCCACTTTGAAGCCACGAAAAAGGCTCTTCGCATTTTTTTGGAGGATTTTATAAAAGATGTTGGGCTTAATAAATCGTCTTGAAATAAAAAAAAAACAAATTTTAAATTATTTTTAGCCATTTTTAAGTACAAAAACTATAGTTTAACGTAACGCCTCAAAAATAGGTGGGTTAGGTAGCTCCACCACAACTCGGCAACGGTTTGTCTGAAACAAAAAAATCAAAGTCCATTAGATTCAGTATGACACCAGCTACAAAATGACCCTCGGATACAAAGTTTTACCGAAAAATAAAAAAATGCCGATGAAGAACGAAAAAAGTATTTTAAAAACGCGTTTTTTTCACAGTTTTTCGCAAAAAAGGGTAAAAATCAAAATTTTAAAACCATCGATGGTCATCTTGTTGCGAATCATGTTTACAATATGTGGTTCAAATTTCAAGAGAATTGGTTATTAGTTTTAGAGTTACGATGGAGCTAGATTTTGATGGCAATTCCCGCACCGTACACAATCCCTCCTGATTGCTCATCATCGTCGATTTCTTCAAGTCTTGCTTGCTTTCGATTTTTTGAAATTTTCAAAGTGGACTGGCCCCTCAAGAGAAAACTTGGCCGTAGTGTTTTTACCAACCGGACGTGTGACCCATGTCCTCAAGGAAATGTATAAGATCAACATAACCTCACAAACTTTCGAACATATTTTTCTCATAGATTGTTAGGGTTTTTCACGAAAAACGAAGCATCAGGCTCTGTAGAATTCGCTAACGAACAGCTTGACGATATTCTTTTACCCTAAGTGTTATTCAGTTCTGAGAAAGAAATTCGAAAAATTCAGCTATTTCTCTCGCACCCATACGTCACGTGGTACATTTACTTCGCCTCAAGTCACCTTTTCATTTTTGGAGTGACGATCGTACGCGTCAGCGTTGCATGCGGTATGGAATTGAGCGGTTAAGCTACTGTGAAAACGACGAACGCTCCTTCGTCCCTTGAGGCAACTCAAATTGAAGAGGAAGATTCAACATAAAACGCGTTTCTCTCGCAACTAAGTTTTTTAAAACGTAAAAGTAACTAAAAATAAATAAACGTAGTAGTAAAAACGTAAATAAACGTAATTATGAATATTTTTTAATGAAATTTGCTATACAACTTTGTTAATGTACATATAAATAAATGTGCAAACGATTTTTCGTTCTTATACCTCCGAAATTAATTTTTCCAAATAAACCGGATTTTCGGGTCGTCACAGTAGTTTAATCCCTAACGCTTTAAGTAGTCCTATCGTTTCACACTAGTCATACCACTGATCATACTTGAGAATTGTGCAATTCATATTTTTAACATATGCAAAAAAAATAATTTGTAATAACTAAATTTACCATGTGTAAACTGTTTAATTAATGTTCACATTTAATTAGAAGAATAAAAAAAATAGTTGTTCTAACGATTCGTGCAGTATTTCTAGGTTAGATATTTCGCAACATTGGTTCTATCTCCGTCTCTTTATACCCAACCAGGCGAGTTTAACCTCCATGCTTTTTCAACGTCGATCTGTCAAAACAATGTCAGGCGCGGGAAATATAAAGCATTGTATTCTCGCCACGACTGGTAAAAAGCGTGGAAAATTTGTGCCGGCGAAATATGTCGGTTAAAAATGAAATATGTGAGGAAATTCGAACGAGTGAGATGAGGTTAGGACCATAGTCAGCTGTTGCCTTGCTGTCACGTCTATCGTAGCAAGTGGTAATAAATCCAATACCGAAAGTTCAAATTAAACTTGATATTACATGAAAATTAGGTCAATAAGCGTAATTTTTAACTGAGAGCACTCGATTACTACAAGTGTTAAGTATGTAAATCTGATTATTTTTAAGAATCTGACGGATTCCCACTATTATATACACTTTTGTAGCGACCGGAAATTGGGTTTTTGTATGTCGTCTCGGAATTCCTCCGCAAAAAGTCCGCAATTTTAATATTTCTTTTCTCTGCAATTAGGTCGATAAACGACCCTGCAACTTACACAGACGATTATTAACATATTTAGTGAAGCTCAAAAAAAATTATGAAAATCCTATGTACGGAAGCCTGACGATAGGGCTACCTTAAAAATAAAGTAGACGCGGCTTGCTACTTCACGTTGCGCGCGCCAGTGACCGGAAGCACGTGGCCCGTGGGCGGAGTGTATCGATCGGTGGGCCGTAGCGCCATTCGGTCAGCGCGGAAAGCTCGTACTACCCGGTCGGTAACTGTCTCATGTCTTCGATCTGCAGTCGGCTCGCTCGGTCGGTATGTTACACCATGAACACGTATTCGAAATGTGTCATGCATCACTATATACATTTTCGTGTACGTATATACCTATATATACTCGGCGGGAATCGATCACTCCGTTTCTCGGGTGAACGTCGGCTGCACGGAGCAACGCGTTGTTTTCCGGTTATGTGTTTTTGCGTAATGCATTGACTCGTTATCGAACATAACCCGCGTTGAATAACAACTTTCCCGACAAAATAAAGCAATCCAATGAAAACGGTCTCCGCTTATTAACCATTCTTCGATAAATCCAACCACCTCCGGTAAATAAAACACGTAACAACGGTATCGGCAAGTTTCTCGCACAGTCGCAGAACGCGCGCTTACTTTTATTTCTCGTGTTATTCTAAATTGTTTTTCCGTTCTTTCCGCGTGTGCGTGTGTCGCTCTCCCGTTCTTCGTACTTTTTCGCAGGTCGACGGTGGGAAAAAAAAAAAAGTGAGTGCGTGCGAATACCGTGCCGCCGATAGAGACGAGAGTGTCGAATGTACGCGAGTACAATGGTCGATTGCGTTGCGTCGCAAGGATAAGACCCGCGAAGATATCGCAAGTGTAGAATACGCGAAATTATCGCTTTCCTTGTGCCCTCGTGTGTGTGTGTGTGTGTGTGTGTGTGTTTGCCTGTGTGTGTGTCTTTCGTACGACCGTGAGAAACAAGGGAAAAATGTTGGAAAAGTTGGTGAAACTTTTGTACGCGAGAAGTGCGTGCACGTCGATTATGAACGTTAGAACTAAGTGCGCGCTTATTGACAATGGATTGTGATCTTTGTTTACGATTTCATTCATTATTCTTTATCCCCGATCTCCTTCCTCGGCAACTTCCTTATCTCAAGACCGCCCGAGTCACAGCCAAGAGTAACGAAAAAGTCCATTTTTTCACGTCAATTAAGTCACGACTCGTCGATTCGTCGGAAAGAAACAGATACAAAAAGAACGTCGCGAATATCGCACTGGTCAGGGGGCGGGCGCCCGTGAGTTTTCGGCTTTTGTTGTTTTTCGTTTTTTGTGCATTTCTCATCAGGCGGCGAACGGTGGAATGGCAGCAGCCTTGAAGAAAAATCATTCACGCAGACGTCTAGCAGCGCTAACGTTCCTCTCCAATATATCATTGGACGGAAGTCACCGCGACACCAATTTGGCCCTTCTGCCGCGCAACGGAGCGATACACAAGCGCACTCAGAGCGAGTGCAATCCCGTCTACGAGGAGGAGGACGCCGTCGACGCGGACACATCCGCAGACGAGGCCGTCGACGCTCTGCCCGAGGAAAACAACGCCCCGGTCAGGTCCAATTACGCCCAGGCCGTTCAACGAGCCGTCGAACATCATTCCGTCAGTTCGGACTCCGATGGCGTTGCCACACCGGCCAAACTTTCCGCCTTTCTCGATCAGGAGAGAACGCAGAATCCGTTTTCATCCACCTTACACGGAAGCTTCAGAGAACGGTAACCAGAAGGGAGACGGAGATTGTTGATCGACCGAGTCACTGGCGGAGAAAGAGAATTCACTTTTTTTTTTATTGAGGCAACGGTTCAGTTTTATAGGGTGCAGTTTGATAATGTTTGTTGTAGATGTAACGTAAATTTTGAGTGGCGTGATGCCGGAAAAGTTATGAAGTTTCTACAGAATATTGGAATTACGCATTATTTTTTGCATTTTAAGGGGGAAGATACCTTTAGACGAGAAAAGAATTTTCGATTTACATTGTTTTTTTTTATAGGAGAGATTTATTTGCCTTTTTTGAGGCTTGGGACATGTTTTATTATTACTTTCGAATGATGTTGAAGTTTGCATCGTTGGAGTACAACGAAAGTTAATATTTCCGAATTCCTTTAACTTCTTTTGCCATATTTTGTCTACAAAAATCGTTCAAGCATTTTTAAAGATATTTATTTAGCGATCTACAATATAAATCCATACAAAAAATATTCTACAATAATAGAAAAATACAGGAAATGAAATATAAAAAAGAACTTTTGTTGCATTTCAACTATGCAAACTTCAAAACCATACTATTGACTGTTATGCTGTATTTTTGGTTATTAATCTTTAAGGGGAGGGTAGGAGTTTCAGCGTGAAAAAAAAAACTTTTTTGCGAATTTTTTTCATCTATATGGATAGAGTAAATTTATTGAAACCTTTTGTACATTGTTAAGTGTCATTTCAAGAACATTCCGTGAAATTTGTACGCGGAAATATCTACAAACAAGCCGGTGACAAAGGATTTCCAAGAACACCTTTGGAAAAACACGATTTGCGGTGTTCACTGTATCTCAGCTAGAAATTATCTGAAATCAAGTACCATTAAAATTTAGTCAAAGTATCATCAAATCCTCCCCCCAATGGTCTTTGATAATTTTTTTTTTTATTTCTAAATTTTTGGCGGTCATGTAAAGTGGAAAGTGCTATTATTCACGAAAAATTCCGCCATTTTGGGGGTGCAAAACCCCCTCAATGTAAAAAAAAATCTCAAACTAACCGTTGGAGGGAGGTATTTTATATGTAGAAAGTGTGTACCAAGTTTGAAATAAATCGGTCATCTAGTTTTCAAATGGCAGAGAACACGGACTTTGAAAAAGTGGTTTCGAGAAAAACGCGGCACCGGCTTGTTTGTGGATATTTTCGCGCACAAATTTCACGGAATGTTCTTGAAATGACACGTAAAAATGCACAAAAGATTTAAATAAATTTACTCTATCCATATAGATGAAAAAAATTCGCAAAAAAGCGTTTTTTTTTTCACACTGAAACCCCTACTCTCCCCTTAAAAACGGCGGAAGTGTGACACGTCACGTCGGCGGAATTAATGTGAAACAAAAAAAAACAACGATGTTTTTTTCATTAACTTCGAATATTGCAGAATATAAACCATGAAAAGGTGAAAAATCTTTGTAAATCGATTAAATGGTCGCTTTAAAACCAAATTACTGCATTTTTCGAAAAAAAATGTCTACATTTTGCAATAAAAGTATACCTTTTTTTATTTTCAAAAACATTTAGGGTCATGTTTTAGACAATAATGCTAGAACGATCTATACCCAATTTCATCCAAATGGTCGATTAGTTTTTTAACCATACGTCACACCAGTTTTGAAAATGCAGTTTAGAAGACTGTGTCATAAGTCTGCCATTTTTTTCGATCAATAAAAAATACCATGTAACAGCCAAAAGTAGTAATAAAACATGTCCTAAGTCTCAAAAATGATAAAGAAATCTTTCATAAAAAAAAACCATGAAAATCAGAAAATTTTTGCCTCGCCTCAAGGTACCGGCCCCTTAAGGGGTAAGGCTACTGTGAGGGGCAGAAGATCAGGGTTATTGAAAAACGCGATGGGCTCAACAGTATACTTAATTTTGGACACCCGATTGGTTTGGAACAAACAAAAACGAGGTTTGTCTTAAAAAGGATAATATTGGGTAAGATTGACCCAGCACTTTTTGTTATCGTGTTTTAATCATGAAAAAAACGTTTTGGTTTTTTTCGTTTTTTTGTCGAGTAAAAATGACATCATTATTGTTGATAACTGATGAAGAAGTAATGTTAAGAAAAAAAACGTCGGTCAATGGTGTACACCGTTTTGATGAACATAGTTTCTGGAAAAAACTCGTTTAAACTTTCATCAGCAGATTCCTTATGGTATTGAAGTTTGCATCGCTGGGACACAACGAACGTCTTTTTGTATTGCCCAATTTTTCTTTGCCCATTTAGGCTAGAAACATGAGTGACCTTTTCTGAAGATCCTTATTGAGTGTCCATAACCTGAACTTGAAAGAAAAAAGTTTAGATAGTCATACGAATAAAGAAACGAAAAAACAAAGAATTTTCGTTGCATTCCAATGATGCAAACTTCAACACCTTGATTCCAGCATCGTATTCTGGATCTTCCTCTTCAATTAGAGCTGCCTCAAGCGATGAACGACTGTCGGTCATTTTCACAGTAGCCTAATCCCTTAAGGAAAGGCAATTTTTTAGAATGATCAAAAATGTAGTCTAGACACCCGGCAAAAGTAGTCGAAATTTGCAATTCTCGAATTTATGTTCCAGATGCAACGTAAAGTAAATCGTAAGATGACGTTGAAGTTTGATATTGAAGCTTGCATCTTTGGAGTACAACGGAATTTGTTTTCTTCTTATTTCGATTTTATTTTCGCATATCAAAACTGCAATAAACTTTTTTGAAAAATATTTTCGATAAGAGTAAATCTGAAGAAAACGGGAAAACAAGAAATTTGAAGAAGTTTGCGTAGTTGGAACGCAACGAAAATTTATTATTTTTAATTTCTCCATTTTTTTGGCCACTTGGGCTGTGCATATCGCTCAAACTTTTCTACGTATTCTCATCAGAAATTTACGATGTCAATTTGCAAAAAAAAGACTGGATAACGATGAAAATTGACGAAATACAAAATAAAAATAAATAAATAAAATATCGGTGCATTCCAACGATGCAAACTTTAAAGTCATATCGTAAGTGGCACAATATGTAGAGCGAGCTTCAATTTTTTTCCTCGCGCTTTCTCTATGATGTTGAAGTTTGCATCGTTGGAACGCAACGAAAATTCTTCTCGATTTTGCCACAGCTTGCAGCAACAGCTGAAACATCTTTTTATTCGCAGCTGTTGATTATACATTTTCAATACGGATTCTCAAAAAAGTTTCAGCGATTTTCGTAGCCTCAACTTGCTGGAAAAAATACGGCAATACGAAAAAAATATATATATTTTCACTGTATTCCAACGATGCGAACTTCAATATGATCTTTCTCTCGTATCCGAGAGTCAAACATCGTCCCGTGAGATGACGTTGAAGTTTGCAACGTTGGAACGCTATGCAACATTTATATTTCTGCATTCCTTTTATATTTTTTTGCAGATTTTGACGACTAAAATACTCAACCGTTTTTTCAAAGTATTCAGCGATCTACGATATAGATCTACAAAAAAGATTTTGTAAAATACGAAAAATAAAGAACTTAGAATATTAAAAAAAAAACTATAGTTGCATTCCAACGACGCAAACTTCAACACCATTCTGTGAGCACGCGTGCAATACTACTGCGAGATTAAAGTGTTTCAATTATTCAACAGGTTAGCGGATCGGTTCCAAATTTCGCATACAGGCTTGGAACGAACAAAGTGATAGTGCATCAAATTTCCATTCCTCTGGCAGCGTGTCTCTGGCGCTCCCATGCGGTTTTACTGGATGATCTTGAAATTTGCATAGTTGGAACGCAAACAAACCCAACCAAACAAAGGAAGAAACCCAAGAAATATGAAACTCAAACATACAAAGAAACAAACCCAAACGAAGCGGTTAACAAAATTATTCTCTGTTGACAAAAGTTTCTTTTGTCAGCAAACTCGAACAAACAAACAAAAAAAACCCAAGAAATATGAAACACAAACAAACAAACCCAGAAACAAACTGAAAAAAAAACAAACAAAGAAACCAAGAAATACGAGACGCAAACAAATAAAGAAGAAAACCCAGAAAGAAACTCAAAGAAACCCAAACGAACTCGTTGACAAAATTATTCTCCATTGACAAAAGTTTCTTCAGCTGATTCAAGCTACGATAATCACTGGAATTCTTTTACGTATATCCCAATTAGAGATCTACGACCACAATTTGAAAAAAAAGGTTTTTTTATAATAACAAAAGCAAAGAAATAAAAAAAAGAATCGTTGCATTCCAACGATGCAAATTTCAACGTCATTTAAGTGGACGATTGTTTTTTTTTCTCATATTACGACCCTCGATAAAAAAAATTAGCCATTCACGACAACGCTGAAGATATTCACAATTTTCCAAGAGTACAAAGCGGCACTCGTGCGTATTGATTTCTGACATAATCTTCGTTATCGGTTGCCGAGATTACGCGGGGGCACATTGACGTATCAATCTCAGACGTTCCGGAAGCATTGTACACGCGCGGCTGTAAGAGATCGCGAACATTTTTTTGCCACTCGTAGCGCGGCCTTGTCGACTTTGTACGACGATTAATCGCGCTTGGAGCGTCATTCAAACACAGCGATCGGAGACCCTCGAGCTCCGTTTTTATCGCGAGTGCTTTATTTGCGCAGGCACTCGTGGATTTTCTTATTTTTCACGCGAAACAGCCGCGCGGATTAGCGAAAAATTATCTGTTTTTCTCTTTTCGCAAACTGCTGGACCAACTGTTAAAATTGAACGTAGATTATCCGTAGGCAGGTGAGAGGCTGGCCTTCAATTTTCCCCCGACGCGACGTTTCGTCCCAGCTGAACATTTTAATAATAACCGAAAGGTATGGTCAAAAATAACCCGACCGTCGAATCAGTCCGAGATACGATCGCGACGCTTTGCACGAGTGAGAAAACTTCACAGATCGCAAGGTCACTCGTTATGTCGCTTCATTATTATTATTTATCATGCGAATTAATTGAGTGGTTATGCCTAGTTGTAACAGTCGGAAAAAGCTCATTTTTGGATGTTTTTTTTTTAGCAAATCGTGATTATAGATTTCTACAAAAAATAGGTTTTTGAAAAAATATCATATGAAAAAGACTGTAATTAACGAGTGTAAAAATATTCAATTATAATCTATTAGCAGCCGATGTCCGGGAAGCGGCTCTCGAAAACGTCTTTCGCGGTGAGCAATGGCCTGAACCAGGCTACCTAATATAAAAAAATCAGACTTCGTTACTATATTATAGTATCGAAGCTTGCATCGTTGGACTGCAACGAAAATATATTTTCTTCTTATCGCCGATTTTTTATGGTATTGAAGTTTTCATCGTTGGGATGCAACGAAATGACATTTTTTTCCTACTGCCCGAGTTTTTTTCACGACATTAAGGGGTCTTCTCACTTTAGACACTAAAAAAAGGTTATTTGCATGAATTCTTTTGATACGTTTATATTATAGATATTGATATGAAAGTTGTTACACTTAATAAATACACTTTCGACATACATAAACATTTTTTTAAATGTATTTATGTAACCCAAACAAACTTTAAAAGCGTTTTTCTCGAAACAACGTTTTCCGACGGCTTGTTTATAAAACCTTCAAAACGTTTTTTTAAATTTCGATATTTACTTTTTTGCCAAAAACGGTGAAAAAGCCCTTTTTTGTTTTTTAGAAAAGGTCCGCCGTTTTGTTATTTTTTCATATATAAGACATCGTATGATATGCGCTATAGCCATTAACATACTGAATCTAAAACCGTTTGATTTTTTTATTTCGGATGATCCATCTCCGGATTTTCATCAATAGCGCAGACTTATAATTTTTTTACGACACTTTTTTAACTACCATTTTCGTCTATAAATAGTGAATTAAATAAATAAAAAAGCATTTTTTAATGTATTTCGAAAGTATGTTTATTACGTGTAACAACTTTTATATCAATATCTATAATATAGACCTATCTAAAAATTCATGAAAATAACATGTTTTAGCGTCTAAAGTGAGAAGATCCCTTAAAGCCACGCAAATCATAGAAACATTTTTGAACGTCTTTTTAGGGATCCACACCCTAAATCAGGGAAAAAACCTTTTTGTTCCCTGAGATGGTAAACAAAATGACGAAATAAGAAAATATAGAAGAATTTTTATTGCATTCCAACGTTGCAAACTTCAGCACCATGATTTTTTTGGGCCTATTTTGACTCTGAAAATTACCTAATCATTTTCGAGGATTCTTATTAAAAATCTATAATCAGATCCTGCAAAAAAACGATTGTAGATAATAATAAAGATAAAGAAATGAATTAAATAAACAAGGATTTTCGTTGCATTCCAACGATGCAAACTTCAGCGCGATGCTGTATTAGTTGATCCTGTGATTAATCGGAAGAATTTCCAAAATATGAACATTTAAAAAAAAAAAATGGTGCGTGTTCGTCGTGAGTCTTAATTTTTGCGAAAGTAATTGGCATTTTTAGTTCATCGAATCGAAAGTATACACGGGGGGAAAAAAATCCTTTGATTAAATACATCTAGAAAAAGCCCTTAAATTTTCGGAAAGATCGATCCAGTCGTTTTTGAGATATTTTTCTCACCAACTTTGGACATGTATTTTTGAGAAAAAAGCGTTTAAAGTTTCGAACGGACGTCAACATAGCAGCCTATAAATCCGTCAATTTTGATCCGATCACCTCGAAATTTTCAGGAAACATTTATAGGATATGCTGCCAAAATATATTGATTTTGAAAAAAAGTGATTTTTTCGACTTTCATAACTAGGCATAACCCCTTAATTCGTTATTAACTTAATTTTCCAGTGAGATGCCTCGATTCAGTGGTGTTCGGTATTTTTTCGTCGCAGTTTCGTTACCGCCTGCTCGAAAATGATTTTCCTTCGGGGCGCTTTAATTTTCATCGCGCTCGAGAGCCGTCACGTAAACAAACGAGGCCTTGCTCGTGCTATCTATCTGGAGCATGTTTTGATACGCTACTTTTTTTTGTCCAGAAGATTTCGATATCACTTATCCTCGATCACGTGGCTCGGGGGTTGCGATAAAACACGAAGGCTTTGTACAAAATCTATTTGCCTTTCTGATCTATCGTACGAGCGTCAATATTCTTCCACGATGACGGCCAGTGACAACTCGCGACTGTGCACCGAGAGAAAAGTCCATGGTATTTGCGAAAATCGCTCATGGTAAAAGAGGGGATAGAAAAATTCGTTATGGTTTATTGACACCGCAATCATAATATGGTTAACACGACTATAAGCGAAAAGTATACCCAAACATGCGATTCGGGTAGCGTGTTTGACTATCTATTATCCCCGAAATGATTATTCACTGTTGCCAAAGGCTTAGCAGTATAGATATGGTTAATTCAGTGCGATAAGAAAATCGGCGTACAAATACCAACACTGTATACTGTACGTTAAGTTTTGTTCAGTCAAACTTGCACTATTATTTTCAAGTTTGTGCAATTCATATGGTTAACATTAACGTTTTTCGAGTATAATTTGTTAGAGGAGCTTATGAAAAGTGACTATTCAAAAAAAAATTATTATACATGTACAAAATGGCCGACTATTAATATTTTCTTTTATCTTTTTTTAGACGCTCTACGGCGTGACATTCAGCATCCAAAATTTTTCACCTAGAACAAAAAACAAAAATTCTCGTCAATCTACATTAGAATACCTAGACGAGTACGCACGGAATTTAAAAAATATTGTTTTATTCAAAAGGTGTAGGTATTTGAACTTAAGAAATGAATTTTCAGTGAAAAATTTCGTTATAACTGCTTATAAACTTAAGCATAATTTTTAAATTTGAAGTAAATCGAGTGAAAATTGTTGGAGTTATTTGTCACGCCAATTGGAAAAAGCTGTTTCGAGATGTTTCGAGTAGTCGGCCATTTTGTACATAAAAAAATATATATATTTTCTAACGGCTTGATATTCGTACCAAATAGATATGTTATTCATTTTATGAGTGAATCACTTTTTCATACGAAAAAAATTGTTAAATTCGCACATGATTTTATACCCGTTACTGTGGCCTAAGGCCTTAACATATGTGCATGATTCGAGCAATTGCTAAAATATCAATAAGCAGTACTATGATTTTGGCTGTAACTGTGTCTATAAAATATTATAGTCTCCTCAGGAAAATGTAAAGTATAGTTCAGGCAGTCCTATCGCTTCAGACTAGTCATACCATCATACTTGGGACTTGTACAATTTATATTTTTAACATATGCAAAAAAAATTGTAATAACTAAGTTTTCCACGTGTAAAGTTTTTAATGAATGTTCACATTTAATTAGGAAAATGAGGAAATAGTTATTCCAACGATTTGCGCAGTATTTCTAGGTTTTGAATTTGGCTATAAGGTAAATGTCCCAATTATTGAACAGCTAAGGATCTGGGGAATTGAATTCGGTGAGAAAAAAATATAACATCAAGAAAAAACCATCGCTTTCAGGCTCAAATGATACTTTGATATTTTTACTTTCGAAAAATCACCCTTTCAATTATTTTTAAATGATTTCAAATGAAAGAAAAGAATAATGTGAAGCATGCAAATGTCCCAATTACTGAACACTGGAAGTGCTTATGTCCCTAATATTGAACAGGCATGTCCCAGTTATTGAACTTCTGAAAATATTATTTTGGGTACAATATTAAGAAATAAAAGCAAAATCAAACAAATAATCTTTCATTAATAATGTAAAAATACAAAAACATATATTTAGTCTCTTTTGACAGGTTTATGGTTAATTCGCATTTGGTTTATTTTTGCTTTTCAACTCGAACTTAATTTTATTTTTATTTTCAGCTTCCTCGTTTTTATGACCTCTTTTTGTTTGATTTTGTCGCAGCTTGGCTCCCTGAAATATCGGAGAGCAAAAAATATTGAACATTACATTCGTATTTTTAGGTTACATTTAGGTTATATTCCCTTTTTACTTTTCTTTTTATGTTTATTGCACGAAAATACAAATAAAAAATATATTTGACGATCTTAGAGTTATTAAGAAATAAAGTTTGCATTCGGATTTATTCAATGGATTTATTCATACAAAAACTTACAGTTTTTGTTTGAATAAATCCGATTCACACGATCCGTCACACGTTAACTGTCACGATGTTTTGATGGGTTTAATGACGCCATCTTGGAGAATTCGAGTGTTCAATAATTGGGACACACTGCATTTTCCATGTCCCATCGATCGAACACCGTATTTTTTGACAAATAATTAATTACATTTTTTTTTTAATTGTCATTTGTAAGAAATTTTCTGAGGAACCTGAAACGTCTTTATTTTTTGATATGCGACAGTTTTTGAATTTTTTATGCCCTTACGCATGAAGCGGCGCGTCTTAGCAAAAACGATAAGCAGTTGCCACGAGACGTCAAATCGGGTCACCGTTGCTGATTAAATAACTTTTTTCTCTATTAATTAAAGCTTTTTTTTCACACGTAAGGTAACATTTCGATAGCTAAAAGTTCCATATATGTAATGAAATTTATATAAATAAGTAAATGCATGCAGGTGAATGAGAAATAATAAAAATATAAGATAGTGTTCAATAATTGGGACCTGTTCAATAATTGGGACATTTACTTTATTGGTTCTATCTCTGTTCCTTTTTACTCAACCAGGCGAGTTTAACCTTCATGTTTTTCAACGTCGATCAGTCGAAACAATGTCAGGTGCGGGAAATATAAAGCATCGTATTCGGGCCACGACTGATGAAAAGCGTGGAAAATTTGTGCCGGCGAAATATGTCGGTTAAAAATGAAATATGTGTGGAATTTCGAATGAGTGAGATGAGGTTACAACTACAGTCAGCTGTTGCCTTGCTGTCACGTCACTTTATCGTAGCAAGTGGTGATAAATCCAATACCGGAAGTTCAAATTAAACTTGATATTACACGAAAATTAGGTCAACAAGCGTAATTTTTTCTCAGAGCACTGGATCGCTACAAGTGTTAAGTGTGTAAATCTGATTATTTTTACGAATCTGACGGATTCCCACTATTATATACACTTTTGTAGCGACCGGAAATTGGGTTTTTGTATGTCGTCTCGGGATTCCTTCACAAAAATACGCAATTTTAATATTTCTTTTATCCGTAATTAGGTCGATAAACGACCCTGACATTTTGAAGTGACGATTACTAATATATTTAGTGAAGCACAAAAAAAAAATATGAAAATCCTATGGATCCTGGCGATAGGACTTCCTTAAAATATGGTTGAGAACATCATACATTTCTCTCAGTGTGGGAAAAATAAGTAATAATACAGATATGAGGCAGTGCACATTGACAAGTGTCAGCTTTGATGAAAGAGGATGATTCGACTTGCAGGGCTGCTTTTGGGAAATCGCGATCACGTATCACTTGCAACAACGCAAGCTGCCATCTAATTACGCTAATTCGATTGTCACGGGCTCAGACGATAGGAGAGGCTTGCGCAGTTCACGAGGACGCTTGCGAGCGTGTCGAGAAAATCGCGCTTCCTTGTTATTAATCTCGCTAAAAAAAATGTCCGTTCTTTAAAGACGTATGTGTGTCGCAGACATACTATTAGGGGAATAAATGTGGGATGCAATATCACGTTCGTTCTAAGCCTGTATGCAAAATTTAGGATCGATCAACTAAGATGGTGAATATTTATAATACTTTTAACTCCCGGTAGTTTTTGTAAAAATGGCACGGAAGAATTTAGATTATCTTCGTGGGTAAATTATGTAGGAAATTTAGTAGCATTTTTCTTAAGGCGTTACCCCCACTTGTAGCGCAAAAAAAGGCCTTTTTCATGAATTTTTTTAAAGAAAACTACAAAACTTTTTTAATCGATCAATATACCATCTTAAAGAACACATCTTGAAGAACTTTCAGTAATTTTTTTATTGAAAAATATTACATTGTTTAGTGGCAAATGGCCGTCAATGAAATAATGTTTTTATATACACGGTTTGCGGTGACCAACATTGCGGCGAAGTGGATCATCTGAAAAAAAAATGCGGATGGATTTAGTCAAATATAAGTATAAACTAGTCTTTAATCGAAGGATTTTAAAAAATATTCATTTTTCACAAAATGGCGGACAGTCAAAGTTAATGGTTCGATTTTAACGAAAAAAAAACGGCCGTTTTTCGGCGATAAAACGGCCATTTTTTTCGAAAAAAAAATCGAACGATTAACGACTACATTTTTATGTATTAAATAAGCCTGCAAAATTTCAAGAAGATCGGTTCATTAGTGTTCGAGTAATCTTGGTCACCGACTTCAGAAATGCCATTTTGAGAAAAACGCGTTTAAAATTTCTCTTTCAACGCTCTTTCAACGCGGATTCTTCTCTTTCAACGCTCATATCTCAGTCAATTTTGTTCGGATCGACTTGACATTTTCAGGACATATTCTCAGATACTTATACTTCAAAAAAAAAATAATAACAAAAAAATCGATTTTTTTCAAAATCGCAAGTGGGGGTAACCCCTTAACACAAAGGTACATATATTGATAGCCTTTAAAAAAATAACAAAAAAATACTGAATAACAACAAAAACATGGCCGCCAGCAGATGATGAATTTTTTTTTGCTACCTTTCTCGGTGGACACTCTTCAGCTTAAACGGTCCATCCGAAATCTAAAAACCAAGAGGCTTATTTAAGATAAAAATAAATGCAAGTCGTTGACGATCGTCGATTTCGAAAAACATTTTTTTTAACAACGTGACGACGAATTGAAACTCGAGCATACAAAATCTATGAATTCTCTATTTGCCTTCTCTATTCTCTATTTTCCTTTCCCCACTATTTTCGTTTCCTTAGAGGCGCAAACTAAATTAAACTTCTTGCCGTCAATGATGCCCGAATACAAAAAAAAAGAAAAACGGACTTTTTTTTTCATAACAAAATTGAAAACAAAATACTTGAACGGTACAAACGGGTACAAACGATTCTCGTTGCAATCGCGTTTATTAAAATGATTTAGCTCTTAAGGGCTTTTTAGGGATTTTTTTTCCAGAAAAACTACAAAATAAATCGAGATTACAAAAAAGGGTGTTTATCATACATATCAGTGACTGTATATAATCATTTTTATTAAGCGATTAATTTCAAAATGGCGGCTGTGCAGCGTTTATCTCAAAACTGCATTTTTTAAGTTGGCCGGAAACATAATTCACAAAGAACATCCCTTAGGGTTCACCCTTCGATTTTGTCGAAATTTGGATATGTTATAAAGCACCGAAAAGTAAGCAATACCTATTTTTGTTTATCAGCGGAATAACGGTTTTAAGGGGTGAAATCACCCCTCGAAAAAGGCATCTCTAGGGGTAATATAGCAGTTTCACACACAAGGAGTCCACCGATTTTAATGAAATTTAAACAAAAACGAAAATTCTTCTAATCCGAAGCAATAAAAATCCACTATAGTGACATTGCAAAAAAAAATTAAGGGGTGAACCTCCCCTATATCAAGGAGTGGTTTCACCCCTTAAAACCGTTTTTCCGCCGATAAAAAAATACGTATCGCTTACTTTTCGGTGCTTCATAACATATCCAAATTTCAACAAAATCGAAAGATGTCACCTGAGGGATGTTCCTTGTCAGACAATTTTCAACCGATTCACTTGAAATTTTGAATATATCTTGACAAATACATTGTCTATGGCAGTACGTAGGATTTTTTTTTATATTGCATAGTTCATTTGTCATTAACAATTATTTGACGATTTTTCACTTTCCAAAAATTTGCCTAAAAAATCGTCAGATAATTGTTGATAACAAATGGACAATGCAATGAAGAAAAATCCTATGTACTTTCATAGACAATGTATTTTTCAAGATATATTCAACATCACAAGCAAATCGGTTGAAAATTGTCTGAGTTATGTTTCCGACCAACTTAAGAAATGCAGTTTTGAGATAAACGCTGCACAGCCACGATTTTGAAATTAATCGCTTCAAAAAAATTATTGTATACAGTCACTGATATGTATGATAAACACCCTATTTTGTAATCTCGATTTATTTTGTAGTTTTTCTGAAAAAAAAGGTGATACTATCGAACAAAAATATTTTAGGAAAATGCAGTTTTTTTGACCCACCCAGGTAAATGTAGTCCCTTAATTGTAACGTACCGAAATTTTACTTATTTTCTCGATGTCACATGACCAAACTACGGCAACGCTGTGGAATGGTGCGGCTTTAAAATTGCGGCAGTCGCGAGGCGCGGAATATTCACTCTCAAGAGTTTTGCCCTGATACAGTTGAATATTAACAAATATAGGGGAAATAATTATTAACGGGTTACACGATGCTGAAGTTTGCATCGTTGGAACACACCGAATGTTCATTTTTTCTTCCATTGGTCACACTTTTTTTGCGAATTTGGGTCACGAAAATCACTGAAATGGCTTATGTTACCCTCATTAGTGATCCGTAACCTTAATGGATAAAAAAAACATACTTTTTGAAATTTTCTAAAACACTTAACGTCATGTTTTAGACAATAAGGTAAGAAATATTGAGACCAAATTTTGTCAGAATAGATCGATTAGTTTTTTAGCTATACGCCAGTTTTTAAAATGCAGTTTAGAAGACCGTGCCATAACTCCGCAATTGTTGAAGATCATTAAAATAAAAAATACCACGTAACAGCCAAAAGTAGTAATAAAATATACCCTAAGTCTCAAAAACGGTGAAGAAATATTTCCTTTAAAAAAAATCATGATAATCAGCAATTTTTCTCCTCGCCTAAAGGTATCTCCCCCTTAATCTTTCCAAAAAACCCCCCTTTTTAAATTGCATTAAAAACACGCATAATTTTCATATTTACCAAAAACTTTTTTGGTATTTTACTCTTTTTCTTGCTATGCAAAATTGATAAATATATACAAAATGTTTTTCGATATCCCGAAGCGTGTAAATGACTCGATTTTTGGTTTTCCATTTCACGAACGTGATCGGCAGTACGGGAACTGCTGGCAGCGAGTATTCCCTGCCGGAGAGGCGTGTCGGATCGTTGCACTACAAGAAGCGTATAACTCATCAGACCTCGACCCTCTCGGAGGACATAAAGCATCATTACAACAGCAGCAACGAGAGCCTCGGCTCGATGCGATCCAAATCAACCTCGCAAACCTCAAGGCTCAAGATCAAGGGATTGAACAATTCGTCGGTGCAGACCGGTGTCTCGAACGCGGTTATCATACCGGAGGTGACGAGGGAATTGCGCATGATGCAGCGTCCGGTTAACGGGCACAGATTCGGCGACGATAGACTCGTACTCGTGTCAGCGAAGAGGGTGCCCTTCCTCGTTTTTTCGGCGCTTCCCTACAGCAAGGGACAGCGTACCAGTTGGTAAGATACTCGACTATCGTCACGAATAGTCCTCGCTTCATTTTTTATTCATCTACGAGGTACGCTCGATCGACTCTGCCACTTTTTCCCTCGTCGATTCTCGAATTGTCAGAATTTTTTTTCGTCGATTAGACAATGTAAAGGTTTTTTGAAAATTCCGACTTCCTTAAGGGGGTCAAGATCCCCGTCGATTAAATATGCAAATAACGTTTTTTGAAAATTCCGACTTCCTTAAGGGGGGTCAAGATTCCCTTCGATTAAACAATGTACAGAACATTTTTTTGGAAATTCCGATTTCCTTAAGGGGGTCCAGATCCCCGTCGATTAAACATGCAAAGGACGTTTTTTTGAAAATGACGACTTCCTTAAGGGGGTCAAGATCCCCGTCGATTAAATATGCAAATAACGTTTTTTCAAAATTCCCACGTCCTTAAGGGGGTCAAGATCCCCGTCGATTAAATATGCAAATAACGTTTTTTGAAAATACCGACTTCCTTAAGGGGGGTCAAGATTCCCTTCGATTAAACAATGTACAGAACGTTTTTTTGGAAATTCCGATTTCCTTAAGGGGGTCCAGATCCCTGTCGATTAAACATGCAAAGGACGTTTTTTTGAAAATTACGACTTCCTTAAGGGGGTCAAGATCCCCGTCGATTAAATATGCAAATAGCGTTTTTTCAAAATTCCGACGTCCTTAAGGGGGTCAAGATCCCCGTCGATTAAATATGCAAATAACGTTTTTTGAAAATTCCGACTTCCTTAAGGGGGGTCAAGATTCCCTTCGATTAAACGATGTACAGAACGTTTTTTTGGAAATTCCGATTTCCTTTAGGGGGTCCAGATCCCCGTCGATGAAATATGCAAAGGACGTTTTTTTTTGGAAAATTACGACTTCCTTAAGGGGGGGTCAAGATTCCCGTCAATTAAACACGCGAAGAACGTTTTTTTGAAAATTCCGACTTCCTTAAGGGGGGTCCAGGTTCCCTTCGATTAAACAATGTACAGAACATTTTTTTAGAAATTCCGATTTCCTTAAGGGGGTCCAGATCCCCGTCGATTAAACATGCAAAGGACGTTTTTTTTAAATACGACTTCCTTAAGGGGGGTCAAGATTCCCGTCAATTAAACATGTAAAGAATGTTTTTTGAAAATTCCGAATTCCTTGATGGGGTCAAGATCCCCGTCGATTAAACAGCTAGAGAACGTTTTTTTGAAAATTCCGGCTTTCTTAAAGGAGGTCAAGATCACCGCTGATAAAACATGTAAAGAACGTTTTTTTAAATTCCGACTTCCTTAAGGGGGGTCAAAAACCCTTCAGGCAGCCGAAAGTAAGCGAATTTTTAAGATTCTTTGGGCCGAAACTTTATTTACTTAATTAAAATTTTATGTACCCTGCCGGGCAAAATTTATCGGACACTTCAGGTAATTGCAAAACTTTCGATCACTGAAATAATGTTAGAATAATATAATTTATTTAATTTATTATTTTACGAAGACACTATATAGCTCTATGTAATGAATTATATTGTTCCAATATTATTTTGCAATCATGCAAAGTGATCGTTAGTTTTGCAATTATCTGAAGTGTCTGAAAACTTTTGACCGGCAGTGTACATATTATTACAGCTCCAATTTTCCAAACTTTTATATAATTTTTTTAAATATTTAAAAATGGCGGCTGTACGACACTTCGGGCAGTCAAAAATGAGCGAATTTCAAAGATTTTTTGTGTTAAAACTATGCATTCACATACCATAATTAAAGTTTTATGTACATATTATTACAGCTTTTGGAAATTCGAAAAACGGTATACGTTTGGAAATGTTCTATTTTTCACGAAATTTTTACTATAGTTGATGCGTAGTATTTAAAATAACGTAGTATGAATATAATATAAAATAATATTGTTGATGCGTAGTATTTTAAATACGTAGTTTTAAAAAAAATCAAGGAACTTTAGGTTCACATAGACGATAACTATGTCATCTAAAAATGTCCAAAGTTCCAAAATGATCGATCAGTTAGTTCTTGAGTGATCGTGTTCACGAAGAAAAAGTTTTCATAGAAACGCGTTTGAAGTTTCAAGACTGAAAACCACTGCGACTAAATGACCTATCAATTAAACGGCGATTCCGTGGCCATAAAGTGAGGCAGCAAAATCGCGCGGTTGTTTCAAGAATCATTGAACAATCCTTCGTAACGCAAAACGGTCCGTCTCGTAAAAAGAACAAAAAACATTCGAGAGATCGCCGAGAAAAAACTGTGCTGAAGTTTGCATCGTTCGAGCGCAACGAAAATTATCAAAAAATTTTCTCCATTTGTTTATTTTTATTATCTACATTTTTTCCCTGGATCTGGTTATAGATTTTGAATAAGAATCGTCGAAAATGTTTAGGTAATTTTTTTAGTCCAAACGTGCTGAAAAAAATCGGCAATACGAAGAAAAGACATTTTCGTTGCAGTCCAACTATGCAAACTTCAATGCCACGAGAAAAAAGGCAAACGAGTCGATCGATAATCTCTCGGCCAGATAATCGATCAACAGATATCGCAAGTAGCATTTCGATAATTCGCACAAATCGTTTTTCGCAACTCATCTCCGATAGGATGTACGATAAGACGTAACGAGTATTTTCTTCTCTTACGATGTATTTTCCTCTTGTGACTAGCGGTCCGAGTACTACGGGTAGTACACCTGTCTTCAGACACTATGCAGTATCTAATCCAATACTACGAAGGTATCGAAACAAACAACAACAAAAAACGATTCGACATCTAGATAGAGCTTTGCAATTGATTTTGCGTGTGCACTCACAGTCGCCAGTTTGTCGGCGCAAACTTTGTCGTTAGTTTAGACGAACTACGGCGGAATTGGACCCGTAATTTCGAAATATCGTCAATCGCGCAAAAAAAATTATCACTGCCTGAGCGTAAAAATATTAATCATTCGTATATTGTTCAATTTTATTCGACTGTCTTTCCGTTATTCGTAGAAATGTCGAAAATGTTTGCTTACGATTCGAGAGATCAAGCGTCCATTTCCGTTCAACGGTTTGCAACCTATCGGCGATCGCACCGACACAAAAATGAACGAGACGGGCCGATGAATGATTTTCCGTCGTGATTCCAGGTCGGAGCTGCGAAGGGACACAGGTCGAAGGCGAAACACCTCGGGTCCTCGACCCCTTTCGGCTATAAACGACAACTTGGATCCCTTCGGCTTACTCGGCATCGAACGTGCGAAAGATGGCCAGGTGAGCGACGATCGCTAAACTCATACTCCGCCTTCTTCCTCTCCATTCCGAAAGTCCTCATTTTGTCAACGCGATAAACGCGATCGTTTCAGGAAATCTCCTACGGTCAGCTTCTCGTTACGTCGAGGCAATTTCAGAAGGATCGAAAGATGCACATGAGCGACAGCGAAGCGAATGAATTTATGCACGTGGCGCCTAACAAACATCACGTGGTATCAAGGTACGCTTCTGTGTGTTTCCTTCGTAGCTTCGTCGTATGACCGGAAAGGGCAGAAAAAAAAAATAGACGTCTCTAGGCAAGAATTCTGTGAAAATTGATCCTTCCCGCCACCAAATTAAAAAAATTTCGGTATATATATATATATATATATATATATATATATATATATATATATATATATATATGTTGCAGTTAAAACCTGTTTTTAGTGTAGACGCGTTTTACCCACCAAAAACTAGTTGTGACCGAACGCCTTCGTAACAATTAGTTTTTCCTAGTGACAACTTTTTTAAACTAGGAAAAACAAGTTTTAACCAGAAAAAACTAGTTTCAACTAGTAGAGACTAGTTTTAACTGGAAAAAAACTAGTTTTAATTAGGAAAAAGTAGTTTTAACTAGGAACCAATAGTTGTAACTAGAAAGACTAGTTTGAACTAGAAAAAAATAGTTCCAACTAGAAATTACTGTCTTCAACCTGCCATTACTAGTTTTATCTAAGAAAATATAAAATATACAGGAAATTTAAGTTTTAACCCGAAATTGCTAGTTTTAACTAGCAAAAACTAGTTTCAACTAGAAATTACTAGTTTTAATGAGCAAAAACCAGTTTTAACTAGAAAAGCTAGTTTTAACTAGGAAAAACTAATTAACTAGAACTAGTTTTAGCTAAGAAAAACTAGTTCTAACGGAATGAATTAGTAGAAACTGTTTCTAAATGACCAGTGTACCTTGGTCGACTAACTGAACACAATCAACGGTCTTTACTGAGCCTAGCGTTAACGGGATATCAAAAATAAAATTTCGTCGGCTTTGTTTGGGTTTGTTTGGCTCTGAGAACTATTTTTTCCTAGTTAAGAGTGAATTCGCACCAACCTTCAAATTTATTGATCAGTAAATTTTAGTTTTTACTAGGAAAACCTAGTCCTAACGCAAGCGTTTAGTAAGAACTAGTTTTTACTAGGGAAAATAGGTTTTAGCGGTAACATATATATTTATTTCAATTTTCAATGCCTCGACGCATTTCTTTGCGGGCTTTTGCAATCCCGTCTCGCAACTCGGATCGCGGCTGAGTGGTCACCCAAGTTTCAGCCGTGCGTCCATTACTGTCACAAATATACCGATCGAGGCGACAACTATCGGCAGTAGAAATATTGTCTAACCTAGCAGACTTGGGAGAAAACTCTTCCTACGAAAGTTGCATAGTTCCATGGAGATTATCGACCGGTGGCCACGAGGTTCATCCAGATGGAGGCGCTTCGCAGTTTTCAAGGTCACCTCCATTTTTGAAAATGGGACCACTCGTTTTTGCAGAATTTTATCAAGGAGCTAAAAATAAGTTCACGCACCAAATTTCAAGATGATCGATCAATAATTCGGAGAAATCGATAAAAAAAGAAATTTCAATGTTTCGAGACTAGAATCGATTGAAAAAACGGTGCAAACACTTACTCCTACAAAAGGCGCTCAAAGTGATGGCCACCACTTTCGATGCACGCTTGCAATCTGGTTCGCATTGATCGTATTGTCTCATTCATCACATCAGTATGTATTAACGTACGGACTCCAATTGGAATTTGAATAGATTAAGGGGCTATACCAGTGTGAACGCTGAACATTTGAATGTTTTTCGGGAATTTTTTGGAAGAAAACTGCTCAATTAAATGTTTCGGAGAATTAAGAATATATTTGGCTATATTTGACCTGTATTACATAATTTTTTCATAGAAAAATATTGAGATCCAAGCGACTTATGCGCTGCCTTCGAAGGCGCCAAAAAAAAAAGTTCCTCCACTGCTGACGTGATTCCGGCCGATTGAGTAGCTGAAACCGAAAAAGGAAAAAACTCGTCAAACTGGAAGGTATTTCCTGTACAATGACGTAGGGTTTTCGAAAAATTTCAAAATCTAACAAAATGGCGTAGTTATGAAAAAAGTCTGTTTTCTTGCCTATAAAATGGTCGTTTTTTTCAATGCCGAATCGTCAATTTTCATCCAATCAAAAATATCCTATGTCATTGTAGAGCAAATATATTCAAGAGTACTCAGTTCAAATTTCGAGTCAATCGGATAATTGCTCTTTGAGTTACAATGTCAGCAAATTTGAAAAATCTCATTACGAGAAAAACGCATTTAAATATTTAACTATCGATTTTTCAAGATATAATTATTAGAGATACGGCCTTGATAATGTTACAGGATATTCTTGAAAGTATAAACTGTCGAAAAAGGCAAAAAAATCGTATTTTTAAAGGGTCACACTGGTATAGCCCCTTAAGGGGGGATTGTCTTTTTTTTCGCAAAATTTACCGCTTTTTGGGAATTTTTTTGTGAAGAAAGTATACAACGGAAAACTTGTGAAACTTGGCATATAGTTTTATTGATCTGTTTACTACATACAAAAAAATTTTTGAACAATTTCATCAAAAAATCCGCCTCCCACCCCCCTCGACGCGCGATGGTCCTTTTTTGATAGTGTGCACGATTACAGCCTTCACGTTCATCCTGCAATAAAAACCCAAAAAGCATTTTACTTTAGACACATATAGCTATCGTTCGATGAAGGGGAAAAAAAAATTGACGATTTGGTGACGTTTTGAACTTGAAGTATCGATTTTTCGAAAAAAATTGATCGATTTTTTGTTATAAATAAAAAACTATTAAACGTATTGCTTTTTTGCTTCATCAAACGATAAAAGGATGTCAGCTGAGCATTCTGTCCAAATTTGAAGGCAATCGGTTGAATAGTTTTTGAGAAATCGTGCACACCATCAAAAAAGGACCATCGCGCGTCGAGGGGGGTGGGAGGCGGATTTTTTGATGAAATTGTTTAAAAAATTTTTTGTATGTAGTAAACAGATCAATAAAACTATATGCCAAGTTTCACAAGTTTTCCGTTGTATACTTTCTTCACAAAAAAATTCCCAAAAAGCGGTAAATTTTGCGAAAAAAAAAAAACAATCCCCCCTTAATACTAAGCAAAATCCAGGTAAGTCCTATGTTTACAGTGCTCGTATCTAAGAATCTTATTAACAAGTTTTGGAAAACAGTAAGAAGTTTGTGATTTGTATAATGAATGGGTGTTCTCTTTAACGAAAAGCACCACGACATAATTATCTTCCGTCAGTACAGAATTAAATTTTCCACAAAATGGTTTCCTTATCAAGAGCAACTTGATATGATGACAATTTTAATTGATTAATATTAATGCTTAACTCATTTTTTTCAATCGATTCTAGTCTGGAGACATTGGAATATATTTGTCAACGATTTTTCACACTAAATCCCGATCGACTGTCTTGAAATATGGTATAAGAATTTATTTTTAGTTTCTTGATAAAATTCGGAAAAAAATAGTGGTCCTATTTGAATAATAGAGGTGACCTTGAAATCTTTGAAGCGCCTCCATTTGAATTAACTTCGTAGCCACCACTCGAAGACCCCCTTCAACCTGTGCAACTTTCGTAGGAAAAGTTTGCTCCTGAGTCTGATAGGTTAAGGGGTCTTCTCACTTTAGACGCTGAAAAAGGCTATTTTCATGAATTTTTTGATAGGTTTATATTATAGATATTGATATAAAAATTGTTAGACTTAATAAATAAACTTTCGAAATACATTTAAAAAAAAATTATTTAAGTCACTCTTTATAGACGAAAATGGTAGTAAAAAATTGTAGGTCTGCGCTGTTCATGAAATCTCGGAGATGGATCATCCGAAACAAAAAAACAAGCGGTTTTAGATTCAGTATGTTAATGGCTATAGCGCATATCATACGATTTTTGATATATGCAAAAATAACAAAATGGGGGACATTGTTCGAACAAAAACGTGTTCATTTCACAGTTTTTGGCAAGAAATAGTAAATATGAAAATTTAAAAAAATCGTTGATATACGCTATAGCTATAGTTGTAAAGAATATGTGGTTAAAATTTCATAACGATCGGTTCAGTAGTTTCGAGGATTTTATCAACAAGCCGTCGAAAAACGTTGTTCCGAGAAAAACGCGTTTAATGTTTGTTTGGGTTACATGAATGCATTAAAAAATTTTTAAATGTATTTCGAAAGTGTATTTATTAAGTGTAACAAATTTATATCAACATCTATAATATTGACTTATCAAAAAATTAATGAAAATAGCCTTTTTTTAGCGTCTAAAGTGGGAAGACCCCTTAAGGGATCGTCACAGTGTCGAAAATTAGCTGATTTTGGCGATTTTGTTTATCGATGGTTAAAATACGCTAATCAGTCTGAGTTTTTTTAATGTCAAATCAAAGCACTCGTGAAGAACAGAAAATAAATGTTTAAACGTTTATTTTTTTAACGGTTGCAATTTTCGAAAAAACGGAGTCCTCACGGTGTATACGGTTGTGACCGTAAATATAATCTAAAACAAAATTTGTGAAAATATTCTTCATCAGTATAAAGCCGCTATCTCGCTATAGAGGGTTATTTTAAAATCAATATTGGCAAAATGGCGGCGTGAAGAATGTTGTGTCAAAATTTGAGACGGATAGCTTGAAAACTCTTTGAGCGTGTACACCGTTTTGAAAAACATTTCGAGAAAAACGCGTTTAAAGTTTCGAATGTGCAATTTTCATACAAATTGTCTACAAAAATATAGACAACACGTTTATAACCGTCTATACTATCGGATAATGCAAAAAAGTCGATTTTTTGAGAATGTTATACTGTGATGATCACTTAAGGGCGGGGGAAAGTTAATTCGGCGAAAAAAAGGCATGGTTTTAAGATTTTTTTTGGCGTAACGAATAGTGTTCGTTTATTGAAAAATTTACATACAATAAAGTAACATTTGAACAAGATTCTCCTAAATTTGCATTGCAAAATATTCAAAATTGAGCGAGTGAAAATTAAACCCCGGAGGCGTCTCGAAAAAAAGTTGGTTTGCGGTGTGCACCATAACTCGCAACAGAATCATCTGAAACAAAAAAATCAAAATGCATTTGTTAAAGGAGATATTTCTCGAGGTAATGACGGGGGGATTTTTTTTCTTCGATTTTTCGTAGCACTTGGGAGCCAAAAACCCGATTTTCGCTAAAAAAAAATCGGCTAATTTGTTGTTGAAAAATTAGTAATTATTAAAAAAACAAAAAAGCTCTCGACAATACCTGGTGAATTATGTGAAGAAGTACTGTGCAACATTTCAAAGCGAATGGTCCAGTAGATTTTGAGTTATCGTGCACACGGACTTCAAATATGACAAGTCTCAGAAAAACGGTTTGAAAAACGCAGAAGAGTTTGGTCGCTTAGCGCTCATTGCACATAAAATACTCATAACTTCGTCAATTTTACTCCGATCGACTTGAAATTTTACCACACTATTCTTGATATATTATGCATTCATTTAAAAAAATAAAAAAAAAATGAAAAAAAAAATTTAATCCTTTACCCCGCCCTTAAAAAATATCTCTGCTCCTAATAATTGTCGCCTCACCGTGTATATATTTATCTATACATGCACTCGCAATTAGCATCGGAAGTGAAACAAAATTGTAACAGGGTTGTCTGAAACGTCTTTTTTCCAGGACGAAAACGATATCCTGGAATACGGAGCATACCAAGTGGTAAAAAGCAAAAAAAAACACAGTAATACTCACGATCAGAATGGGAAATGTAGCAAAAGTCTTGTAGATAATGCACATATACATACGTATGTGTACATACTTGTGTATAAAGCGATGGTTGTGGCTCTGTGAATAGTACGGTAGTTTCTTATCGCGGGATTTTCGCGCTGGGTGACAAAAAGAGCTATTTAACACGTTTCCGGTTAACCCAATTCGAGAGAATTCCTCAATTATTCGCTGTACTTTAACGATAAATTATGAATGATGCGCTTCGATACGTATAATGTATGTCGGGGTTGCATGTTGTCTCTGGGGTGACACTTGGTGGCAGTTTTTTGTTCGGCTTAACCTTAAGGGGCAAGTTATGGAAAGACGAGTGTACGTTAGTGGCTGTTCCGTGTTGAATAATGGAAGGGGAACAATCGAGGTGGCGTTGAATGCAAGCAATGTTATATGTGTGCCTCACTGGTGTAGAATAAGCGGGAAAAAATACGCAAAGAAATGAAAAATTGGTCTTAAGGAGGTTGGAGCGGTCCAGTTGAGTCAAATGACGGTTTATGAGTTTTTTTTTTTAATGAACCTCGAAATATGCATACGAGGTATAGATTTGTTTCGTAGATGCTGATTTTTCATAAAATGTACAATTAAAGGGCGACATTGTGCTTTTTTATATTTTTTATTACGTAAATAAGAAAAACTTTTGTGTCACTACCAACTTGAAAAAGTATCACATTATTGATGATTATTATGAAAAAACTGGATCAGCGAATGCTTTATACAACTCAGAATGAAATTTTGAGTAATTTATAATTATGCTTCTTTATATTTATTTCACAAGATTATTATCACCATTCATTGATATTAAGGCCTTAGGCCACAGCAACGGGTATAAAATCATGTGGGAATTTAACCATTTTTTTTGTATGAAAAAGTGATTCACTCATAAACTTAATTACACATCTATTTAGTATGAATATTAAGCTGTTAGAAAATATATATATATTTTTTTCGATGTCCAAAATGGCCGTCTACTCGAAACTTCTCGGAACAGCTTTTTTCCAATTGGCGTGACAAATAACTTCAACAATTTTCACTCGATTTAGTTCAAATTGGAAAGTTATGCTCCCAATTGCATTTCGCAGAGAAGTACGTACGGAATTTCTGATTAATCGAAAACTTTTCATTTTATGAGCAGTTTATGAACAGTTATAACGAAATTTTTCACTGAAAATTCAATTCTTAAGTTCAAATACCTACAATTATTGAATAAAACAACATTTTTTAAATTCCGTATTTACTTCTCTAGGTATTCTAATGTAGATTGGCGAGAATTTTTGTTTTTTGTTCTACGTAAAAAATTGTGGATGCTAAATGTCACGCCGGGGAGCGCCTAAAAAAGATAAAAGAAAATATTAGTAGTCGGCCATTTTGTACATCGGAAAAAAAGACATATTTTCTAACAGCTTGATATTCATACTAAATAGATGTGTAATTAATTTTACGAGTGAATCACTTTTCCATGCGGAAAAAAATTGTTAAATTCGCACATGATTTTATACCCGTTGCTGTGGCCTAAGGCCTTGAGTGTTGCCGAAATACGGCAACTTCGTGGACATTGAGGTTGGCAGCAATGCTCTTAAGGGATAACACCACTCTGGCGGCAGAAAATAAGGCCTAACTTTGACATTACTTTGATAGTATGTATTATTATATAGTATTTTGATTTATACATTGATTTATACATTAATACTATACATTATATAGTATTTTGATAACCTTATTTTGATAGTATGAAAAAAGGAATAGGATTTTCTTTCAGAGGGTTCATTTAACACATATTAAAGCATAAAAAATATTATGATTTTCATACAAAATGGCGGCGACAGAGCCCATCTTGAAAAACGTATTTTTTTTTACAAATAGCTTCACGGGAGGACGGTTTTTTCGTAAAGTATAAGACCTGGAACAAAAACCAAAAATTATAATCTATATTTTATTAGCTATGGGACTACGTAGGGATTTTTCTTTATCAAATTTTGAAAAAATGTCGCACTTTGAAAGAAAAAAATCGATTTTTTGCCCGAAAAATAAGCAGTAAAATGTTTATAAAAAAAAAAGTTTACATTTAATCAAAAAACGGCTACGTACTTCCATAGAGAATGTAATTGTGAAGCTACTATCAAAATTTCATATCGCTCCATGCCAAGGTGTTCGAGTAATCCGTCCTTCCAGTTTGAAAAAAGTGGTTTAGAGATAAACCCGTTTAAAATTGTATGAGGCGCCTGAAAGAAGTCCGAGGCGCTGCGGCAAAATCGAAAATTAAACCTTTGAAAAAAAAATTCGCTACTGGACCAATTGCATATTGTTTTTATGACCCCAAAGTATTTTTGAAGAAAAAAAAACGATTTTTCCAAAATCCTAGAGTGGTGTTACCTCTTAATTCGCCAGCCATGATTCGTAATCTTTCATCAAACCTTGATGATTCAATATTGAATATATATGGTGTACGATGGGCAAGATGGGCTTTTCTTTGTCTAAATGTTTGCAAAGGTTTAGTGTGCGTTAATCCGTTGTTAGAAATGGTTTATCTTGGTGCTAAATAGCCAAAAAATTATATCACCTGTAGCGTGAACGTCTTGTCCATCTAACCGCACGTAAAACGACATACGTCAATGTATTTTTTATCTCTGGTGTTTTGTGGTGGGAAAACTTTTTAAAATTCGCAAAGACTCGGTATAGTCTAGACAATAACACATTTTTTTCGCATTTAATCTTAGATCGTGGCTAACGCTCCAACCTCCTAAGAGCTTTTGGGCGGATTTTCGTTTATCTCGATTGTTTTTCTTTTTTTTTTCTCGATTTTAGGTGCTTGTCTTACGACGCGGCTACGCACAGGCCTCAGCATTTGCCTCCCGAATCGCCGCCCCTGTCACTCGTGGCCGAAGGCAAAGGTCGGTCGCCCTCGCGATATGGAGATACATTTATCTACCCTAATACACAAAACGTTCGCGTGCGATATTCATTCGTCATTCGTTTACTCTTAGCTTTCGACTGGGAGGATCAGTGTTTACAGTACAATCCAAATTTGCTGGACGACCCGGAACTCATCGCCGGCAAACATCGCACTCTTCTCACCTTCACGTCGTACATGGTATTTCCAAATTTCACAGACATTTTCCGTCATCGCTGAGTCAGTCGAAATTCAAATTATTTAAATACATTTTCTTTTTCAAACCAGGCTTTTAAAACGGACTAAAAAGTATAAAATAATTTATCCTAGCCCCATACACATTCCTAATCCCATACAGATTGTCCTGAAAATTTGTGATTGTGAACTTTCAATAGCTATGAAAATACTTGTAAGATTTAAAACGAAAAACGTGGGGTGCTTACAATAGACAATATTGGGCGTACAATTAAGTCTCCGCCGTTTAAAAAAAAAAAAAAAATTGGGTATTTATTGTGAAAGAATGGTACTTTATGTTTTATTCAAAGTATTGTACATCGCTAGCCACTGCTTTTCCCCATCATTCATATGATGTGAAGTGCTGCTCAGACGGCCGTGTGTCATCGATCGAAATAAATGATAGAGGGTCTGGTGAATACGTCGGGTGGGGTAAAACTTCCCAATAGAGTGTTATGAGCAGGGTTGCAAATAATGCGTTACTTTTTGTAATGCATTAGCGTTTTCATTACTCATTACTTTACATTTTGCAATGAAAAATAATTTCATTACCCATTATATTACGTTCAGAAATTGTAACAAATTTCCATTACTCATTACATTAGATTTTGTAGTGTAAAAAAAATGTCAATTCCTCATTGCATTACATTTTGTAATGTGAAATATTTTCATTACCCATTACAATGTAATGGGTATTTTTTACATTACAAAGTCTAATTGAATGGGTATTGGAAATATTTTACATTACAAAATGTCATGTAATGAGTCATGGATTTTCTTTACATTACAAAATGTAATGTAATGAGCAATGGAATCTTTTTACATTGGAAAATATAAGGTAATGAGGATTATTATTCGTTTCCCATTAGCGGCAGCGCTTTTTGCACTGCGTCGACCTGACCCGATGGGAAACGAATAATATTCCATATTACCTTGTAATGAGTAATGGAGATTTTTTACATTACATTACTCATTACATGACACTTTGTAACCCAAACAAATTCCATTACCTATTACATTGAACTTTGTAATGTCAAAAATGTTTATTACCCATAAAAATGCATTTTGCAATGAAAATCTTTCACATTACAAAATGTAATGTAATGAGTAATGGAATTTTTTTACAATACAAAATATAATGTAATGAGTAATGGTTTTTTTATATTACTGAATGTAATGAAATGTGTAATAAAACATTTTTTCATTACCCATTAAAAAAGGAATGAATAATGCATTACTTTTTCATGACAAATTTCGTAACCCTGGTTATGAGTGACCCTTTTGCTTATGCCTGGCAAGCAGCATTTCGCATGTGCAAAATTGACGTTCAACGTTTCTCGGCTTCAGTTCATATGGAACCCAATTTCCTTGCGTTTGAATCATTCCCAACGATTTTAAACGATGTGAAATTGCTTGTTGAGGCACGCCTAATGTAAGTGCAAGTTCTTCTTGCCTTTGGCACGAATCTCCCTCCAATAATACTTCCAATTCGGCGTCTTCGTACACTTTCGGCCTTCCGCTACGTTCTTTGTCTTCGACGTTAAACTCACCGTTCTTAAACTTTTCAAACCACTCACGACAACTTCTCTCACTTCAAGCAGCATCACCATATGCTTCTACAAGCAATCGAAGCGCCTCTGCTGCTGATTTCTTCAAATTAAAGAAGTAAATCATAAGTTCCCGCTAATGACGCTTATTCGGCTAAAAACTCGACATTTTCGCACGGAAAAAATTATGTAATGCTGATACAAAATCGCTAGTATTTCAAGGTTATGGTCTTGCGACATGTCCAATTTTACGATATGACGTTTTACATGTGACAATTTCAACCATACCCTCCTGGTGGGGGCCATCTTTTGTGAAACGGCGGAGACTTATTTGTACGCCCATTAGTATGGAGTATATGGAGTAGCTGGCGATGAGAAAACTCACACAACAGTTCATATCATTTGCAGTGCAACAAAATTGTTAGTGACTTAGGCGAACTATACATGCGTCAATAATCTATTGCATGCGCCACACGTTTTTCGTTTTAAATCTTACAAGTATTTTCATAACTATTAAAAATTCACAACCACACATTTCCAGGACAATCTGTCCTGAAAATTATGAATCTGTATGGGGCTAGAAGAAATTATTTTATCCTCTTTCGTCCGTTTTGAAAACGTCATTAAAAAAAATGTAATAATTTTATTTTATGCATTTTAGTCTCGTGTGTGTTAAAATTTGCAATCGATTTTAACCCTTTGACGACCAGGCCTATTTCTGAATGGCTCAAAATCATTTCCTCTGGTAGTATAGCTAAAAAAAGGTTAAATATGAATGTCCAACCATAATTTTGTCGACAAGGGCCTGGGAAGTAGTATTTTCGGACTGTAGCAAATTTGCTGCTAACATTTTCACCCGCTCGGTTCGAACTATTATTCTAATTCAAATTATGTAAAGAAATACATTAAAAAAATGTAATTCATTTTTGTTCATTTTTAAGTACAAAAACTGTAGTTTGACGTAACGCCTCATAAATAGGTGGGCTAGGTAGCTCCATCACAACTCGGCAACGGCTTGTCTGAAACGAAAAAATCAAAGTCCATTAGATTCAGTATGACACCAGCTACAAAATGACCCTCGGATATAAAGTTTTATCAAAAAATAAAAAAATGGCAGATGAAAAACGAAAAGAGTAAAAAAAACGCGTTTTTCCGCAGTTTTTCGCAAAAAAGAGTAAAAATCGAAATTTTGGAACTATCGAGGGTCATCTTGTTGCGAATCATGTTTACAATATGTGGTTCGAATTTCAAGAGAATCGGTTTATTAGTTTTAGAGATACGATGGAGCTAGATTTTAAAAACGTTGTTTCGCGAAAAACGCGTTTGAAGTTTATACTATGAAAAACTCTTACCTAAACTCAATCGTCAATTCCTGCACCGTACAAAATCTCTTCTGATTGCTCGTCATCGTCGATTTTTTCAAGCCTTGCTTGATTTCGATTTTTTGAAATTTTAAAAATATTTCAAGAATGTCCATTTTTTGGACAAAAAACGGGCAGCAGATCGACTGCTGGGGCGTCGTAAATTTTCACAACATTGTCGCCATATTAACATAATTCATATGTTCGTGTTTGAATTTCAACAGTGCCATCAAGCATAGATTGATGGAACTGTGAAGTAGCTTGTCCGCTATAGCGTCCTTACGCTTTTACCGACGGGGTCAAAGTGAACGTAGCAAATTTGCTACAATGGCAATTAAAGGGTTAATCATCTTGATGAGATTATGACAGAGACATGTCGCAAATTTCAGGTTTATGAAAACCTCAAATTTGAAAACCCTAGCCACTAATGCACTATTCACTATTAATATTTCTTTATTTATTTATTTTTCTTTTATTCCAAGAAAGCGAGCTAATATTGCATTGTCATCCAGTTCTGAGCTATATCAAAAGTTTCAAGCCTCTAGCTCATCCGGAAGTTAGTTTGAAATCGATTCCACAATTTATACCGAACAGACAAACAAACAGACAGACGAAAAAGCGAGTTAACAAAAACGTGGTAACAAAAGCAATCGGAACGAATAAATAAATTAATTTAATGAACTCAGGCATCGGTTATCGATTACGTTCGACCGTCGGACCTGAAGAAAGAATTGAACGACAAATTCAAGGAAAAATTTCCGCACATCCAATTGACACTGAGCAAATTGCGAAGGTAAGCATCAATCCGTGCAATTTTCAAATTATACTTTTATTTTTCCTCGAATTGTGCAGCAGACAAATTGACTCTGACTTTTCCGTCGCGATTAGCTTGAAACGAGAAATGCGAAAGATCGCCAAGATGGAATACGGTATCGATCTCCTGACGGTCGCAATGGCTTACGTTTATTTCGAAAAGCTAATACTGCGGAACGTCGTGACGAAACAAACGCGAAAATTGTGCGCCGGTGCCTGTCTCCTACTGGCAGCCAAACTCAACGACGTCAAGGGCGATGTACTGAAGTCCTTGATAGAGGTGAGGACTCACTTGTAGGGCGCCCCACTGGAACGAAAAAAATATATCGCATCGAAACACCGCCGCATCTGACGTTCTTTTTTTTTAACGATTCAGAACAAAAGTTATGACAGTAATTACCTTTTTTTAACGATAGTAATTTTTCAGACTATTTCATCGAATAAGAGCCTGTCCGATTCATTTTAGCGAGAAATAAAAAATGTCCATTTTCAGCTCTCCTATCAATTACTGCCAATTTCAATCTAGCCATCCAATCGAGTTCTCGACAACCCTGTCGATGCAAAATCATCCGCTGATTGCAAATTTTCTAGGTGGAATTCGATCGTACCAAAACTCTTGATCCAAGACACGTTTATGTGAAAAAAATGAATCTCCTGGGCTAAATAAGCCCTGGATGAAAATGAAACTTGAAAATTCGCGACTACCAAATGATTTTACATTGAATAAGAGCTTGCCCAATTAATTTTAGTGGGAAATAAAAAAAGGTCCATTTCCAGTTTCCAACACTTTTCTCGATGCAAAATCATTCGCTGATTACAAATTGCTCTGTTGGGTGAAACTGAAAGAAAATTAATCGATTATTTGACTTTAATTATTTCGGATCATTTTTTTCTGGAGGGGGGGGGCGCAGTCCCGAAGGCTCGGTGATATATATGTTTAAATAAAAAAAAGTGTTTTGCATGCAGTAACTATTCCTGAAATTTAAATATAATACACTACGCGCAAATTTTAAAGGATCGAGAAAAAATCTGAAATTTTTCAGTGCTCTAGTACAGGCTGCAACGGCGAAAAATGACTCGTCAAAAATAAAACAAAAAACGAGTTTTCTTTCGCAAAATATATAATATTGGCTAAAGCTTGACCGAGTTTTTTCTTGTTATCGTGTTTCAATCATCGTTTTTTCGAAGAAAGATGACATTATTGTTAATAACTAATGAAAAACGAATGTTGAGAAGAAAAACGTCGGTCAAGACTAAACTGCTATTACACTGAATGAGTGTACAAATTTTCAAGTCAATCCGTTCACTAGATGTCGAGAAATCGTGTACACCGTTTTGAATGACAGTTTCGAGAAAAAACGCGTTTAAAGTTTAACGGGAGGGTAGGTGTTTCAGCGTGAAAAAAAACCACTTTTTTGCGATTTTTTTTCATCTATATGGATAGAGTAAATTTATTGAAACCTTTTGTACATTGTTAAGTGTCATTTCAAGAACATTGCGTGAAATTTGTACGCGAGAATATCCACAAACAAGCCGGTGACAAAGCTTTTCCAAGAACGCCTTTGGAAAAACACGATTTGCGGTGTTCACTGTATCTCAGCTAGAAATTATCCGAAATCAAGTACCATTAAAATTTAGTCAAAGTATCATCAAATCCTCCCCCCAACGGGCTTTGATAATTTTTTTTTCATTTGTAAATTTTTGGTGGTCATGTAAAGTGAAAAGTGCTATTTTTCACGAAAAAATCCGCCATTTTGGGGATGGAAAACCCCCTCAATGTAAAAAAAATCTCAAACTAACCGTTGGGGGGAGGTATTTTATATGTAGAAAGTGTGTACCAAATTTGAAATAAATCGGTCATGTAGTTTTCAAATGGCAGTGAACACGGACTTTGAAAAAGTGGTTTCGAGAAAAACGCGGCACCGGCTTGTTTGTGGATATTTTCGCGTACAAATTTCACGGAATGTTCTTGAAATGACACTCAACAATGTACAAAAGGTTTCAATAAATGTACTCTTTCCATATAGATGAAAAAAATTCGCAAAAAAGTGTTTTTTTTCACGCTGAAACCTCTACCCTCCTCTTAAAGTTTCCCTATCAGTTCTATCGTTGTAATCATGTCTACCTTCAATCTAAAATTCCTGCACCATACTTTGGACCCTTTTCTTCAATTTGCCCTGCTCCAAGCGCCGGCCGAATGTTCGTTAGTCACACTAGCCTAACCGCTCAAATAAGAACATTATTCGTAAAAAAAAATCATTTGTTTTGTTTTGTTCATGTAAGCTTAATATTGATTCATATCAAAATGAAACAAGGGTCGAAAAACGCTTTATAAAAAAAAACCTATATTCTTTTTATCTCCTCGCAGAGAACAGAAAGTGTATTCCGGCTCAACCGGAAGGACCTCATAACGTCAGAGTTCGCGGTGCTCGTCGCCCTGGAGTTCGGTCTCCATTTGCCGACCTGGGAGATATTTCCCCACTATCAGCGTCTCATCTACGAGTCTTGACGCCGCGTCGTGCCGAAGCTTTCGCACAGAAGTAGAACCCTCTCTTCCTAGAGAAAAATCGATAAAAGGAAGAAAAGAAAAAACATAACCTCAAAAGCGGCGAAACGCCGTGCTCGGATACTGCAGCGGAGGAAGACAAGCCGCGCCGTGCAGCGATCAAAGGCAATAAACGAGCACGCTTCCTCGTCCGAGTGACAATTGCAATTGGAACGAGACGACAGCGATAGAAAGATTAGCGGTTCTGCGTAGCGGGAGACTCGGGTACGACAAATGTTTTAGCCGGAAGTAGAAAGGAAAGAAGAGGACGCGAGTAAAACGCGAGACTGTGAGAGTAGCGAGGGAATCGGACAAAATTGTTTGCACAACTTCGAAAAGGAAGAAAGAAACTCAACGATGTTCACGAACGTCTAGGGACTGAATAACGTCGAATTATTAGATTTAGAACAACGTACTTGTACCTATCGACTTGCTCGTTCGTGCTCGACGACATTTTACATTTTTTTTTTCTTCAAAGTGGAACCCATCAGTTTCGTTTCTTGTCAATTTCGTTTTGGTCAACTCGTCGCGTTCTTTTGCTCATTCGGATCCAGGCGTATTTATTTATTAAAAAATGCAGCCGCATCGTAATGAATATTTTTATTGCTCAACGTCTTATTCAAAGGGAAACTCTGGATAAAAAAGAAATTCGATTTGAGTATCGTGCATCGAATTGGCAAAAGGTTGCAAAAAATACGTATTTATTCGTTTCCAAGTTTCTTTCACTCTCGTCCCAGCGTTGCCCTTGGGAGTCGGTACACACAATTTTTAAATCCACCGTGGCCGACGTTTTCTCCGTTTCGGTCGGTCCAAACCTGTTCTCTCAGAAACGGAAAAAGAAAAAAAACAGTCGAAGATAGACAAGCTGGAAGAGGCAGAGTATAGTAATATAATTTGCAATTCCTTAATGCAATTTCGAACACTGGCAAACGTACTAATAACTAGCAAGTCATTGAAGTATTTGTGTTCGATGTGTGACCTGCAGAAAAAAAAACCCGCGAAAATACCCATAGGATACGTACGATCGAGTACTTTCGTTCTTTTATTTTGCTCAACGCGAAGTCCTCGAGAATTGTTGAGAATTCTCCCGGAGCCACATACGTATTTTAATTAAGAAAACGAAGAGGAAAATTTTTACACGAACGCGGAGGAAAAGAGCACCATTGTAGATTGAGATCCGTTGATTTCTACGCAACATTTTTAATCATTGATTCGTTTTTATGTTTCTTTTTCTCGTTCGACGACGCGCGTATGCCTTGGTTCGTGCTCAATTACGTTTTCGTCTTTGGCTCGTACGTACGTGATTTGCTCAATTTTTGCGTTGTATATCGCGCCCCCGATGGACCCAAGCTCGTACAGTAATAGTTCTTATTCGATAAATGAATAGCCATAGCAAAAGATAGGGGAAGAAGAAAGAATCACGTCTTGATGTTTGCATCGTTGAAATGCAACGGGGAATTATTTATCATTTCATTTCTTCATTTATTATTACCGTCTTAACCCTTTTTTCCAAGCTTAACGCGAAAAAACTTTATCATTTCATTTCGTTATTTTTGTTACTATCTTAACCCTTTTTTCCAAGTTCAACGCGAAAAAAACTTCTTTATTATTTCATTTCTTTATTTTTTATTACTATCAACCCTTTTTTCCAAGTTTAACGCGAAAAAAACTTCTTTATTATTTCATTTCTTTATTTTTCGTACTATCTAAACCCCTTTTTCCAATTTCAACGCGAAAAATCTTCTTTTTTTCCATTTGTTTATTTTGATGACAGTCTAAACTCTTTATTTCTAAGGTAAGGGGGAAAAAAATGTTTTCGTTGCCTCCCAACGATGGAAACTTCGATGCGATGAAAAATGGAGAAATAATTCGCTGAAACAAACGAATGCTGTGCATAAGGCAGCGTCGCCTTCACCACATATCCTCGCTAAATGTTCTTCCGCCGTGAAAATGGTACCGTCGTTGTATTCGCGCGACGGCAGGCTTTTGCATCTTCATAAAGAGGGAAGGGGGGGGGGGGGGGGGAGAAAAAACAATCATGAGATAACGTGACGGGCCCAATTTATTCACTCACCCGACATATTTCGAGGACGAGTCAGCTGAAACATACATTTTTTCAAAGCTTTTGAGAAGTTCGACCCACGGGATGATTTTTTCTCGATTTCGTTCAATTTCGAACAGAAATGACATTTTCTTCCTTTCTCTCCAGTTTCCTTTTTTGCGATCTTTATTCACGGGTTTTAATTGCGGTTGAATATTTTTTATTCGTTTCCCCGGTGCGAATTAGAAATGTACAAAAACATTTTTCGCTGGGCTTCAGTGAGTCGTTATTTTTCTTTTCATTTATATTATTCTTGTACATACAGATTGGTGTACGTCTCACGTACGGAATTTATCGACTCGCCAATCGCGTGGAAATTGAAATCTCGATTATTTCTGAGTTTATTTTGTTGTTGGAACGGAGAAACGAGAAACGAGCGTCCATCCGAGTTTTCGTTGTACACCAATTGCGGTACGAAAGTTTCAAAAACTTGACTCTGATTTTCCTTGTGTACATATATAAATATATTTTTCCCCGTACTTCGACGAGGTCGAATTTACCTGCCGGGAATTGTAATCGTCCGAGAGACATTTAAAGTGATTGAAAAAAAGAAGAAAATTGCGGAACTAATGTTTAGTTGGCTGGTCAAAGGTCAAGCAGGAAGAGAAAGTTTGCCGGAACGGCAATTTTTAAAAGGGATAATTCAATTGTCTGGTGCGCTGATTGGGGATTTTTTTACTCGGCCGATCGATCGGACAAGTAAATTGATACGAAAGAATAGAAAGAGAGAGATTTTCGAGTAGCTCGTGCACGGATTTGAGCGAGTACAAATAACGATTTTCATATTATTGGTCTCGATTACGCATTTAAAGAAAAGGAATTTTAAAAAATACGATACATTGATTCTAGTCCGTTAAGGGGGGAGATCCTTTTGGGCGGCCGAAAAAGTGAATTCAATTTTTTTTGTCAATACTATTTATTCTACATAATGAAAAATATATGTACTTATTATCGAATCTTTTAATTGTTCAAAAAGATTTTTTAGTCTTTCAAATATTTAAAAATGGCGGCTGTACACTTGCTCCGGCTGCCGCCTGTTGGCTTCCACGGCGTGAAACCTAGCGTCCGGTGCATTGATCCGAAACACCAGAGCCAAGAAGTTTTAGATTTCTCAGACCCGCACGCTCCATGTGAACCTGAAAAATCCAAGGAAAAGTGAGAATTCGAAAAATGGTACGCCTTTGAAAAAAAAAATGTTCTATTTTTCACGAATTTTTTACTGTAGTTAATGAAAAAGTACTTTTTAAAAATCATTTTTATCGAACTTTAGGTTCACATGGAGCGTGTGAGTTTAAGGAATCGAAAACTTCTTGGCTCTGATGCCTCAGATCGATGCACCGGATGCTAGGTTGCACGCCGCGGAACAACCCCTTCGAATTTTTGTTTGAACTCCAAAAATTTAGTGTCGGGTACACAACATTTTAAACATGTAGAATAAATAGTTTAGACACGAAAAAATCTTGAAAATTTGCTATTTTCGGCCGACTAAAGGGTGGCCCTTCTCAACTACGTTTTCCTTTATTTTATCGAACAGGCAGTTGATCAAACGAACACATGTGATCCCTCGTCGATTAAATCTTTATAGCGTCTATATATTCTATGGAATTTATACGTTACGATTATATATATTATATTCTACTATTTAATCCCTAGAGCGAAGGTATGGTAGCTGTAATATATATGTAAAAATATGATCTTGAAGTTTGCATCCTCGAAATGCAACGAACATTGTTTTTTAAATATTTTTATTCCCTCATTTTTATTATTTTACAAAATATTTATCCGCAGACCGAAATCGAGTAAATAAGCGACTTAAAAATGTGAGACGGATTTTCGTAAGATTAGTCACGAGAAATTCGAGGGATTGAAAAATAATTATCTTCGTTGCATTCCAACGATGCAAACGTCAATTCCATGTATTAATAATAAATGTAGAATATTTGGATAAAGGAGGGGGGGGGGGGGGAATGGCGACCTACTTAAATATCTGGCATCACTGTGATCGTCGATTAATAAATAAATGACCTTTTCATCGTAGTGTTTCGTGGCGAGTCTTTTTCCGCGATTTCACCGATTTACTTGCGACTGAAAAGCGCACGGAGGCTCTCGTCTCGTCGTCCCTTGCGCTCATCGCGATCGAGACTCTTTCCTCACTTTCAGCAGCCCTTGCCGCCTCCTCGCTAATTTTTCGCTTCAGCACCAATTGCTTTACGGCTTCGACGAGAATCTCCAAAAATTCGAGAAAAGTCAGCTGGAAAACGGTGGCGAGAAATATTCACTTGCAATTTTTACGGTGCGCTGATTATTTTGCGATATGATTTGGACTCTGCGGGCGGATTTAATTGTGCACTTGTTTATTTTTCGTTGATTGCGACAATATTCGATACCTCGTAGTGCATTTGGACTATGGCGCCGCTCTCTGGATCCTTGATCGATGGACACACGGTGCTCATTATTTCAACGAATCCTTTTGCTCCCAGTTCTCGAAGGACGCGCAGCGAATTTACTACTTGGGGATTCGGACGTGAGGGGGAAACGTTTGTATGCGGAGGGCGATTGTGGCGCTACATCTAGAAGCCCGTCAAAAATGATCAATTTCCGAATTCTTTTTTTGGGAAATGGTTGGTGAAAAAGAAACGCACTTTTTAACACAAATGTACATATAGGGTGTCTCAAAATGACCTGACATTTTGATTTATCAATAAAACGTATTATTTATCTGCAAAGTACGAATATTTCAATTTTAATATAAGGTACAAACATGGAGGTTATGTGTGGAACACAATATTGGATAAATATCATCCCTGTTTGCAAACGTTTATTCTTTTGACGAAATTTCCTATAACATTTTGCCATAATAGCGGACTTATTTTATCAATGGTGCGTCCAATTGCTTCCTCGAGCACCGGAATGGTCTGTGGATCATTGGCATGCACATTTCCTTTCAGGAAAGCCCAAAGAAAGAAGTCCAATGGCGTCAAATCGCACGATCTTGGTGGCCAATTCACATCGCCGGGGCGCGAGATAACACGACCATGAAACTTCGTCTGCAATCACGGCAGAGTTTATACAGGTTGCGCCATCTTGTTGAAAGAATATGTCTTCCAAATTTATGCCGTTTGTCGGATATTGTTTTCCACACATAACCTCCATGTTTGTACCTTACATTAAAAAAAAAATATTCGTACTTTTCAAATAAATAATACGTTTTATTAATGTAATTAAAAATACGGAAAAAGAACGAATGGAGAGAACAGTGGAGATATCTCGAGAACCGCTTGATGGATTGTTTCCAAATTTTCAGGAGATACGATGAGAAACATTTAAGGTAATTCTATCGCCGGCCTTCAAGCCGTAATATTTTCATCATTTTTTTTACCTTCACTAAATAAATGAATAATCGTCTCTGTAAAACTTCAGGGTCGGTTATCGACCTAATTACAGAGAAAAAAAAATATTAAAATTGCGTGTTTTTGTGAAGGAATTCCGAGACGACATACAAAAACCCAATTTCCGGTCGCTACAAAAGCGTATATAATAGTGGGAATCCGTCAGATTTTTAAAAATAATCAGATTTACATGCTTAACACTTGTAGTAATTCAATGCTCTCAGAAAAAATTACGCTTGTTGGCCTAATTTTTATGTAATATGAAGTTTAATTTGAACTTCCGGTATTGGATTTATTACCACTTGCTACGATAAAGAGACGTGGCAGCAAGGCAACAGCTGACTGTAGTCCTAACCTCATCTCACTCATTCGAATTTCCACACATATTTCATTTTTTAACCGACATATTTCGCCGACAGAAAATTTTCCACGCTCTTTACCAGTCGTGGCCCGAATACAATGCTTTATATTTTCCGCACCTGACATTGTTTTGACAGATCGACGGTGAAAAGCATGGAGGTTAAACTCGCCTGGTTGAGTAAAAAGAGACGGAGTTAGAACCAATGTTGCCAAATATCAAACCTAGAAATACTGCGCGAACCGTTGGAATAATAATTTTTTTATTTTTCTAATTAAATGTGAACATTCATTAAACAGTTCACCCATGGAAAATTTTAGTTGTTACAAATTATTTTTTTTTGCATATGTTAAAAATGTAAATTCTACAAGTCTCAAGTATGACTAGTGTGAAGCGATAGGATTACCTTAAGGCGAAGTAGAAGATCTATCACGTGACGTATGAGTGCGAGAGAGATGGCTGAAATTTTCGAACAGAGATTTCTCGGAGATGAATAATATTTAGGGCAAAAGGAAATCATCAAGCCCTGCGTCAGGGAATTCTCCAGAGCCTAATGCTTTGTTTTTCCTAAAAAATTTAACGATCTATGAGAAAATTGGATTGGAAAATATGTGAAGTTATGTTGACCTTGTACGTCCCCCTAGAGGTCGTTGACGATCTCACTTTTTTTGAATCGATCTTCATTTATTTATAGTTACGTAAAAATGACGTCTTTTTTCATAGGTTTTGTATACTCGAGCTTCAATTCGTCTCCACTGTTATTGGGAGTGTCTACCAAACATCGGAAAAAAAACCTTGTTTTTCCTTACTTTTTCGTGATTTTTTTAGGCTCTCAATATACCTACCTTTGGGTTTAAAAAAATGCGTTACTTTTTCAGCGATAGTTTCCCAGAAAAAAATCGAAATTCGGCCAGTTTTTTCGGGCCTCGAGATACCTGGAAGTTTTCTTTCTTACTTGAGGGAACGTTCTCTTCGCATGGGACGATATGGGGGCTTGGGGGATTCAAGAACTCGTCAGGATTTGGAAGGTAGCTGAGTCTCTCTCCCACCAGAACGGAATTTCTGCCTTGCGTTGAAAATCTCGGCATTTTTTCTTCAGGAGTTGTAGGCTCTAGCGACCCTTCAGGTTCGAGAGTACCTGTATTGATTATTAAAATACATTTAAATATCTCACACATTCAATTATCCAACGGACTCTTTATTTGATTATTTATTTTATTTATTTAAAAGTAAATGTCAAATTGAACGACCGGAAATTCGTTCGGTTAAAGCGTTAAGGGAGACTTTGTCCCTTGAAAGAGCAGCGGGAGATGTTAGCGGCTCAACATGAGCAGCTAGAAGAAGCAGTTATGCCAACTTGGGGGTTTTGCCCCCAAATTTAGGGGGAAACAAAATGTGAAGGGGTTTTTTTAGGGGGTAAATTTATTTAGGGGTATTCTTTAGGGGGATTTTTTAGCGGGTACATTATTTAAGAAACTTTTTTGAGGGCGTGAAAGTAAAGTGTATATCTTGAAAAAAAGTGTAAATAAAAGAAAACAATGTATCTTTCATTAATTCGATCGGAAATTGAAATAGGTCAATTCGTTCGATCGTTGAAATTATGTGCGCGATAATATATTTGATATATTCGAAATACATATTCCTGCGAAGAATCGTCCATTCGCAATAAATATTTCTTATAAACTAAACGTTAAATTTAAGGATCACTTTTCTTTATGCTCAATTATAATCGATTGCCTTTCAAAATGTTTTACACCAATGCCATACTTCATGTACTAGCAACACAAGTGGCGCCGGTGGCTGAATTTCGCACTACGACGAACAACAACTTGCAGGTCAAGACCAACGAATTTCGTTTTCACTTTTACTGCTTTTACTGTTCGACGTTTTCACGCTGTCACGTTGAGGTTGTGTCCGTTGGTTTGTTGTCTCATTGCGTATTTTATTTCAAATTTTATTTTGAATTTCGAATTACGACCAACAACTTGCTGATCAAGAGAATTCCGTTTTTACTTTCACGGTCCAACGTTTTCACGTTGTCAGTTGTAACGTTGAGGTTGTGTCCGTTAGTTGGTTGTCTACTCGCGAGTTTTAGTGGATTGCAAAGTAAGTCAAGTACTCAAAGAGGGTGTACAATGAAAACTTAAGGGGTTTTTCATCGACATCTAGGGGGATTTGAAGTTGGTCCTAGGGGGAACATTCTGTAGGAGTTGGCATCACTGAGAAGAAGAGGAGGCCTCTATGGACCAGGCATTGCCGATTAGCGGTAATTATAAACACACTTGTGTAAACACATTACAAAACTTTAAACGTGTTTTTCTCGAAAACACGTTTTTAAAAATGGCTGACATTCTCCTGACCGCTGTAATTAACATATCGACCTGAAATTTGGAGAGCATACTCAGAAAATATGTCTTCACGGAATGACGGATCGTTTTTTTCGATAGATACATTTTTGCATTTATTATTTATCTTTTTATGCGAAAAAAAACGCGAAAATTCGATTTTTTTTAAATTGCCGCCATTTTCCGAAATGTGTACTAAACGAAAAACCCATCCGTCATTCCATGACCAAAGGGTCACAGATTGATAATATGCTTTGAATTTGTGTTTCAGATCAACAAAGAGAGATCATCAGAGTGATGTCAGCCGTTTACCTCCCGCGATTTGAGGACCTGTTTTCGCGGAGCTGCAACGGCCGCAATTTTGTTTTTTTTTTTCAAAAAAAAATTTCTTTAACGTTCTGTATATCACGAATAAAAGCAAGAAAAAAACCGCACTCAAAAAGCTTCACTCGTTTCGTTAAAAAAAAATAAAATGTAAACACCTGAAATATGGCACTCCAAGGACAAAGTCTCCGTTAATGGGGTTGAAGCTTGCATCGTTGGAACGCAAATAAAATTCTTTTTTATTCCTTACTTTCATTATTGTCCAAAATAAAAATAACGATGTTACAAAACTCGACAACAATTAGTAAATAATACGCATGTTGATATGACAAAAAATGTAAACGTCCGTAAAATAAAAATTGCGAACCTCGTATCGGAAATATTGTAGCCAGCAGTTGTCTCGCCGCGTGGGATTGTCCAATCGATTGGTACAATTTATAAGCTGGATACAAAGACACCAAATCGCGTTCGGGTCCGCACAAAATTCCTCCGGTAAAGAACGAAAAAATTACGTCAACAAATCACACTGTCCGATGTCAGCAGACGACAAAAAAAAACGCCAACAATGTCAAAGCTCGTTTTACGAACCGGCGTGTTTCCCGACGTTCGGATAAACGTCGTTAATTAAAAATTTGTTCAGACCATTAGCCAGTCTTCCAGGATATCCTGCGGCATCGAGCTCTCCGTTTTTCGTGTACAAATGCCACGAGACTTCGAGAAGTGCGTGAATCAACTGCCAAATCTCGATTCGCTCGAAAGGACACGATGCATTTTGCATCAGTGTCGATTTGTTGGCAGCTACAACAAACGAAGTTCCAAGTTTTTATTTTTTTAAACTTCACCAAAATCTACTAGAAATTCAACTAAATGCAACGGGTGGGGGTAAAAATGTCGAATTACCAAATATAGAACGACAAAGATTTCGAAACGACAGAATTATGAACTCTCAAAATAACGAAGGTTGAATCATTCGAAATTTTATCTTTCGACTGATAAAAAAATCGAATGACTATAAAATCGAACCATTATTTATCGGAGAGGTAATTTATTCGAAAACGAATATTCAGATTGTCTGCAATTCGGAACATAAAAATACAGAATCGAAAAATGTAGGACACCTATATCTCCGAAAAAGAAAATAGCGAGTGCCTAATATGCGTAATACCGTCTATGGCGAAAAGCAATATATCGAAACGCAAAATGTCGATGGCCTGAAATGTCGAACGCCGAAAGGTCCAACGGCCAAAATGGCGTCTTACGATATTGTAGTCTGCAGACCGCCAGCGCCATCTCGCAGTTTCACTCTGAGGCGCAAGTAACGTATTGCTCGATTCGCCATTCGGGCCGTTCTACATTTTGACCCTCCGCGATTTCAACCACTCGACTTTTTGGCCGTTCGCTTTAATGATTTTCTGCAGTGTGAACCATCGCCATTTTTTTAATTCGGAGAATTGTCGTCTCGAATTATTTGGTGTTATGCATACAGGCCCATCGATTTTATGTTTTTCGATATTTTATTAAATCTGATTTTTGTTTTTCGCTATATATCAACTTCCGAGACGTTCATATTCGTAATTGTTATTTTCGACTTTACAGACTCTAGTAAGATTGATCTATCTATATTCGAACATTCGTCATTTTCGAATTCGACATTTTGGCCCATCTGCGTATCGATCGATCGACATTTTTTCCCCCACCCAGAGTATTTTATTGCCTTTTTATCATTGAGGAGTTGGCGAACAGAACCGGACTTGTCCAGGAATTACTTTTTTACAAGAGGTGAAGAACTAAAATAACCAAATAGAGATGAGTTAATTTTTAAGCTTCGAGAAGTGTAAGCCTGGACCTGGCTTTAGTTTAATAAAAAAAAAAACACTAACTCCCATTGGTTTATTTTCATTTTGGACGAGTCCGGTTTTGAATGAGAATGGTGGACAACTCCGCTTTTGAATGGAAATCTTATGGACATATCCGGTTATAAAATAAAACAGATTCTTCGAATTGAATATCAATTTGTTTTTTATTATCACTTTAATCTTCCTACACAAACTCTTTCATTTCAGGCTCAAAACAGTCGCATTCAATGTCATTATCGTCATCACTGTGGTCATCTGTTACTAATTTTTCATCCAGCCAGCCATGGACAAGTCCGTTTCTGCTTGGAAAGGCAGTAACCAATTTTAAGGTGTTTAGAGTTGGATTTGATGCAAAATATTTTGGGACCTAATAAATGTGTGCTCGAAGAAGACGAAAAAAAAAATTGACGTCATGTGGACAAGTCTGGTTCTGTTTGCCAGCTCCTCAAATACTCACAAGGAACATCACTCAAGGGCTTAGGCCACTCCAGAGGCCGAAAAAATAGGCTTTTTGGGAATTTTTTTTCTCATAAATACTAACAAATAAATCGAGATGACAAAAAAGGGTGTTTATCATACATATCAGTGACTGTATACAATAATTTTTTTGAAGCGATTGTGCAGCGATTGTGAGCGGTTGTGCAGCGTTTATCTCAAAACTGTATTTTTTAAGTTGGTCGGAAACATAACGCAGACAATTTTCAACCGATTCACTTGAAATGTTGAATATATCTTGAAAAATACATTGTCTATGGAAGTGCGTAGGATTTTTTTTATATTGCATAGTTCATTTGTCATTAACAATTATCTGACGAAATTTTTCATGTTCCAAAAATTTGCCTGAAAAATCGTCAGATAATTGTGAATTATCAATTTCGAGTGAATCGGTTGAAAATTGTCCGGGTTATGTTTCCGGCCAAGTTAAAAAATGCAGTTTTGAGATAAGCGCTGCACAGCCGCCATTTTGAAATTAATCGCTTCAAAAAACGTATCGCATACAGTCACTGATATGTATGATAAACACCCTTTTTTGTAATCTCGATTTACTTTGTACTTTTTCTGGAAAAAATCCCCAAAAAGCCTATTTTTTCGGCCTCTAGAGTGGCCTAACCCCTTAAGGCGGGAGCCTGAATTTGAAGGTATGAAAAATCGTTTTTTTTTTATTGCTTTAATCGATAGATACACTATCCAAAAATATATTGGCAAAGTTACAGAGGCAATTGTAAATATTTTCGAAGATATAAGGCCAAAAGCAGAGAAGCGATTGACATTTGATATTGATATTTCCTCCTATTGAAAACTTCGAAGCCCGTTTTCTCCAGTTTTCATTTTCACGCTTTTTCCAAATTGGCGGGTGTGATAGAAAAGAAACTCAACGACCCAAACCAAAGTTTATTTTCTTTAGTATGAAAATCTCGTCAAAGTGAATTAAAAGAGTATTTTTAAATCATTTTTAAAGAACGTTAAAGTGTTTTTTTTAAACACATTTTTTTTCAAACCTGATAAAAGTTATAAAGTCACGATTTTTCAGCTTTTTCTTAATTCACTCAGAAGAAAAATATATGACAGTTAAATTTTTTATTGGTTTATTTGGTTCAGTCAATAATTACGAGCTGCATCTTTCCCACCGATTGGGGACTGCAGTGGCAAGACGCGCATGGAATAGGCTGATAAATCTGCAGTCATTTATAGTTTCATGTTGAAATTTTTTTTATACATGTCAAATATACTTGAAAAGATACCTCGATGTTTACTGGGCGCACTTGTTTTCTTCCCTTCTAAAAAAAATCCCGAAAAACGCTTTTTTGGGACTTTCTAATTCAGGCTCCCACCTTAAGTGTCCGCCTTCGATTTCGTTGAAACTCATATATGTGATAAAGCATTGAAAACTATTAGGCACCTATTTTTTATTGGCGGAAAAACATTTCAAGGGGAAGAAACCACGCTTCAAAGAAAGGCGTCTCGCCCCTTAATTTGATTTTTAAAAAATACATTAAAAGAATTTTAGTTTTTGTTCCATTCCGATCGGTGGACTGCTTTTGGGTGAAACTGCAAAATTCTTTGAGGGTCGGTTTCTCCCCTTAACGCGGTCCTCTAGTTTCTCGGCTGTTTTTTTACGGCTTTTTCAAAAAATTTTTACGGGCAAAGCATCGAAATAATCAATCTCATTGTTTTTGCATAATCTTTATTAACATTTAAATAAGCTTTACAAATTTTTTGAAGTCAAAATATATAATAGAATAAACGTTATAGTGGCCGACAGGAAGACATCAAGTAAAAGAGGTGCTTGACGGTGACCAAGATTGCGGCTGTTCTGCTTATCTGAAATAAAAAAACCAAACGGCATTTTAATCTTCATATTTAAGACTAGCGATTGAACTAGAGTGAATTCTAAATTACAAAAATTGACTTTTATACACTTTTGAAAATTACATTCTATTTTTTACTCATTTTTTCTTAAGTTTTTCGCTCGTACAAAAAAAACTATCGAAGCAATCATGATAATCCTAGTTCAATCGCTGGCTTATAACATATTAAAGATGCTGTATAAATTTGAACGAGATCGGTGCAGTAGTTTCTGAAATATCGTGGTCATCGTTTCGAAAAATGGTGTTTCGAGAAAAACGCGTTTGAAAGTTCACGCTCCCGGCGCGCGCTCCGTATACCTGCTCCGTTCCAGGGCCGTAACTTGTGAACCACTTCGAATATCGAAAAATCCTCTGGCACACATTTTCTACACATGTTGTAGATGTGATTTATGAAGAAAAAAAATCGATTTTTTCGACCCGAGAAACTAGAGGGCGCCTTAAAACTGTGTTTCCGCCTCTAAAAAAATACGTGTCTAATAGTTTTCAATGCTTCATCACATATATGAGTTTCAACAAAATCGAATCCGGGCACTCAAGTGATGTTCCTTGTAAAAAAAAATCAGAAAAATATTTATTTGGCATTTAATCATGACAAGCTTACCGAGATAATTGTCGATCTGCACGAGACTCGTAAGCTTCCTGTGAACTTCGCAATCTCGCCATAATTGCCAAAGCGACAGTCTGCTCATCGAGAATCGGCAATTGTTGGCTACGTCGGCGAATATCTTTGAATAATCGTCATAAATTTTGCGTATGCGAGGCATGTGCATAGTTATGCAGTCGTAAGTCCAGTATGTTTCTTTCTCCACATGCGTTGGCGTTTCGGACACTTTCGGTTTTTCAATTTTCGCACTCGATTTGGCATTTTCCAGGGTTGAACTCGAAGTTTTCGCCGATTTTAAATTCGACTTCGATTTGATGCGATTCGAATTCGATTTTGACGAGATTTTCGACGGCACAGCTTTCTCGTCATGCACTGATCGGCTGTAAGATCTTTTGAGACAACGACATGAACTGTTCTCGCAGATGCCACATTTTTTTGGCATCAAAGACACGATGGACGGGGAAGTTTCGAGAGTTTCCGGTACTCGCAAACGATTTACGTAGTGATGTAGTGATATGCACTGCTCAGGCTTCAAAACAGTCGTCACTCGGCTTTGGAGTACTTTGCCTTCCTTTGTCAATCTGAAAAAAATCACATTCATTTTTTTAAATAATTTTAAAGGGCTACATCTACCTGGGGCCCGAAAAAATTGCCAAATTCCCGTTTTTTTGGACACGGTTGGTGTAGAAGAAACGCATTTTTTAAACACCAAGATACATATATTGAGCCTTTAAAAAAATCACCAGAAAATACAGAAAAACAACTAAAACATGGCAGATGATACTGTTTTCAAAGTTGGTGGACATGATATCTCGAGAACCACTTGATGGATTGCTTCCAAATTTACAGAAGACACGATGAGAAATATTTGAAGGTCGTTGACGATCTCACTTTTTTAAAATCGATCTTCATTTTTTAATAGTTACGCAAACATGAACTACTTTTTTCATAGATTTTGTATGCTCGAATTTCAATTCGTCGCCACGGTGTTAAAAAAATGATTTTAAAAATCGACAATCGTCAATGACTCGTATTTATTGTTAACTTGAATAACCCGTTTGGTTTTTAGATTTCGGATGGACCGTTTAAGGTGAAGAGTGTCCACCGCAAAACGTCGCAAAACAAATTTCCCCATTTGCCGGCGGCTATCTTTTTGTTGTTTTTCGTATTTTTTTGTGCATTTTTTTAACGGCTCTCATAATATGGCGTTGTGTTAAAAAATGTTTTTTTTTCGCCGACCGTTTGCCACAAATAAAAATCGGTATTTGACTATTTTTTCGGGGCCCTAGGTAAATGTAGCCCCTTAATGTAGCTGTTATCCCAAAGTGCCTTCGGCATGTTAAAATATACGCCAATTTTTTTTTTTTATAGTCGAAATTAAATACTTGGCGAAGAGTATTTAAACCGAAACAGCATTAAAAAAAATCTTACTCCATTTTATTAATTGCCTTGCCATCTTTGCCATGGCTATTTGCTGTGCTTTCATTATTTTCTTCTGGGACGTTCTCCATCAACCTGGCCGGAAGTAAAATATCGTTTTCAAAGAGCGGATCACCCTCGGTCACTTCGCCATTATTTCCTATGAGAAAACAAAATATGAATTGTTTATTTTCTGAAGAAGTTAGCAATAAAATTATTTTCTCACCGATTATCATGCCGGTGCCGTGCTTTTTGTCGTTCCTCCATTCTCCCGAATACCTCGCACCCCCGATAGTGTTTAGAGTGATTTGCCCTGGAAATACAAGACGTGCAGTGACGAATGTTCTTTTGTCTACATTGTGTCGTCCAATCGATCGGATATCGTTTTACCTTTGCCGTGACGAGTTCCCTCGTGCCAGTCGCCCATGTAACAACTCTCCTGTGGCCAGCTCAGTGTGTTGTTGAAAAAACCAGTCCACGTGTATTCTCCATAACTGGAACAGTACAAATATAATAATTAATTATATTTTTAATCATTATTAATTTAATAATTAATTATATTGTCAATTATTATTAATGTAATAATTAATTATATTTTCATTTATTATTAATTTAATAATTAATAACTTAAATTATATTCTCGAAAAACTACGAAATGCTTTATTTTTCCTTAATTACCAGTTTGGTAATTATATTCACCTTTTTAGTGAATATAATTACCTAGATTACTTTTACATGAATTTAATTTTTAATTAAATAAAAAAATATTTTAGTTTTAAATACTTTTGTAATTGTGCATGGCTTAAATTTCTTTTTGGCTTGTGCTTTTTTAGTGTGATGTTACAATACCCGTGCATCTCCCCATTCTTCCATTCCCCTCGATAGACGTCACCATTTGGCCAGGTCATCGTCCCCGTTCCGTGACGAAAGCCTCCTTTCCAATTGCCAACGTAACGTGAACCGTTCGGGTAAATGTAATTCCCTTCACCCTCTCGTTTGTTCATTATCCAGTCGCCGTCGTAAGAATCACCCTTCTCGAAGCTGCAATATCTTGATAAATGACCAATTAACACTCTACGTCAATAACTTGACATCGATATATAATGGAATAATTTTTTTATCTTCTAGATACAAAGATATATTTTACGTAAAATGATTTTTTATTTTCTTCTCACCATTGTTAGTTGTAGATTTAATTAAATGTATAACTACTGTAAACACAATTAAATTCGATAAATTTACTATTAATTCGTTTTACGTACACTTTGATACAATTCAGTTACAATTAATTCATTTTACGAACCCTTTCCCATGCTTGCAGCCCTGGTCCCATTGACCAATGTACAAGATATTGTAGTTTTTGTTCACCATGGTTCCTTTTCCATGCCGATAACCATCTCGGAAATGTCCTTCGTACCAACCACCGTCCTGCCACTCGATACGCCCTTTGCCTTGAATTTTATTGTCCTCGAAGTCACCCTGTCATCCCGTTCGCAAGATTTTGTAAGTAAAGTTTGAAAAAAAGACGCAATATTTTGACAGCAATGAAAATAAACACTCTCGGTCGTGATGGATTATCGTTAGAACACACATTTTTATTGCTTCAATGAAATTAATGCGAGGGAAGAAAAGCAATTTTTCAAAGCCTTATATACCATTGAAAAAAAAGTGTCGTTTTTTTTATTGGCTTAAATTATGTATAAACATCCCGAGTATGATATGGTCCGAGAAAAAATTGTTTTAAAACTTTACAAGCGTTTTTTTTAAACCACGTTTTCCAAATCGGGCGGACTCGTAGCTCCCACAATTTTCGACCGATTGACTTAAAATTTACACTGTAGCTTCTTAGATAGGTTTTCTAGCGAAGTACACACGATTCTTACGATTAATTGAGAATTACGACTTTTATAAATAATCTAAAGTCGCCTTTATAGTCGAAAATGCGACTTTTTTTTATTGAAATGGAGCCAAATTGGCAATAATAAATATTTTGTAATAACCGTGTGTACTTCGCTGGCAAAATTCATGTACATTACAACAAAAAAATTCTTCGTGCTATGTGCGTCTCCCTCGAGTCCGCCCGTGGAGAGCCTAAAAAGGCGTCATTTTTCTTACCGCTTCCGGTCCGCCATTTCGTATTTTTTGGAAAATGAAAAATCGATTTGAGTACCCACAGATTTTTAAAACAAACTCTCCAAACCTCATTTCGATTTCATTATTAGTATTATCAAAAAATACGCCTTTTCCGACCATCCAAAGGTATACAAGGCCTCAAGTGCGTTTACTCGAGGATTGTACTAAAAAAAATACTCGCTTCGTAGTGAGATCCGTTTCGCCATCGATAGATGCCCTGCCCTTCCATTTTTCGTCGACTGATTCTCCCTGCGTAAGAGTTTCCATTGATAAAAATAATTTCCGCTCGTTCGTCGTGCGCAAACAACTGCCAGTCTGCGTTTTTCGATACTCTTTGAGAAATCGACGATTCGATAATTCTTTCGGACGATTCGGATGACCCTTCGTCGTTTCTTGACGACTCGTCGAACGAGTCATCGGCTACGAGGGTTTTGCGCAGATACGTGCCGTCCCAACTTCGAGAACATTTTTTACAATAAATATGAAAATGTCTTAAGGGCGGAAGTCCCGTTGGACGCCCGAAAATGAGTCATTTTTCATGAATTTTTTGAAAGGTGATGAAAAAATCGAATTTTGACATTATCTTATTACAATTTTCAAGTATTAAGATTGTTTTTTCATTAAAAAAAATAAAAATGGCGGTGTTATAAAGTATTTCTTTAGGCGTCTGTTGAAAAGCTGCTCATGTTATAGCTGAAATTTGGGGAGGTCTCTAACTATAACGATATTGGATGGATATACCTACAAAAATATTTAAAAAGCACGAAATTAGAAACTAAGTAGGCTTTGTTATCAAATTTTCATATTCTTTACCATTTTCTCGACAATGTTCACCCCAAAAAAGTAATTTTGTTGCGCGATAACCTTAAAACTTTAGGTATGTCCTTCCAATAATGTTATAGTGAGAAACCTCCCAAAATTTCAGCCAGATCGATCAACAACTTTTTGAGCTATATCTTGAGCTGTTTTTTTGCTTGAGGATTTTTTTTTTTTGAACACTTGAAGTTTGTAGCAAGATAATGTCAAGACTTTAAAATGATACGATTATTTTATCACCATTAAAAAAATTCTAAAAGCGTCTAAAGGGATTTCCCCCCTTAAGGGTGAAGTGATTGAAACGTGTATTCACTTCTTCACGAAATATTGAATGAGATCGTTGTATATCAAATACGCGTATTCTTGTTTCAAGCTGTATTTTCGACGTTGATCAGCGAGTACATCTTCAAAAGGAAGTTCTTTCTCTCGCTCCGCTTCCTCGGCCCTCCAGGATTCTTCTTCCTGTTCCTCTTCCTCCTGGGCTCGCCTAGCGGCCAATTTCGCTTCGTGCTTCGCGCACTTCTCGTCAAATTCCTCCAATTCGTTTTCCCGTCGTTCCCGCATATGGAAATTACTTATTGAGACTGCGATCAAGAAAGAGTTTCACCGTCTTTGGCATTTCCATGACAGCGAACTGTCAACTGTCAAATTGCCGCGAAATGAAATGCATTCTGTCCTATCGACGTTGCGGATTTATTTTTCCTCCGATTCGACTTTTTCTATGCTGACGGGATTTTTTGCGGACCTGCTACGCTGATTTTCTTGCACGATGTGTCAACGGGTTGCAGTGAACGTGAGTAGACAGCTTGGGAAAATAAACTGCGCGGCAGAATTAAATACGATGAATTTTTCTTTTTTTTTTCATCGTCGGGTAATCAGCGGATTTTTTTTTTCCCCCAGGAGTGCATGGATGATTAATATTGTGTTTTTAATCATTTTAATTAATATTGGGTTTTTTCTAGTCAGTTTTTTTGCCCCTCGAGGAAAAAGTAGAGAAATACAAGCATATCCTGCCAAGTGGACCTCCTCACTACAGCCCGAAAGTCAAAATCCACGACTGGTCAGTTCCATTCGATACACGGGGCTCAATCTTTCAATTTCATCGAGAATATCGAAGTTTCATATTTAGGGCGGGACACCACTGAGACGGGTCAAAAAATCGATTTTTTTGCATTTTTTCAAGGAATACATAATCGGGAATATGTGAAAAAAAATTCAAGTAAAAATTTTGAAAATTCACTAGGTTACAGACGATTTAAAACGATTTTTTTCGACCTGGCCGGAATCGTAACTGTGGCTATACTTGTCCGATTTTCATTAAAAAAAAAACAATAATTTCCATAATTGGCGTAGCTATTTTTGTACGTAGTCGTTTTATTTTAATTTAGGATTTTTTAACCCCTCCAACATAATTAAAAATTTCGCCAAACCTACACTTTTTTAAAAAACATTCATCATTTTGTGATTTTTTTTTTGAAAATCGGCTACGTACAACGAGCACTACTTTTATATCGACTATAAAACATTTTTATTTTTCAGAACCAACACTCAGTACCTCAATAACGTTGTAAATTTTTAATTTTTTAAAATAAAAATGTACGCGACATAAGTTCAATGTATGCTTAATATCATACCTTTTTTCCAAATTCCAAATAAATAATCTAGTAGACGAAAAAAAATGCGGAAAAAACGACTTTTTCGGCCCGTCACAGTGGTGTGATCCTTTACGATCAAGCCCCACTTCATCATCTGACTTTATACAGGCAATTGCGTTCCCCCGTCGAGGCCCGTGCCAACGAGATCCGAAATTTTCGTGAATCGACTTACAAGCGTCTCGGCGAAGATGACGATCCAACCGGGATTTCAGTGACTCGAGCGATGACCGAACAAATTCGTACCAAGGACGATTACGATTCGACCTATCGAAATTACAGCTTGCTGAACTTTTATTCGATTCCATACACGGAGTAAGTGCGACGTGTTTTTTTAAATCAAGATCATTCGGTGGAGCGTCCTTTTCCGCGACGTTGAACTTTGCATCCTCGAAATAAATATCCCAAACGAAAATTGTCATTTTTTTTTTCATTTTTCCAAATTTGGCAGATTTGAGCCACGAAAATAGCGCCATTTTTGACTATCCTCATTTAATGATCTACAATCTCAATTTGCAAAATGTGATTTTGGTTAGTACAGAAAATAGGAAGTTAAAAATAATCTCCGTTGCGTTGAAACGATGCAAAACTACATTGTTTTTCAATTTTGGATTTTTACAAGACCTCGATGGTGATTGTGCATTTGAAAAATCATTGAAAATCATTGAAAATAATTGCAAATGTTAGAAAATTATTGAAAATAATTGAAAGTCATCGAAAATTATTGAAAATCATTGAAAATCATTGACCATTGATACCGAAAATAAGAAATTAAAAATAATCTCCGTTGCGTTCAAACGATGGAAAACTACATTGTTTTTCAATTTTGGATTTTACAAGACCTCGATGGTGATTGTGCATTTAAAAAATAATTGAGAATAATTGAAAATAATTGAAAATAATTGAAAATAATTGAAAATAATTGAAAATCATTGAAAATCATTGAAAATCATTGACCATCCTTCAACATCATTGAAAATCATTGAAAATCGTTGAAAATCATTGAAAAATGAAAAAATGGTAAATTTTCGGTAAAGAACGAACGAGTACAAGAGAGCTTTCTCTCTGACCGATCTGCATCGTCCAAAGGCGACGGAAATTGCCGATTATCGGACAACACTGAGGGACGATTATCCACCGCATTACAAGACGACACCGCGGTCCTTGCGAGACTCGCTCGTGCCGGAAGTGCCGTGGCTCCTGTACAGGCGAATTCTCGGCTACAACAGCGACGATCTCGCTCGTCGTTCCGGGGTCAGCAAATTTTTGGACGACAACATGGAAATTCAAAACCGAGCGGCTGCCTTGAAAATGTCGAGATTCGTCTCTTACGATCCTGCTGCTCGAAAATACACGGATACGAAAAAGTTCAGCGAAGCCATTTTGAAAAATTCGTCGGTGACCGGTTCAGCCTAGATTACTAATTACTTCCTGGATATTTGATTCGTTTTATTCATCGCCCCCTTCGAACTGTGGTCCAATGGTGAAAATAAAAAATCGCTATTACAGTTTGCAAAATAAGTTTATTAACTTTCACATATGACGAAATTGTGCACTAGATTTTCATTCTTTTTTCGTTTGTCGATTTTTCTTTTGTTTCTAACGGCTATGGTTGCAGTGATCCGGGAACGTTTGTCCGATGGCAAATTTACATGGCGCCACTCTAGTCGTGATTACGTCCGAATCGCATGTGTCCGTAGTCGTCGAAACGGTCGCGCTTGCCGAACCTCATGTGCCCGTAGTCGTCGAACAGCTGACGCTTGTTGAGCTCCATTGAGTCTTCGTCCTCCACGAGGAAATCCTCGCCCGAAAGGCTGAGCATGAGAATTGCGTGTATGATTTATTATTATTTTTTGGGGGGGGAGATTTATAATGAGAGTTGATGCATTCTTTGAGCCAGAGAAAGAGTGCGATTGTACTCAAATTATATCGAACGTAACATGTTTCGTAAATTAATAAAAAATTATCGTAATGCCTTATAAAAAAGTGTATTTAATAAAAAATAACAAAAATTATGCAAATTATCGTCATACTTTATCAAAAATAATGAAAAATATAATTTGATGGAGTATTATAATAATACTTTAGCAAAAATTATAAAAGTTATCGTAACGCTTTATCAAAAATAACACATTTCATCAAAATAACATATTTTATCAAAAATATGAAAGTTATCGTAATACTTTACCAAAACCAGCATATGCTATCAAAAATAACCAAAATAATAAAAATTATCGTCGTACTTTATAAAAAATAACATATTTCATCAAAAATCACAAAAATTATCGCAATACTTTTTAAAGAATACCATATTTCATCAAAAATAATAAAAATTATCGTCATTGATAATTTGATTGAGTATTATAATAATACTTTATCAAAAATAACCATAATAATAAAAATTATCGTCGTAATTTATAAAAAATAACATATTTCATAAAAAATCACAAAAATTATCGCAATACTTTTTAAAGAAGAACATATTTTATCAAAAATAATAAAAATTATCGTCATTGATAATTTGATTCAGTATTATAATAATACTTTATCAAAAATAACCATAATAATAAAAGTTATCGTCGTGCTTTATATAAAACAACATATTTCATCAAAAATCACAAAAAATATCGCAATACTTTATAAAAAAATAACATATTTTATCAAAAATAATAAGAATTATCGTCATACACTTCTATTTGTCGCGTTATAATTCCCCCACTAATAAACTATAATTAATAAAACTATACGTTCTTTTACCACAAGCGTTTGCTGTCTATACTAACTATCCTTAAAACTAAAACAAAAACAAAAAAAAACTAAAACTATCTTTATTTTTTCTTTGTGAAATTGGGAACTTGCTTGAAACGTCAATAAAACGCACCTTTAATTATTGCCATTCATTCCTAAATCCAAAAATTTTTGGTTACGATTAATTTTCAAAATTCACCAAGGACTTTTCATTTTCGATTAAGAATTCTCAAATCGCCATTTGTGAAGGACTTTCACTTCTTTTTTCCGAATATCAATGCATCTTTTCCACTTTGACGAAGAGGCTGTCTCGAATAAAATTGAAAAAAAGTGTACCCGCGCGCCGGCAAGCGGTTTCGAAATCTCCGATGAACATTGGTAGCGACCTCGGAGACTCCGTCGCAGAATCCGCAAAGCAGCACGAAGATTGCCATCAGGCAGACGAAGACAGTTGCCACGATCCTCATACCGTCCGAAAAAATGCGTCAAAAGATTTCAGCGATTTTCCAAAACTGCGAAAACGAAACGATTCGCTAGAACATTAAGGGGGACACCACTATAATTGCCCATTTTCGACGGTTGTCTTTGGATTTTTCTTTTTTCAAAGAAAGAAATAAAATACATGGTCAAAATAACTTTTAGGCTTTGTTAGGTATATATTCAAGTATGTTAAAAAAAATTATTTGTCAAACGAATATAAAATGGCAGCGCACGAGTCGCTATAGTTGGTTGGTTTTCAGCTCGCCTCCGCGGCACGCAGTCGAACTGTCGTAAATTTAATCGTGGAACCAAGAGTCGATTTTCGTTAATCATATAAGTTTAACGGGGACTTTGTCCTTGAAATTTTCAAAAAATCAACTTTCTTCAACATGAGCAGCTAGAAGAAGAGGAGGGATGCCTGTATGGACCAGGCATTGCCGATTAGCGGTAATTATAAACACATTTGTGTAAACATATTACAAAACTTTAAACGCGTTTTTCTCGAAAACCCGTTTTTAAAAATGGCTGACATTCTCCTGACCGCTGTAATTAACATATCGACCTGAAATTTGGAGAGCATACTCAGAAAATATGTCTTCACGGAATGACGGATCGTTTTTTCGATAGATACATTTTTCCATTTATTATTTATCTTTTTATGCGAAAAAAAACGCGAAAATTCGATTTTTTTTAAATTGCCGCCATTTTCCGAAATTTGTACCAAACGAAAAACCCATCCGTCATTCCATGACCAAAGGGTCACAGATTGATAATATGCTTTGAATTTGTGTTTCAGATTAACAAAGAGGGGGCAGTGATGTCAGCCGTTTACCTCTCGCGATTTGAGGACCTGTTTTCGCGGAGCTGCAGCGGCCGCCATTTTGGTTTTTTTTTCAGAATTTTTTTTTTTAACGTTCTGTATATCATGAATAAAAGCAAGAAAAAACCGCACTCAAAAAGCTTTACTCGTTTCCTTAAAAAAAAATAAAATGTAAACACCTGAAATATGGCACTCTAAGGACAAAGTCTCCCCTAAGCAGTCAAGTACGGGGGGAAATAAAAAAATAATGAAAAACATCATAGAGACGAGTTTGAAAAAAATTTCGATTTTTCGACCATAATTTTCATATAAAAAGTGATATATTTTTTTTAAATTTTCAATTAACCGAAAAAAGTGTATAACATTTTTTAAGGTTAAAAGGATTTTTTAAAAACGTTTCCAAAAAAACGATTTTTCGAAAATTTTACAGTGGTGTCCTCCCTTAAAAGTGAATGAAAAAAAGGATCGAAACATGGAGAGTGTTTTACTCACGATCTTTCGCGAACGCCGGATGCTGAACGAGTGCGATGATGATGGCGGTAAGCATCGACTTTTATACACTCCTTCCTACAAATTCCCGGGAGAATTTTCCGTGAATTTTAATTCGCGTTGTCGAAGCACGGGATAAACAATTTTCCTCGTCGTCAGTCGTCGGTAACGCCAACCGTTCATCCCCCGTTCGCTCAATATTCATCGCAACATTTCCTCATGATTGGCAGGTAACGTAACCGCGTTAGTACGAGAACGCAATTTTTCCTCGCGGCTCTCGTTTCTTACCAGCCGGCGAGACCAATCGAGATTGACACTCTTGAGGTTGTTGCAACCCTCGAAACTCTTTGAAACGTGTGGGAAGCGCCCGTCGATGTGGGAATTACCGTAGTCTTTTCCCACTCCTTTTTTTCGTTGTCATTTTTTTATTATTCACTCTGGTTCGCCCTCGGAGCTTTGCCGAAGAAAAATTAACCGCGGGAAAATATGGCTCGTATGAGATTAAATTGCAGAGGTGGAGGAATTATTGAAGAATGTGCGAAACGACTTTTCAATAAATCCGTCAAAGAATTATTTGTATCGAGACGTCAAATACATTAGAATGTTTTTTTAATTATGGAAATGCATGACCTACGCGGAATAATTATCCATTATCAATGCAATACACACATCGATCTTGCATTTTTTAATTATTTAAAAATATAATTGTCTTTGTGTATAATATTATAATTATATATAATAATTATAATATAATAATATAATATATAATATCATTATCCATTATCAATTCAATACACACAATTATCTTATATTTTTTAATTATTTTTGAAAATGGATTGAGGTACTGTATACGTTTCGTACTTGGGTTGATTTCTACACTGGAAAAGGTAGTTTGGAGTCAGAGACGTCGATGGGTTTTATTCCACGTTTACCTTAAAACGCAATTAAGTATTTTTAATTAATTAATTTATATATATATATATATATATATATATATATATATAAAATAAAATAAAATAGCATAAAAATACTAATAAATTAAAATCAAACATATATATATATATATATACATATATATATATATATATATATATATATGTTTGATTTTAATTTATTAGTATTTTTTAATATTAAAAATTAATAGTATTTAAAATTAATTAACTGATATATATATACTTTTTCTTTGATAATTCCCTGATGAATCATCCTGAAAAAAATGACGTTAAAGTTTGCATCGTTGGCATGCAACGAAAATTAATGCTGTTTAATTGCTCAATTTTTTTTTACCGATTCAGGCTGCGAATGTTGATCCAACGTTTTTCCGTATTTGTATTATAAATGTACGACCTCAATTTAGAAAAAAGGCTTCGGATGATGGTCAAAATAAATAATAAAAATTCATGATTCATGGTTCAACGATGCAAATTTCAACTCAATGGCTTTTAAAAAGTCATCGAGTTCCACGCCACTATATAAAAGTTTTGTAGCTCTTTACGTACGTACATAATTTTAATATGGAGTTGCGATTGAATTACGTTTAGAAGACGAACGTCTTAGTTGATTATGAAATCTGTTGATTATGAAATAACAGTAATTTTAAATGACAGTCCCTCTAACATTAAATACCAACATAACAGTAATAATAAATTAACGTCTCTGTTGTTTATTAAGGGAGGACACCACCGTGACGGGCCGAAAAAGATCGTTTTTTTCTTCTTTTTTCGTCTTCTAGATGATTTATTTGGGATTTACAAAAAAGGTATAATATTAAGCATACATTAAAGTAATTTTGTGTCAATTTTTATTAAAAGATAAATAAAAATTGTCAACGTTATTGCGGTATAATAAAGCCTCTGTATAAAAAATGTGGTCCAAGCCGGATCGATAACTTGACAATGGTTGGGCGGAAAAGTAAAAATAATAAAATTGTGTAACCTATATAAATGTAGTTCTCGTTGTACGTAGCCGTTTAAAAAAAAAAACACAAAATGGCGGATGTTAAAAAAAGTGTGGTTTTGGCGAAATTTTTACTTACATTCGGGGGCTTTGAAAAAAATTCAAACAAACAAAAACGGCTACGTACAATGATAGCTACTGCAATTACGTACATCTAAAAAAAATTGAAAGTCATACAATTATCGCTAGAGTTATGATCCCAGCCAAGTCGAGAAAAGTACTTTCAAGAAAAACGCGATTGAAAGTTGGAGTATCCATAAATCGCTGCGTTACCCACTCTCACCAAATCGTCCGTAACTTGGTCAATTTTGAATATTTCAACTCGACATTTTTTTCAAATAGTCTTGAATATGCGTACTGTGAGAAAATGCAAAAAAATCTATTAGAAAAAAATATTATTTAAAAAATTAAATTACTGTTAAAATTAAGGGGTAAGGCCACAGTAGAATTTTCAAAAAATCGATTTTTTCGCTAAAACGATGCTTTATCATCATAAGTATAAGTTACTATTCGATTTATGGCAAGAACATGTTTTTTCACCGACTTTGAGCGTATAACGTAAGCCCCCTCTGGCACGGCCATAGAGTACCTAAAACTTCAAACGCGTTTTTCTCGAAACAGCTTTTTTCCAATTGGCGTGACAAATAACTTCAACAATTTTCACTCGATTTACTTCAAATTTGAAAGTGATGTTCCTAATTGCATTTCGCCGAGAAGTATGTACGGAATTTCTGATGAAACGAAAACTTTTCATTTTATGAGCAGTTTTATACGAAATTTTTCACTGAAAATTAATTCAAATACCTACAAATCAATTCAAATACCTACAAATCAATTCAAATACCTACAACTTTTGAATAAAACAATATTTTTTAAATTCCGTACGTACTTCTCTAAGTATTCTAATGTAGATTGATGAGAATTTTTGTTTTTTGTTCTAGGTAAAAAATTGTGGATGCTAAATGTCACGCCGCGGAGCGCCTAAAAAAAAGATAACAAAAGAAAATATTAGTAGTCGGCCATTTTGTACATCGAAAAAAAAACATATATTTTTTAACACATTGATATTCATACTAAATACAAGTGGAATTAATATTATGAGTGAATCACTTTTGCTTACGAAAAAAATAGTTAAATCCGCGCATGATTTTATACCCGTTACCAACCCCTTAAAAATTAAAAGATACTAAATTACAAATACGGATAGCCTATCAATTTTCAAAGTTCATTTTTCCTACAGAGGTAAAAAAAGATCGGATCCTGTCAAATTAAAAACCATTTTTCTCATTCTTCCCCAACTTATTATTTTGCCGTAACCGCGATAATTTTACTGAAGGGGAGATATACACCATAAAATTTCGGATTGGGGTTTTAATTTTCTAAAAGTATATACATCCAAAGATATGTTTAATTTTCTTTATTTAAAAATATCAAAAATATACAAGGATATTGTATGATCCTTGGAGCGTCGTAAAAAAATCTGCGTATACGGAACCCCCTGGCGGTTCTTCAAAAATCATCTGAAAAAAAAATCCAAAAAGATTATTAAATTAGATACTATAATCTAGTACTTCTCATAGCCGATTTTGAAAATATCGATTTACGACAAAATGGCGGACGTTTGAACATAAATAGTGATTTTTGGGCCAAAAATTAGTTATTATTTTGCGCAAAACAAAAACTACGTAACGAAAAAAAAATCCTCTGACAAGTACTAGATAATGGTGTATAGAATAACCACAAAAAACCTCACGGCAATCGGTTGATTGGTTTTCGAGAAATTTTGGGAACCGATTTGAAAAACGTGCTTTTGAGAAAAACGGGTTTGAAAATTTGGGAATGAATGAATCATGAAATTTGTCAACTTTCACGGAATCATCGATACCAGGCCCATAGTGTAGGTCTTCTACGGTCGACGGAATGTTCATAGCTTCTTAATCCTCGACCTCGACCATCTAGGTGTACATCTCTCCTTAAGAATACTAACTAAACGTTGCCTCATAAACGATAGATTTGTATACCAAAGACTAGAAGAAAAAAACGGGAGGGGGGGAGGTGTTGTGACATACAGACAAACACGACAAAATAATAAGGGTCCTCCGGTGGCCCCGTAATCCAAAAAAGGCAAAAGTACAGCATCGTCAATCGAGTGTGAGAGTCTCGACGCTGCGATAAATTCCCTAAGGCATCCTTGAGAAAAAAACGTAACGCTTTGCGTGCAAAAGCTCTAATCAGATAAAAAACCACGATAGGTGGAGTTACGCGACTGGTGTGTATACAGATATACGACAGGTTCGTAACAGGTAGAACAGCGTAATCAAAAGCTTATCCGGTACATCCTTGGCTAGGCTCTTCCGTGAGGCACGATTCGTCGGGTATTCTCACATTGCACAAGCTCGGGGGTCAGGGTCATCCAGACGAAGCTTGCGTAACGAAAGTTCGGTAAACGGCTTTGGGTCTCTGCGGTGCTTCTGGATGCGTCGCTACTATAAATTTCACCGCAGTCTCAGCTTCGTATCGCACTCGAAGCTCGTCAGCCGAACATTGCCGATATTCCCTCTCGAGATAAGCTTTTGAGATCATTTGGCCGATCGGACAAAAATCGTGATTGCGGTCTTGCGTTGATCGGTTGTGATGAGGGTTGTTTGAAGGACGTCAGGAGGACATGTCAATGGCGATGAGCGAGGACACGAGTGGCTTCCGGCATCGGGGGTTGTCCGAATGGTGGAGTGAGGAGACCGAATACATATTGCAGAGGATCGAGAGATGGGCCGCATTGGCGAGAGGCTACAATCGGCTTCGATCGGAGAGGCTCTCAGGTGGCAATTTGACGATGCAGGAAGAGCAAGAATCCCGTTGGAGCATCTTTCCCAGCAGAATCATCATCGAGGATCCAAAATGGACACCGCGCTTTCACAATCTTCGCCGATCACATCGGCGAAAGTCCCGGACCGACGAGAATTGCCGTATCAATTGTTGCGGCACATTCAATTATCAGTCGAGCTGCAATCTCGACAGCAGCTGCTTGGAAAATTATCGCTACGATCACAGCATATACTTCAAGACGATTGGCGACATAAAGAGCAGCAAGAGGGAGTCCTCGGGGTTGGGCAATGGCGCCGAGCGAGAAGAGACTTCCGGCCTCGGGTGCCTCGAGTGGGAGACCGGAAGTACGAAAATCTTCGACCTTTGCAACGATGGTGACCCGGACGATGAGTTCGACAACTTCGAGACCGGCGATAATTCGAATTTACGCGTTTGCACGAGCGATTTGCCGATCGACTCGTCGGCCATTGATCATGTGGAGGCGCTGGATAGAAGGCCTGCCGAGATGCGGAACGTTTGGCCGATCGTCGATCTCGACAAGCTCAATCTCGAAGACGATCGCTTTGCCGATCAGTCCCGAAAAATCGGCACTCGCGACCGGTTCGATCTTCCCAACGTCGTCAACATCAATGATGACAACAATAACGAACCAGCCAACGTCGAGTCAGCGGAAGAAACGATACGGCGCAACATCAACGAGTTTACCGCTAATCAAACGCGTATCGACTCGTCGATCGGCAACGATTCTTCCAGCCCACAGAGAAATCGGGTCGGCATTGCCAGAGTCACGAGCATGCGAAGATCGAGACGAACGTCGAGGAAAGTTCGCCAGCCCGTGATCGTCGGTGACAACAACGTTTCGTGGCCTGGTGTTTTGTTGAATTACACGAAGAACGCCGGTAACGTCGCTCTATCGCCGCATCATTATCGAACTGTCAAAGTCAAGTGAAAGATCGAGCACGCAATGTTGTTTTTTTTTAATCAAATTTCGCAAACTCGGCGCAACGTCGTTGTTTTTGGTTTTCGATTTATCCGCGACGCGATGGACGAGCTGGAGAAAAACTTGAACCCGTCAAATTTAGAGGAGATTTGTCCACACACACACGAGAATTGAGGCGGGATATACATTTAGACAGGGAAAAAATAAGCAATATTGAGGGATTTTTTAAACTGAGAAATAATTATTCTACAATTGTCAAACTTTGGGTATACTTTGATAGTATATTTAAGTATACAAAACAATTTTTTTAAATTAATTCATCTTTGCAAGGACGGAATTGTGGCAGAGTGTTGCAGCAAGGTCGCCGCGGGAGTTGCGAATCGCCATGCAGTCAGCTTCCCGTAGACTTTGATTTGCGAAAAAGTTCAAACATTTGGTTCAGTTAGAACATGTCTAGTTTCTATGTGACGGTAATTAAAATGAGGAAAATGCAAATTTAAAAAAGTTGCACGCATTTACAAAAAAAAATCAACATTTCACGCAACATTTCTGTAAAATGTGGATGAAAAAAGTAGTTTTTTTTCCAATTTTTCAAAAACAATTCTCGACAAGTAGAAGGTACCAATATTATCAATATTTCTACCAAGTTTCAACTCAATCGGCGTAACGGTTTTCGAGTAATACTGCACACCAATTTCGATAATGCAGTTTTGAGAAAAAATGCTTAAGTTGAAGTTATTGTTGAAGTTTTTCGAATTTCGCTTCGAAACTTTGGGAAAATATTCTACATATATAGAATTCTATCGTTCTATCGTTTTAATAAGAAAAACGATAGAACTTCTATCGTTTTAATAAGAAAATCTATCGTTTTAATAAGAAAAAAAAGAAATCGATTTTTTTAACGTTGCAAATGTATATCCCGCCTTAAAAGGTCGCATTTTCTGACAGACGCAAAAGTCCGAGGCACGAATTTATTGTAAAGCGATGAAAACTTTTATGCAGCCGAATCGAATGTAAAATGTATTAAGGCGTTACCCCCACTTGTAGCGCAAAAAAGGCCTTTTTCATGAATTTTTTTAAAGAAAACTACAAAACTTTTTTAATCGATCAATATACCATCTTAAAGAACACATCTTGAAGAACTTTCAGTAATTTTTTTATTGAAAAATATTACATTGTTTAGTGGCAAATGGCCGTCAATGAAATAATGTTTTTATATACACGGTTTGCGGTGACCAACATTGCGGCGAAGTGGATCATCTGAAAAAAAAATGCGGATGGATTTAGTCAAATATAAGTATAAACTAGTCTTTAATCGAAGGATTTTAAAAAATATTCATTTTTCACAAAATGGCGGACAGTCAAAGTTAATGGTTCGATTTTAACGAAAAAAAAACGGCCGTTTTTTGGCTATAAAACGGCCATTTTTTTTCGAAAAAAAAAATCGAACGATCAAAGACTACATTTTTATGTATTAAATAAGCCTGCAAAATTTCAAGAAGATCGGTTCATTAGTGTTCGAGTAATCTTGGTCACCGACTTCAGAAATGCCATTTTGAGAAAAACGCGTTTAAAGTTTCTCTTTCAACGCTCTTTCAACGCGGATTCGTCTCTTTCAACGCTCATATCTCAGTCAATTTTGTTCGGATCGACTTGAAATTTTCAGGACATATTCTCAGATACTTATACTTCAAAAAAATGCAATAAAGGAAAATCGATTTTTTCAAAATCGCAAGTGGGGGTAACTCCTTAAGGACGAGCTGTAATATATTTTTTTAATAATACGTATTCATAAGAGGCCTTAGATTTGTCAAAAATATAACCCAAACAAACCCATTTCAATCTACGATCCATTCTTCCACCGAATATCAAAATTCCTGCAATTTTCTCCGATACGTAAAATTTGATTTCGCGGCTGATTTTTTCCTCGTGTGCGCCGGTGTCCGCAATTCGCGGACGCAATGGAGAGAACGCATGCGCTGATTTTCTCGAGAAGCAACGCACGCAACTTTATCCGAAGGTGCAAATCGATCGTACGTACCCGAGGCCCGGTGCTGTTTATTCGCGGCTCCACACTTTGCGTTGAAGATCAGTAGCAATTAGAAGTTTTCGCGGCAACGAAAACGTGTCACGGACCAAAACAAGACATGGGAAAACGACTGGAGACCATAGCCGCGATGGCGTGCATGACGACTCTGCTCATGGTCTTTAATTTTTTCTTCTGGGTGAGTCAAACGCAACGAGCCTGACGAGCTTTGTCCAGGGGAAAAGAAAACATATGTATTAATGACCTCGTGTCACAGCGAGGCTTCCTTGTCCAACTGTTGCGCAATTTTGCGTTAAAAAATTTGTCCTATTGGATGTGGGAAAAAAATCGTTGGGTTTTTGTCAAATTATTTTTCACGGACCATTTTTTTTCAATTGATCGAAAAATTTGGGTAACTCAGTTTTTTAAATTCAGTATTGGCTCCCAGCGTGTCGAATTCTTGGCCTGGAAAACTTTGAGGGAGGAGATACCTTAAGACGAGGAAACAATTGCTGATTTTCATGATTTTTTTGAAAGAAAAGATTTCTTCGTTTTTAGAATTGGGGTATGTTTTATTACTACTTTTGGATGATACATGGTATTTTTTTGATTAATCTTCCAAAATGGCGGGGCCATGGCATGGTCTTCCAAAAGGGTTGTGGCGGATGTTGTAAAACGGCGTGATGGGCAGCGTTGGCGGGATTAATCTGAAAAAAAAACCAACGAAGAATTTTCTTTCATTGATACTCATACGCAGAATATGAACCAAAAAACGTGAGAAATGTCGAAAATAGATTAAATGGCACGCTTTGAAACAAAAAGATTGAATTTTTCGAAAAAAATGGCTACATTTTGCCATAAAAATACTTCTTTGTTTAGTTTTCAGAAACATTTGGGGCCACGTTTCAAACAATAAGGTTAGGAAGATTTATACAAAATTTCATTAGAATCGGTCGATTAGTTTTTTAGCTACACGTCATACCAATTTTGAAAATGCAATTTAGAAGACTGCGCCACACCTCCGCCATTTTTGAAGAGTAATAAAAAATGCAATTTAACAGGGAAAGTAGTAATATAACATACCCTAAGTATAAAAAATGGTAAATAAATGTTTCCTTAAAAAACAAAAATCCCGAACATCAGCACATTTTTTCCTCTTCTAAAGGTATCTTCTCCCTTAACTACCCCTAACCTCCCTAACCTCCCGCCTTAACATAAATTTTCCGACAAATTGCTACGATTTGCAATAAAAAAAATTTGTTTTTAGTTTTCAGAAAGATTTAGGGCCATCTTTTAGACAATAAGGTTAGGAAGATTTGTACCAAATTTCATCAGAATCTGTCGATTAGTTTTTTTATATATAGGTCACGCCAGTTCTGAAAATGCAATTTTGAAGGCTGTGCCACACCTTTGCCATTTTTAAAGATTAATAAATAATTTTTTTCAAACTTTTCAAATAATGGCGGAGAAATCTTTGCTTAAAAAAAATCATAAAAATCAGCACATTTTTTCTCCGCCTAAAGGTACTTTGATTGATGGAATGTAATAGAAAAAAGATAAGGGATGTGCGAAGGGTGCAATGAATTTGTCGTATGTCAAGTGCTCGGGGGTCCTGATGCTGTGCATCGGCATCTGGATGAGAATACAACTACGAGACTACGTTGACATGAGCATCGAAGGTAGCGGAGGAGCATTGTTGGCCGTCGCTTGTCTCGGTGCACTCGTCGCACTCGCTGCAACCCTTGCTTGCTGTTGCACAGCCCGAGGTCATCCAGCGCTCCTCTATCTCGTGAGTCCTTCGTTCACTGCACTTGCCTTATAATTTTTACGACCCCCGTAACCTTCATCTCACCTCAATCACCTTCGAACCTTAACTTTCATTGTTTCATCAAAATTCAACCCCATCGCGTTTCTATTCGTGAAATCGAAAATTAAAATTGAATCGCCGATGCAATATTCATCGGTGCGGGCACTTAATTTTTTCAAGAAGACGAATCACGTCTCGCATCGTCGAGATCGATAAGAACTCTCCCTCGCGACGTTTCCACCCTTATCCTCGACCTACAATTAACGTTTTCTCGAGACACGCAATGCATCGCGTATATGTCAACTTTTATATGCAACACGGTACTTGCTATTCTTTGCTACGAGTTACTTTTTTTGCTACCAACAAAGGTCTTGGGGAGAAAATGTAGGTCAATTGTGAAAAATTAATTCCTTCGGTACGGAAATTCCATTATTTATTTATTGTTTATGTATCATTACCTCTGAATACCCACAAAGTATGGTGTTTAAAATCGCGTTTCAATTGCGCTTAATTTATTTTCAATGAATAAAATACAAATAATGTTTTTCTTATATATTTAGATTTATTTTTCTTTTGTTTTTTTAAAATTATGTATATGAGTTTATTATTGATATAAATATTTATATTTTATTAATGTATTTTTCTGGGCTGTTCATCTGATTATCATGAGTCAGTACGGAGCCTTCCTAGCGGTCGTGGCCCTTCTTGAACTCGGTGCTGGTGCATCAGTGTACGCTTATCGCAATGCACTCAACGAGGGATTCGATCAAAGTCTGAACGAAAGTCTCGCTGCTTATGATGTCAATCCTGACAAGACTAGCCACATCAATGCGGTGCAATCCACGGTAACATAATTGCAACAAAATTCTACTTGATATATATATATATATATATATATATATATATATATATATACACACACACACACACACACATATATATATACACTGCCGCTCAAAAGTTTGGATACACCAGTCGATATTTCTTGCTGCACTAAAAGTTACATAGCTTCGTCAAAAAAAAAGATAACCAAATTTACCGAACGGCGTTTTGAAGGGAACAAATTCAGCTTTGTTTTGCTTTAAAATAATATTTTTTATGATTTTTTTTTCGACACGGTACACACTTTTGTACGTGACTGTTTTTCGGCTTTTTTTCTACCATCGAAAACTGGACTTATGGACAAATTTGTTGTTATGTTCATTCATGGTAAACTTGAACGGGGTAGCAGGAGCTCCATTTTCGTTTTTTTTTTAAGTTTCGTACGATTTTTTTCGCAAAGTTATTTCATTTTTGTCCAAAAAAACATACATTTTGGAAAATGCAACGTAACTCAAGACCCATAGGGTTTAAGAGGACATGTCAAAGATGTGAAGAGTTGCGTAAGTTTATACTGGATCACCTGGAATTTTTCAAAAATTTTCCTCTGAGATTTTTTTTTTAGTATTTTCACTCGAAAGTCTGTGTAGGATGGCTTAAGTCGAAAAGTATGGCGTTTATAACAAAATATCAGGATGAGAAACTTTGTTAATTTTCGATTTTAAATCCGCTTAATTGTTTTCGGAAATTTTTCTGAAATTTTTTTGGCCGAACCTCGGAGAATCGTCTGAACATTTGATTGGCGTATCTCGAAAACTATTGAGGTAGAGACAAAATATCTAGAGGGAAAAATGTTGCAGTGTTTCGTTTCGAATACGTTGATATATTTTCAGATTTTTATCAATTTTTTTTACAATGTTTCAAAAGCACCTGATGACCGGAAACATTGTAGAAAAAATTGAAAAAAAAAAAAACTTTTAAAATGACACCGTATTCAAAACGAAACCCTGCAATATTTTCCCCCATGGATATTTTGTCTCCAACCCAATAGTTTTCGAGATACGCCAATCAATTGTTCGGACGATCCTCCGAGGTTCAGCTAAAAAAATTTCCGAAAAAAATTCTGAAAAAATTAAAGCAAATTCGACATGGACAATTAAAAAGTTTCTCCTCATGATATTTTGTTATAAACGCCATACTTTTCGAGTTAAAATTACCCATACGCCATAGCTTTCGAGTTAAAATTTTGAAAAAATTCCAGGCCATCCAGTATAAACTTACGCAACTCTTCACATCTTTGACATCTGTTCTTCAACCCTATAGTTCTTGAGTTACGTTGCATTTTTCAAAATTTGTCTTTTTTAGCAAAAAATGAAATATCTTGGAGAAAAAAAGTCGTACGAAACTTAAAAAAAAAAACGAAAATGGAGCTCCTGCTACCCCGTTCAAGTTTATCATGCATAAATATGATGAATTTTTTTTCCCATAAGTCATGCGCCTAATTCTCGATGGTCGAAAAAAAACCGAAAAACAGTCACGTACAAAAGTGCGTATCGGGGCGAAAAAAAAATAATAAAAAATATTTCAAAAAAGCAAAACAAAGCTGAATTCGTTCCCTTCAAAACGCCGTTCGGTAAATGTGGTTGTCGTTTTTTTTGGACGAAGCTATGCAACTTTTAGTGCGGCAGGAAATATCAACTGGTGTATCCAAACTTTTGGACGGCAATGTATATATATATATACACACACACGCACATATATATAGACATGGATATATATATAATGTCGTAAATATTATTTAAAAAAATACAACCAATATAAAAACGTGGGACTGAATAATCATTACTTTTCAAATTAAAACGTAGCTCCATTGCTGTGGCAACAGAAGATACACAGATTGGCTTGACATGAAGCCTCCGAAGGAAGTTCCGAGGTCCTGTTGCATCGTTGCAGAATGTGATACCAAGGATTCTGATAATATTTACACCGAAGTAAGATTTGAATCACGCGTGAAAAAGCATAAATATATCGACAAAACGATCCAGTATGCAACCAATTTAATAACTTTCCCTAAATTGAAATTCAACGAAATTACAAAATTCTTTCACTACCCGATCGATTTATTTGAAAGAATACAGTTAAAAAAAATCAACTCTTGCATTTCAGGGCTGCTACAATCAAGTAATCGATTTCATCAACGGAAATATCGGCTTGGTCGCCGGCAGTGCCATAGGGCTGGCATTCTTTCCGTTGATTGGGGTCTTCTTCGCTTGTTGCTTGGCCAGCAACATCAACAAAGCCAAGTACGAACAAGTGGCTTAGAACTTGGCTGGCTCGAAGTATCGGGCTTTTAAACCATCGGCACCTTTTCGTATCGAGTTAAGAGAGCCTGGCAAATTATTTTGAAGTACTCTCGAGAGTGCATCTCGGGGGGACTTTTTTCCCCAGAGGCAAAGAGGATGGAGAGGAGAAAAGAGAGAGAGAGGGAGCTCGGATTCCAGGGATATTTAATGTGATTCAGATCCTTGATTCTATGTTTTCCAGATTGCTCATCGTTTTGTAATCTTTGATGGATTTATTTATCGAGATCGATTTATCGGCACAATATTGTACTTCGATGTTACCATCCAATTTTCTCCCACGTGATCGAACTTTCGTATCGTCTCTTCTCGAAAAAAATGTGTCTCCTACTTATAATACTAACGATATAACACATTTCCAGTGTCGCATGTGGTCGTTGAACGAGAAGACAAAAGGAAAATCCTTTTTTTCTTCAAAATCTCGCTCGATTTACATTCTCCTCAGAAATTAACGATCCAGTTGAATTCCATCATTTCGTGCGAATTGTCGAAAAATCCCACAGAGATGTATCGATTGTGATGATGCAGGCAAGTACACAATTTGTACGATTCAAAAAAGAGGAAAATAAGGTTCTATCGATGTAAATTCAATGGATCGAGCAATCGTGTGGGTCTATGTGGAAAAAAATGACGATCAATCAAACGCACATGAATAATTAATTACGCGATTATAAAGTAAGGCGATCGAGGTTAAATGAAACAAGTGTCCGCGCAACGACGAAGAATTTATTTATCGAACAGAGTCAATTAGATCGTCAAATTAATTTACTTTCGTGCTACAGAATTAATTGATTGATGAATTGATCAGCGCTGCGGTGCTTGGGCGACTAAACGCCGACGAATTATTCCTACATTCGATCTCTGTGTTGTAACTTATCGAGTTTAATCGTGATTATGGCGCTGAACGTTAATCGACTATTTTAGTGTTGTAGAAAGTAAAGAAGAAACACTATTCACTGGAAACGTCAGTGCTAATTGAGAATCTAATGTACGATGTGTTATTGTCTGATGCCATATTTTACCTATGCATGTATGCGTATACGATACACACACATATACATTAGGGTGATGAAAAAATTGAGTTTTTTCGAATTTCCCTATAGAGGAGTTACAGTAAGGTGAAACAAGACGCCTGTTAAAGTATCAGCCTTTAACATTAATATTTAGAGGGTAGAGAAAACTTTATTTCCTACTTTCGAATTTTATAACTCGCCGACGGGTAAACGTACAACAATGCTCAATATGTGTTTTTCGTAGGGAATTGAACGCTCTACAAAAAAGGTTTCTTATCGTTTTATGATAAATCTACTCTTTCAAAAGTTATTCACGGTCAAAGTTGAATTTACAGTAAATTTCAAGTTTTTTTTTACTTTTCCGGCGAAACTATCAGACGTATGACAAAATGTCATAGGACCGTTTTTGTAGACCATTTTATTTTCTATAAAATCATGTTATTAAATAATTAAAAAATTCAATAATTTAATAGTTCACGGCTTAAAAAATTATTTTTTTGGAGAAAAGTTGCTATTTCCGTGAAATTAATTGTTATATTAACCAAAAATATAAATGAAAAGACGGCTATTTTCATGAAGTTACTTTTTAATGTTCACCGTTGACGAAAATTGTAAAACACATGTGTATTTTTTTCCTTTTATTTACCATTATTTCTTCTGAAACAATGAAATAAAAAAACAAAAGTTCTGAAAAAAATTCTTAATAACTTTTTCGTACTGTAAATAAATAAAAAAAGTAACTCTATAAAAATTGGCTCCTTTTTATTTATATTTTGGGTCAATATAACAATTAATTTAACGGAAATAGCCACTTTTCTCGAAAAATGAATTTGTCAAGCCGTTAATTATGAACTTTTAAATTAATCAAGGACATGATTTTAGAAAAAATTAAATGACCTACGAAAATGGTCCTATGACATTTTGTGATAAGTCTGACAGTTTCGCCAGAAAAGTATAAAAATCTTAAAAGTTATTAAAAATTTAACTTTGGCCTTGAATAACTTTTGAAAGAATAGTTTTATCACAAAACGACAGGAGTCCTTTTTTATAGAGCGTTCAATTCCTTGTAGAAACATGTATTGGGCATTGGTTTAGATTAACCCGTGGGCGAGTTGCAAAAATTCAAAAGTAGGAAGCAAAGTTTTCTTCATGTCATATTTTATCAGGCTCATATTTTAACAGCCGTCTTATTACACCTCACTGCAACTATTGGATAGGCGAATTTAAAAGAAAAAAATAGTCGATTTTTTAATATCACCCTTATATACATACATATATATATATATATATATATACATATATAATATTTAAAAGAAGATATTCTACTCCTACTATTCAAATTGAGTTTATTACATCCGTGTAATATTGGATTTGAGGGAAAAGTATGAATCAATTGAATAGCAATCTTATTTATATATTTTTTTATCTATATTGAGGCCACTTGAAGGGACCTAATGTACACATAGACAGACGATTTGTTGAAAGAACTAACGAGAATAATTTGATCGACAGAGAAAATGTTGGCTGTTACACTGGATAGCTTTAATAATTCTACCCCCTGCCTCCCTTTCCCAATTGTAATTGAAGTTTTATAAGTGTTAATGTTACGAATATAATCTTTAAGCGACAAGCCTCAAATAGATACATCTATGCTGAAATCACAGAACGACGAATTATTTATTTATCACGCCAGTCATGCGCCTTCGCGAAAAAAGAATACAGTATAGAGGGTATCTGGGATTCGAATGGAAATTCCTCTTCCACCTACCGTTGAGAGCTCTTTTTTGATACCGGTGATAAGAACAGGGAGTACAGGAGGGATGTAGAAATCATTGCCAGCAAGTCGGTGGGTTACCAGCGGTCGATAAGTTATCGGTGCTCGTGGAACTTTCGGCTTTGTAGCCTCGTGCAGAGATGTCGCTTCTGGTCACTTTTGTCGAGTACAATGAATCATTTAATTGGAGAAAATTGAGTAAAAATTCGCATTTCATTGGCGAATTGGGCGAAAAATTCCGGGGTGTTTTTTTTACTGTGGAATCGAATGTTGCATGTGTAAAAAAGTGCAACAGGGCCCATGTTTGAAATAGTGCACTATAAATGGACATTTGCAGTGCATTGCACGGGCTTGCGATATTAACGGGTTATGCCTAGTTGTAATAGTCGAAAAAGTTCATTTTCGAAATTACCAAAAAATCGCGATGATAAATTTATACAAAAATAAGGTATTTTACGAAGTGTCATTTTAAGAACACTCTGCAATGTTTTTTTTTGTAAAAATATTTTATTATAATCGATTTACAGTCAATGTCTCCGGGAAGCACCTCTCGAGAACGATTTTTGCGAAAAATGTGCATTTTTCGTTCATCGATATTTACATTAATGTAAAATTCTGTCGATCCAATACTATATTTATAGTATTTGATCGATGGATTTTTTCTAATGTTTTTTTTTTATTTGACAAGCGGAAAATGCCCATTTTTCGCAAAAATCCTCTGTGAAGAAGCGCCATTTTTTCAAATTCGATATTTTGCAAATTCTACTACTGCACGGATATTAAAAAAAAAAAGTAGAGCTTTTTCTGGATGTAAATTTTTACCTACATTACTGTAATTTTACATAGATTAATGCATAGAACTTTCTGAATTTTTTTAGGGCCCTTTCTAGATGTACATTTTTTCTATTTCCAAAAAAAATCAGAAAGATGTTTGCAGTAGTTTTCAAGATTTTTTTCTCACCGATTTTGAAAACGTACTTTCGAGAAAAAGTGTTTAAAGTTTCGAACGGCGCTCCGAGCATTCCGACGGGCGTCAACGTAACAGTCTATAAATCTGTCAATTTTGATCCGATCATATACAGCCAAGATATATTGATTTTGAAAACCGTCATTTTTCGACTTTTACAACTAAGCATAACGCTTCAAGGGCCTGCACAGGATCAACATAACCTCACAAATTTTCAAACTGACTTTGCTCGAAGATGATTAAGCTTTTTAAGAAAAACGGAGCATTAGGCCCTGCAGAATTCACTGACACAGAGCTTGATGCTTTTCTTTTGCCCTTAATATTATTCCCCTCTGAGGAATCTTGGTTCGAAAATTTCAGCTATTTACCTCACACTCTTGTGTCACGTGGTGGATTTTCCACTCCACCTTAACGACCTTAATGAAAATGAACATAAAATAAAAAATAACCGAGCAAACCTGGCCAAGCTTTCCTCTTGCGTTCATCAACAACCTTGCAAGCTTTTTTGAAGGTTTTAAAATTTCTGCGAGTAACGTATGGTGGGCGGCGGAAAAATCAGTTCGACAGGACAAAGAGCGGAGGTCCGAGAGAGAGCGAGAAAGAGTGAGAAGAGAAGCAGAAACGGCGAAAGACCAAGAGACAGAAAGAGAGAGAGAGAGAGAGATGGCGGTTAATTATCAATCACTTCGATTGTGCCTTCGAGATGTGCATAATTATCTCAGACAGCTGATAAACGATAATCGGAGGTTGTTAAGTGGAAGAGTGGACTCGAACCGACAGGTGAACGAGGGCCGATTTAATACGAGAAGTGCGGGGGTGTTGGTGATGGAGCTTCGAATCTTTCGCGAGAACGACAGATTGATGGCATATGCATATATCCAGGAAAAAGTAAGTTTGAAGACATTCGACTTAGAGGACCACCGCTATAGTAGCCTATTGTCTCCATACTCATTGTGTAACCTCCAATGTCTTCATCAACACCTTTAGATGAATCGAAGTATATTGTTACTAAGGGCTTACACCCTTAAATTTTGGAAAATATCGATTGCTGGTTTTCGACGGATTTTAAAAATATAAAATTTCAAAAATATTCTCTCAAAACTTCAAGCCGATCCGTTCAAAATTAAGTGCGTTATGGGCGTTCATAGGTTGGTTCCGCAAACCGGCGAACTTTAAACTCGTTTCTCCCCAAATGACTTTATCAAATCTTTTTTTATCTTCGATTTTTTTTATTTTGAAATCAGTGATTGCGATTTCTTCGCGGTCAACTTCAAATTTTACGAGCTTCTTTTACATATCAAAAAGCAGTGCTCGAAAAAAAGGATTTTTTTTTATCAACGAAAGCAGAGCATTTGTTTTACAAAAAATCTCTCACTTCGGACTGCGGCCATTTTTTTAAGTCAATATTTTATTAAATCCTTGGTCCAAACACGAGATAATTTCATGCAAAAACTAAATGCCTTCGATTCTTTTATTCCCGATGATTAATTTTTTAGCTGCAGTGGTCACCGAGAAGAACGTTTTTACAACAACGATCTGCACGGACCATTCCTTCTACGACATTTATAAATATTTTTTCAATCCAAAAATTGTTAACGATACTGAAAACTATACTCATTAAGGCAAAAAAAAAACAATTCGAAACCCTCAACACCTTTTTCCAGAAGAAAATCACCAAAAATCCTCTTTTGCCGATCACGACCCCATGGAAATTTATATACGCAAAAATATACTGCAAATTTATTTTATTAATAATTGTAATATATGTGAAATGTATGCCATATATTGAAAATATATGTTGCATATATGTGCCAAATTCTAATTTTCGTAACGTTTTTATATATGAGATGTATGTGCGTGGTATTACTGTATATCAATGTATCATATATCAATGATATATGTAGCATTCACCCTGCATATATACCACATATATTTAGCATATATGTTGCAACGCACTGCGTACATACCACATATATACTGCATAAATGGTACATATATGCCACATACATACAGATATGCGTAGCAAATCTGTATATAGTGCTTATATGCAATAGCGTACTTTAACTGTAAGTTAAGTTTTTTTAAGTTTAAGTTTCAAGTTTTATTAAGTTTAACTGTAATAGTGTTTACACACAGCATATATTTTTTGTCAGGAATATGTATCAAAAATGTATGCGTCATATATGACGCATAAATGACACATATATGAGTCATATATGACGCATACATTTTTGATATATTTTTCTGACAAAAAAAATAGATTGAAAATATATCGAAAATATATGCGTCGTGTATGCCTCATATATGCATCATATATAGTGTTGATACTTAGCATATATGTTTTGGTCAGAAAAATATATCGAAAGTATATGGGTCACATATGCGTCATATATTTGGTGCATATATACTGAATATATACGTATTATTCTATTTTTCGTCACTATATATGCGACCGATATATACATATGTAGCATATATTTTCTGCATATATTTTACATACTTAAATTTCCATGGGGGGAGCCAAGTTGATGGCAAGATCAAAGATTCGTGTATAAAAATCTAACGGTTCCAAAACAGCCAACTGCTCCAATAGCCAATATTGCGTGAATACAACGGGTTCAAAACATCCTTGCCTGTCCATTCCTAACGAGCAAAAGCGGATTGCAGACTTCACTTTGCGTATTAAATTCTGCGGCTTACGACCTTCTGTTTGCTGGTACTCCATCCATCAGCATCTGTACAGTAGGTAAGAGTGAGATATATTCATACAAAGAGAGAGAGAGGGAACGAGAGAGGAAGAGAGAGAAATAGAGAGAGAGAGAGAGGAGACAGCGTGAGGAAAAGTGGATACGGCCCTGTAGGATCTCTTGACGCGTGCATCGATGTCCACCGCTCCCAAGGGAAATCCACTTCATGATGGGAATCCCATTATTTCCCGAGCGATATAAAAGTAGGTAGTCCAGTGAGCAGTCGTCCTCGTGCTGTCCAGTTGAGGCTATTCCAACGCCCGTTCTGGTCATTTTCTCTCTTACCCCCCCCCCCCCCCCCCCACCCGCGCTCACCATCTCTCGCAATCTTTCTTTTTCATCCATCCCTCTGGATCTTTCCTTCTCGCACTGGGCGTCCTATTCCTTCTCGTCTTTTTTCACCCTCTCTTGCATATATAGGCGGCGTCCCTTTTTCGCTCGTTCCATTTCTCGTGCGGCGCACAAACGGCATGGTACACCAGCGACAGAATATACCCCAGAATTGCTCTCCACCTCGTGCCTCCGCGTATCATTGTCTCTGTCTATTCCTCTCTTCTGGTCCATCCCACATTCGTTTACTCTCGTTTTCTCTCGTTTAGTCCTCCTAGGTATTCTCTCTCTCTCTCTGTCTCTCTCTCTCTCTCTCTCTCTCTTTCTCTCTCTCTCTCTCTCTCTCTCTCTCTCTCTCTCTCTCTCTCTCTCTCTCTCTCTCTCTCTCTCTCTCTCTCTCTCTCTCTCGCTCTCGCTCTCTCATCCTAGGTCCATCCATCCGCGAGAGATCCATTCGGTTTCGTTCGATATCTTGTCCTTCTCATCTCTCTACCTCCCTTGCTCGTGTTCTCGAAAATGTCGGTTGGCCAGCCTGGCCCGCTGAGTCCTGGCCACGATTCTGCCAAGAGAATCGATTTTATTGTAGTTCAATACCGTATTATACGTTATCGACAGAGCAAGAGGGTTGCTCTTAGTCGCCGGTTCTCCTGGTCCCATCACTCGAGGCGTCTGATGGTCTTCTATTTATTTCTGGGCATATACTCGCATATACAGGGTGTCCTGTTATGAATGGATAATCCTGCAACTGTCGATAGGTTAGATCATGCCCTACTATATGCGGCAATTTCAGTTTAGTAAAAGTCCCACGGTTTTCCAGATTTTGGGGTTTATGCACTGAGAAAAGAAATCATTGATCCAATATCATTGGTGTTATTGAATGAAATTTCGTTGATTCAATTGTAAAATTGTTGGTGAAAATAATCGAATTTTTTAGTCCGAACAACACGCTATTGGCTTTAATAACATGATAAAATTTAAGGTTTTTTTTTTCATTCAAAAGATATAATGTTAGCCAGGAACAATATATTATCGAAACTATCTAAAAAATTATCGCGAACAAATTATATAGTTTTGAATGCATTTTCTGCAACGAACAAAAAAGCGTTTCAATTTATAACATGAATATTGTTGATTCGAGTACACAAGAAAAATAGAATTTCGCTCGTTGGATTCAGATAAAATTTCTATTGGGTAAACATGTTATTTTATTTTTTTCACCATATCCGATATTGATTTCCAAGTACATTATTCGTTAAAATATTAATATTTTATTTTAATTGCAAAGTATTAAGCAAATGTCTGCATTGGTTAAAAAATTATACGAAAATAAAATTTGTTTCTCGCGCATTTGGTTGAAAAAATTCAACCAAATCATGGCCGAGCGCCACCGAAATGATAGATGTGAGGAAACCCGTAGTTCTCGGAGTAACCGCTAGAAGCCGCACGCGCGCTCGTTTCTCGTAAGCGTAGCGCGAACCGAAAATCTACTTAAACGCCGGAGAAACTCTAGAGAGTATCGCTTCTTGGCCTGTGGCTAAGATCAAAGTGTAGTATCTGTTCTTATCAGTTGAATATCTGATACTCTCTCCATGGATATTCCATTGGATATCTGATATTCTCTCTACTATTATCGTGGATGATCATTCTAATGCTCACTTTTTATTTAAGATTTTAAACAAATTGAAAAACTTACGTCCCATGGCACATTCGTTTCGATGCAGTAAAGAAATAATTAATTCTATTGATTATATTTTTGTACGAAATGAAAAATGTTGTAGCAACCGCTTAATTATTTCATCCATACATCTACAGATTGTTTATAGAATGATTTCAATACAACATCATTTTATTTGAAGGATAACGTAGATATTCAGAGAACAGAAGAGCTCTTTCAAATAAAATAATATGATATTTTAATCCATCACATTTTCCAATATTTTATAGTATTGTAACAATCTCATATATCGGTGGCACTCCGCAGCAGCACATTTATTTGGATCAACCAATATATTTTTTTGATTCAATTGGTTTTTTTCTCAGTGTGTCATTTTTGGAAAAAATCATCTGCTTTTGGTTTTTCGCATGCTATTTGTACAAATGATATAAATCGACAATAACTAAGCAACTTTTTAAAAAGTAATTGGCACGATATGCGTAGTACATTTTTTTCCACCGCAGACTATCGAAGTCAGATGTTCGAATTGGTTTGTATGAAAATTCTGCATAAGATCTTTTTTAATAAAGTTACCTTAACGTTTAAGGTTAAAAAGAAGACTTTTCTAGACAAAACAAATAACCGAGAGTATTTTTCAAAAACCGGGTCAACAAAAGTTATCATTTGTCGAAATGGCACGCGAAAAACCAAAAGCAGATGATTTTTATGTCGAAAACCGTGGAACTTTTACTGAAGTGAAATTCAAGCATATAGATAGGGCATGATCTGATCGATGGACAGTTGCAGGATTATCCATTCATAACAGGATACCCCATATATATACCCCCTATCCTATTTTAATCTTACATCTGATTTATCTCGAACAATACTTCACCGATCAAGTATTGGGTATAATAAAACTTTTAGGGTTCAAAGGGGAAGGTTGAAAAAAATTTGGTAAAAAATTCATAATGGCGACGTTAAGATGGCTGAAATGTTTTTTTAAATGGGAACTCGACTTGTTTTTCACCACAATATTCGTCAGACCAAAACTAACAACTTTTGTAAGAACAGTTTTCTGACAACGTTCACAATTTTTTGGTAGAAAGAAAAGTCATCTTCCCATTAAAAAGAAACAGGTCATCGATCTTAACGTCGCCATTTTGAATTTTGGACAAAAATCTTTTTAACGTCCCTTTTTGAACCCGACAAGTTTTATTATATACTCAATACTTGATCGCAACATTATTTTGTGAGATAAATCAGGTGTAAGATTAAAATAGGGCACCCGGTATACACACACACACATGTATATACAGAGTGTCCCAGAACTGAATGCGTTCCCTGAAATGGGGGGTTGGGGGTAAAATTCTGAGTCGATTGATATAATGCATGTGTGGGTCTCAGATCAACCCCCGAATTATTATCAACTTTGAAAGGCGGGCGTACCTGATTGGCCCGCTTCAAAAAATTAATAATAATTCAGGGGTTGATCTGAGACCCACACATGCTTATATCAATCGACTCAGAATTTCACCCCCAACCCCCCATTTCAGGGAACGCATTCAGTTCTCGGACACCCTTTATATGTGTATATATATGTATAGAGAAACTGAACAGACAAAATACATCGATAGCGCAACTATGGAGCCCGCTAGAAACGGAACGTCCTTCACCCGTTCGATCTTCGACGATCGCCATGTCGATCATGTCTCATCCCCGTTCGATAATGCTCGGCATCCACTTTGTATTTCACCGGATCGTCCCAGCTGGGAGTACCCACTGCACCAAAGCGCAGACTTCACGTTTATGCTGTGAAGTTTGTTTGGGTTTCTTCGGATGTGTTTTGTTTCTCATTATTTTTTCTCATTTGCTACCTCTTTGCTTATGTTTTCTCATTTGTCACCTGTCTGCCAATGTCATTTTTTCTCCCGACACGTCCCCAAACTGCGAATTGAAAGCTTTCTGCTTTACACTTTTATTCGGAGCTTCTTGGACGCTGTCGCGGTACAGATCTGGCAAAGAGTGGGTGTCCGGTTTGGGATGGAAGCACGAGATTCGCGGGGATAAAATTCCGTACAGTTTTCGTGAGGAGGAAAGAGATACGAGCCTTGGGATAGGAGAGTTGTTTGTCGCGAGGGACGAACGCCGGGTTTGCAGAAAGAGGGATGCTGAGCGAGAGGGAGGGATGATCCTGTCGAGGACACGTTTGAATTGTTCGTGGATAATTGATTTCTTTGATACACTTCACGTGCGTGCTGGGGAATGAACATCTCGGTGCTGCTTGATTGTTTAGGGTTGTTTGGGCTTATGTATACGAAGACAGTATTCTGTGTTGAAGTATATTTATATGTGTGTGTGTGTTTTTTTTTCTTGCTTTCTACTGTGATGTTTGTTTGGGTTGAATGATATTATTTATTATAATAAATGTATTGTAGATTTTATTATTTTATGAAAATATTAAAAACCGAGATGAAGTTTGCATCGTTGCAACGCAATGATAATGGTTTTTTTTAAATTTATCAAAAAATTTCGGCCGTTTTAGTCTGTCAAAATTTTGAAAACGTTTGTAAGTATTCTTATTAGAGATTTGTGACCTCGATTTGCAAAGAAATTGAAATGAAGAATAATAAAAATAAAAAAATAGGTATTTGAAAAAGCATCATCTTAAGATAGCTCTGGAATTTTTGGGTAAAAATATTCAAAACGAAACTCTCGAAAACGTTTTTTGCGGTGAGCAATGCCCTTCTGAGCCAGGTTATTTAGTATAAAAAAATCAAACAGATTTAGTTACTACATTAGTTTATCTTATGATTAATCGAAAGAATTTCGTAAATAGCAGATTTAAATAAAAATTTCTCGTCTTCAAAGTGATGGTCTTGATTTTGGTGAAAAAAATGAGCATTTTCCGTTCATCCAAACGAAAGTGAACATCGCAAAAGAAATCCTTCGATCAAATACTATATTTTTACATCTAGAAAAAGCCCCATAAATTTCAGAAAGATCGAGGCAGTCATTTTTGAGATAATTTTCTCACTGACTTTGAAAACGTACTTTCGAGGAAAGTACGTTCAAGTTCAAGCTTTCGAACGACACTCCGAGCGTCACGATGAACAATACAACATGCCTATAAATCTGTCGATTTTGATCCGATTATCTTGAAATTTTTAGGGAACACTTGTAAGAGAATATGCTGTCAAAATGTATTGGTTTTGAAAAAAAGTAATTTTTCGACTTTTACAACTAGGAATAACCCCTTAACACAGTTGTGGATGAAACGGAAGTTAGGTTAGATAAGCGAAATGTGGGGAAGAAGTGATAGGTAAAGGTTCATTGGAAAGGGTAATATGTGTACGAGGGTTTGTTGGAACTCAGGAAAATAAAATAAGATATTTTATATCATGTTATTGAATAATAAAATTGTGAAAATTATTATTATAAACTAAATGTACAGATAATTGCGTATGAAAATAATATTAGCACACAGATCTATGCATAATGTAATATTAATAAGAACGAATATAATTACATCTGTACTATTTTATGTACATATAGCGAAATATTTTTATTATATTCTATTTGTTATACGCTATTACCATTATGAAACCACCCGCACATCCATACATATACAGGGCGTCCTATAATTAATAGATAATCCTGTAACTATCGATACATCAGATCATGTCCCACGGTTTTCGAGATTTTGAGCTTTATGTTATTTTTGAAAGAAAATCATCCGCTTTTGGTTTTTGGTATGTCATTTTTACAAATGATGTGAGTCGACAATAACTAAGCAGATTTTGGGTAAGGTTCTGACCCCCCCCCCCCCCCCCCCCCCCACCGATCGAGCTGAAATTTTGCACAACCCTTTCGTTTGATATTTCAAGACAAGCCCTAAAGGGATTTTCGGCAACGCGCAATATTTTCTGGGTTTGGGTTTGCTTGTGATTGTTTGGGTATTTTTTGTTTGGACAAAACGGAGAGCGCGATACCATATATAGGTATGAACGAAGACGTAGCAAATATAGATATAGTCGCCGTGCGTTAAACAAAAAACTTTAAAATTCAATATGCCGAAAACTATTGCGGGTCGCCAAAAATCCCTTTAGGGGTTGTCTTAAAATATTTAAAGGAAGGTTTGTGCATCATTCCAGGACGATCGGAGGGCGCGGGTGTTTCGGAACCGGACGCTCAAAAAAAAAAATTCAATATCTCGAAAACTATTGCGAGTCGCCAAAAATCCCTTTAGGGGTTGCCTTAAAATATTAAAAGGAAGGTTTGTACAACATTTCAGGACGACCCGGGGGGCGGGAGGGGGGCGGGGGTCGGAACCTTACCCTTAAAAAAAACTTAAAAATTCAATATCTCGCAAACTATTGCGAGTCGCCAAAAATCTCTTTAGGGGTTGTCTTGAAATATTAAAAGTTTGTGCAAAATTTCAGCTCAATCGGGGGTTTCGGAACCTTATCCCAGCTTTTTAAAGTAATTGGCACGATATGTGTAGTACATTTTTTTTAACACCGCAGATGTTCGAATTGTTTTGTATGAAAATTCTGCATAAGATATTTTTTTCATAAAGTTTTCTCAACATTTAAGGTTAAAGAGAAGACTTTTCTAGATAAAACAAATAATGAGAGGATTTGTGAAAAACCGTTAAAAAAAAGTAATCATTTGTAGAAATGGCATGCGAAAAACCAAAAGCAGATGATTTTTATCTCCAAAACCGTGGGACTTTTACTGAACTGAAATTCTAGCTTATAGTAGGACATGATCTGACCTATCGACGGTTGTAGGATAATCGTTTAATTACAGGACACCCATATTCGCAAACTAGAAAGAGTAGCGACAAGTATGGTGGAAATGCCACGAAAGTTTGTAGGACGGTGAAGAAACCCCGGCAGAAGAGTCAGAGGGATGTCCGAGGGCGTGGATGTGAAGTTTATACCCTGTATGGATGGAGAATATGGAGGGAGAAAATGGAGAGCGGAGTAGAACGAAAAAGAGATGTGAAGGAGAAAGGAGGAGAAAAAAGAGGGCGCGGGAGGGAGGCAAAAGAGGGTTCAAGTAGTTCGAGGTGGCCAGGATCTACTATATCCTCGGGATCGATGCTTATATCTATCTGGACTGGACAATGTCCTCATTCTCCCTATCTCCTTCCCTTTCTTTTTCGCGTCTCTTGGTCCTCGTCTTCCGAGGATGACCAATAACAAACACGGACGTTTCTCTCTAATGGAGTTTTTACCGATAAAAAATTCACTGCCTTCGGTCCTTTTTCCCGGACGGGGTGCTTTTTTAATTTTTTTTTATTCTTATTTCTGGTCGCCTCGTGTGGCTCGATGGGTCTCGGAGACTCCCTCCTCATCCTCTCGATACTCCGCATCCATCCTACGGATCTTTTCCTCTCGGGAAAACTCCATTCTCATTCTGTGTAACTGTATACACGTAAAATCGTCTATAGCTATGGATAGCGTGGACTTTTTTTTGGGGTTCACGATGGAGATGAAATTTTTTGACGAGAAAAAAAACCATCGTTGGTTTCCAAGCTTAAGCTCTGCTTTTGACGGGTCTACGTAAGCCTGAGGGTTGGATAAATTCCAATTGATGCGATCAGGTCTCAGGACCTGAAATTCGACCACTTTTTATTCCTCGCCCAAATGCATTGGGCCAGGTTTTATTCTATGCTAAATCGTCTAGCTTAGATCGAGTTCTGACTGGAAAATTTATAATCAGCGTGTGATTTTGCCTCGATGAGTCGGGAGACTTATCGGATCGAGTGTTCGAAATTGGTCTCAAAAACAGGTCGATTCAAAATATTTTTTCCGATGCAACCATTAGGATGACAAGGTCGAGACTTCACATAAAATTAATATATAATTTTGTTAAGTTGAGATTTTTTTTAAATTGAAAAACACTGATAAACATCGAAGTTATCATGATTTAAGGCGGGATATACATTTACAACGATAAAAAATCGATATCTTTTTTTTCTTTAAACGATAGAACTATATATGTAGAATATTTGCCTAAAGTTTCAAAGCGAAATTCGAAAAACTTCAAACGTTATAGCCCGTCAACGCTGTGCCTCACTGCTCGGATTTGGAGCGGGCGTGAACTTCAAACGCGTTTTTCTCAAAACTGCACTCAAAAACTACTGAGCCGATTGAGTTGAAACTTGGTAGAAATATTGATAATATTGGTACCTTCTACTTGACGAGAATTGTTTTTGAAAAATTGGAAAAAAAACTACTTTTTTCATTCACATTTTACAGAAATGTTGCGTGAAATTTTGATTTTTTTGCAAACGCGTGTCATTTTCTTAAATTTGCATTTTCTTCATTTTAATTACCGTCACATAGAAACTATACGTGTTCTAACTGAAAAAAATGTTTGAACTTTTTTGCAAATCAAAGTCTACGGGAAGCTAGACTGCACGCCGATTCGCAACTCCCGCGGCGACCTTGCTGTAACACTCTGCCACAGCTCCATCATTTTGATGATGAATTAATTAAAAAAATTGTTTTGTATACTTGAATATACTATCAAAGTATACCTAAAGTTGGATAATTGTAGAACAATTATTTCTTAGTTTAAAAAATCCCTCAATATTGCTTATTATTTCCTGTCTAAATTTATCTCCCGCCTTAAACAAAGCGCCGCTGTTACTTCATGGCCTCTCAAGAGGTCAAGGGTGATCACAAATGAAAAATAAAAAATACACCTTCAGTACAACAATAAGACTTTCTTATGGCATATTTTATTTGAAATTTTGGAAATTACCAAAATGGCAAGCTCTAGAAAAAAGTTCGATTTCTGACATCCCTCTTCGAAGGGAAGGAGCGAAAGAGGGGTTGGCGATGGAAGCGTTATTCGTTGATCGCGAGCTCTCGGAGGTTATAACGTCCGGAGTCGAAGGCGGTCGGCGAGAGAGTGTAGCGTCGGCGCTGGTCTTGCAAGCTCCCTCCGTGTATTGATCCTCATAATTCGGGGGGGTTGAAGAGCGAGGGAGAAAGACCTGGAACGAAAACCGAAGCAGCGGAGAGAGAGCGAGAGAGAGAGAGAGAGAGAGAGAGAGAGAGAGAGAGAGAGAGCACCCCACTACGCTCCACCACCAGTGGAACAGAGTACACATACCGGGCGGGCAACAAGAAAACGAGGGAGCAAGTGAGAAAACGAGATCGCGTTGAATGCGCGCACGATGGAACAAGAGGGTTAGCGTTCGCAAACCTTGAGGGGTGGCACACTCGGCGCGAAGCGAAGAAACGAAGAGGGTTGAAGGGTAGGAGACGCGAGGGGATCGCCGAATCCCGACCAATAATAATTCGCGGCAGCAGTTATGATAATATCATATCATATAGCGGAAGGCGTTCATATCTTGAGCCATTACGATTGGAGGGTTGAAACGTCCAATGGTGCAGCATCTATCCCTCATATAACTATACACCATATTCATATGGTACCGACCCCCTTAACGTTCGCGCGTTTCCGTGTTTTCTCGCGAATATACCAGGCACGCCTTCGCGACCACCCCTCATAAGGGTTACTTTGCATTATGGCCGAGAGTCGTCCGTTATGATGTCGGTGTCACGCGCGGCGAACATCGATCTTCAACCCTTCATCGGTTTTGCTCCTGGAAGCCATTTGAAAACGGTTGACGAGTTGTCGAAACTATGGAGCCGTTTTGGTCACGTTTGGAGACACTTTGACAGCAGGCGGCATGAACATCAAAAAGTTGGAAGTCGGTCCATTGATCATCCATCATCAATGCACGATCTTTCTTCATGCAGAACTTCCGGTATCTGCCGTCCAACGGGGATGAAGAGACGGACGTACCCATTCGGGGACCCCACATCGAAATTTCGGCATTGTTCGGACTTTCAAAGCACAGGGTAATCGAGACGATAAAGGTGAAACTCCAGCGTGACGAGAGGCAATGTGGAAGTAAGGGTGGTTCTTGGATGGGAAGTAGGTCGCCGAGGTTTTGCAAAGTGTGGCTCGGCTCTCGCCAGCGCGAACCCCTGCTCGTCGCAGCTTTTGGTGGTTTTGCTTGGTAGAGCAGCGAACAAGTTTCAAGATCTCGCGTACTCTCGGCGAGAGAAAGTCGGAAGTCGATTGTCGCTCTTCGAACTTTCGTTTGACCCTGAGTATATATTTATACATGTAAATGCACACGTGTATATGTGCACGTACATGAGAAAAGGAGATTCAGAAATTGTTGTGTCTATGCAATGGTGGTCATGAGCAAATGTGGTTCTTTTGAGTCCTGGAATTTCTTTTTTTTCACGGATTCATTGAATTTTGGTACCAGACGGTCGTTAAGGGGAGGGTAGGGGTTTGCACATTTGAAAAATCGATTTTTTTCTCTTTTCTTATAGTTAAACATTTCAAAAATGTAATCCCAACATTTCAAGTCAATCAGAGCAAAACTGTCGAAGTTGTTGACTATTTAGTCCCGCTCCTCTAACACTCTAGCTCCGACTTCTCTAAACTTCAAACACGTTTTTCTCGAAACCACTTTTTCAAATTCCGTGTTCAGTGCCATTTGAAAACTACATGACCGATTTATTTCAAACTTGGTACACACTTTCTACATATAAAATACCTCCCCCCAACGGTTAGTTTGAGTTTTTTTTACATTGAGGGGGTTTTCCACCCCCAAAATGGTGGAATTTTTCGTGAACAATAGCACTTTTCACTTTATATGACCACCAAAAATTTTGAAATGAAAAAAAAAATTATCAAAGACCGTTGGGGGGAGGATTTGATGATACTTCGACTAAGTTTTAATGGTACTTGATTTCAGATAATTTCTAGCTGAGATACAGTGAACACCGCAAATCGTGTTTTTCCAAAGGCGTTCTTGGAAAAGCTTTGTCACCGGCTTGTTTGTGGATATTTTCGCGTACAAATTTTACGGAATGTTCTTGAAATGACACTTAACATTGTACAAAAGGTTTCAATAAATTTACTCTATCCATATAGATGGAAAAAAATCGCATAAAAGTGTTTTTTTTTCACGCTGTAACCCCTATCCTTCCCTTAAAATGAACATTTGAAAAATATGCTCACCTTTATCTGACGGTGTTGAAAATACTAAAGTTCATCGGGGGAAAAATATATATTCAGGGTGTGTTGTTATGCATGGATAATCCTGCAACTGTCGATAGGCCACATTATGTCCTACTGTATGCTGGAATTTCAGTTTAGTACAAGTCCTACGATTTTCGAGATTTTGGGCTTTATGTAATTTAAAAAAATCTTATTTTCTTTTTTTACATGTCATTCCTACAAATGATATGAAGGGAAAATAACTAAGCAACTTTTTAGAGTCATTGGCACGATATGCTTAGTACATTTTTTTTACACCGCAGGCTATTAAATTCAATCATGGGCATAACTAAATTACAGTGTAATTTGATTATTAACGGGTTAGGTGGGTTTGGAAATTTAAAAAAGTCCATTTGTTTTGAATATTATTATCTATTAGTACAATATGTGTAGAATATTGTTCGAAGTTTCTTCAAAGTCAATCAGAGTAAAAGTCTAGGAGAGAGAGCCTTTGGGAATTCCCCCCGTTGGGAAAGACCGGCCTGGAGCGACGCAGGTATATCGCATTTTTCTCAAAACACTATTTTTGAAGTCAGTGGACACGATTTCTCAAAAACGAATGCACCGATCTTATTGAAATTTTGCACACTTCTTTAAAATAGCATTGACCAGTGATTGAACGAAGGTTTTTTTTCGATTACAATAAATTTTACAAGGCTATACGTAGTGTAAGTTGTACCAAAAATTGAACTATTTTACAGAGAACTCTGCCAAAAAATCAAATTTAAATTTAAAAAAAAATCCTTCGTTCAACCACGAGCTATAGTTATGTACTAACAAAAAATTTGGTTTTTCAATTTCAGATAAAGCTGTTATTAGTTGTCTTGACCACCACGAGGACACTTTTTTTAGGGGTCTCCGGAAACCAGGTCCCACCGGCTGAATTTCCCAAATGTATGGATGACATTTTTTAAAAATATTGTCGAAATGTTATTCGTTTATGAGCTTAACATTTTAAATAAAATAATTTATATATTATATTTTTTAAATAGGGAAAATGTGCTTTTTTGGCTTCGAAATCCACGTAACCCCTTAATCTGGTTACAAAGTAATTCAATTACAGAGTTATCTCATTGAATTACATTTAATTATATTGTGATCAAATTACTCAGTACATATGTTGTATTCTGTTATAATGTATTTGATTACAAAGTAATCTGATTAGAATGTATTAAAAAACTTTGTAATCTAATTACGTTGTTATTATTTATGGCGTAATATAGGATAACATATCATCTTAACCTCTAAAGTTGGATCAAGTGTGGTCTGTGCGCGACTGTAAACTTTAAAAACACAACTTTTGTACCTGGTAGACACGCAAACAACGCACACTATTGTAACGTGCAATTACACGAATTACCACACGTAAGTTCCACTCGCGCTCGTGAATTGTAAGAACTGGAACTCGAATTTTTGTAACACGTCCAATTACATTATTTGAATGAATATGCGAACGATTGATTTGTATCAGATTAGCTTGCACTTAAATTACGAAGTAATTAATTACACTTGGTACTCGTGGTAACTAGTTTCCTCAGTAATCTGTTTCAAAGTAATTAGATTATCAATTACAGTAGTAATTGTAATTGTAAGTCGTTAATTTAATTACTTTTTGCCCATCTCTGATCAAAGTCAGATGTTCGAATTGGTTTCCATGGAAATTTTGCATAAGATCTTTTATCATAAAGTTTCCTTAAGGGGTCTTCTCACTTCAGACGCTAAAAACGGCTATGTTCATGAATTCTTTGGATAGGTTTATATTATAGATATTGATATAAAAGTTGTTACACTCAATAAATACACTTTCCAAATACATTTAGAATTTTTATTTATTTATTTAAGTCACTATTTATAGACGAAAATGGAAGTTAAAAAAGTGTCCTAAAAAATTGTAGGTCTACGCTGTTGATGAAATCTTGGAGATGGATCATCCGAAACAAAAAAAATCAAACGGCTTTACAATCAGTATGTTAATGGCTATAGCGCATATCATACGATTTTTTATATATACAAAAATAACAAAATGGCGGACATGAAAATAACGTGTTTTTCACCGTTTTTGGCAAAAAAGTAAATATTAGCATTAAAAAAAATTCTTGATATGCGCTATAGCTATAGTCGTGAAGAATATGTGGTTAAAATTTCATAAGGATTGGTTCAGTGATTTCGAAGATTTTATCAACAAGCCGTCGAAAAACGTTGTTTCGAAAAAAACGCGTCTGAAGTTTGTTTGGGTTACATAAATACACCAAATTAAAAAAAAAAGTATTTCGAAAGGGAATTAAAAGTGGAATAACTTTTATATCAATACCTATAATATAAATCTATCAAAAAAAACTAATGAAAAAAGCCTTTTTTGCGTCTAAAGTGAGAAGACCCCTTAACATTTCAGGCTAAAAAGAAGACTTTTCTAGAAAAAAACAAATAACCAAGAGTATTTAAAAAAAGCTGGGTAAAAAAGTTATCATTTGTAGAATTGGCATGCAAAAATCTTTCGAGATTTTTATCTCGAAAACCGTGGCACTTTTACAAACCTGAAATTCCAGCATAAAGTAGGACACGATCAGTCCTATCGGCAGTTGACGCATTGTCCATTCATAACATCCCTGTATACTACCAAACTCAAAGCATTTGACTAATCTGATGTTCGTGCCGTCTGCTGTCAGAGTGTCCCCAAACGTGACCAAAACGACTGCAAGCCCTATCGACGATTCGTCAAACGGTATCAACAAAATAAAATCCGAGGTATTTCGACGTCGGGGCAGCCGGCTTTTATGCAAGACTCATTATTTATTTGGCCGAGCAAAAAAAAACGAAAAGGAAGAAACGTGAACGCAGCTGGGGGCAGGAGAAATAGAAGAGTCGAGATTCTTCAGCAGAATTACTTTTTCCGATTTCATTCTTACCATTCTCGAAACTATATCTGTGTATCGGACAATACATAAAGTACGTATACAGGTACATCGTAATATATATATATATATATATATGGGAAAGCACGTAGTTGCTGAGAGAAAGAGACATCGAGCAGGAGAGGGAGAGCAAAGAAAAAAAGAGAGTTGGAGAGAAGGAGCAACGTTTTTGTGTGAGGGCAAATACTCTCGCGCGAAAAGCACAGTATATATTGTACATAGCGTTGAGTCGTATCGAGTCTAGATTCACTGAAACGCGTCATGCCCTTCAGGGTATACGCTGTGACTCAACACATATATATTTATAAAAAAAGACATTTCGAACCCACTACATCTATGTAATGTTGGCTATCAGCAGCCCTCGCGGTTTTCAGGACGGTCCTTGAATTGTTCCAAACGAATCATTGCGTTTGGGGACATTCGTTCCTCGAAATGACCATTCTACAAATATGTTTCCATGTGCCTACAGGTGATTTCGAAGACAGGAGTTTGCGCGATGTCGAGTATGGGGACAATTGGCTAGTCCGAGGACGTTCCTCAAAGTCGAATATCTTCGAAATCACCTTTCCTTTTATATGTCTATATGTATATGTACCCGTAAATATATATCCGGCTATATGTTTCTCTCGCACGTACGTGTACCAAACTACTCGCAGTTCTCCTCTCCGCGCGCTATCTCCTTTCCGCGAGCCCAAGTTCGCTTGCCGGTGGTGCTGTATCAACGCTGACGCCGTCGCTACCGCCCAAACCACCCCTTTCTCCTCTCCGCCGTTTTCTCCCGCTAGCCCCGCGCACGGTCCCCCGCGCCCCCTTTACATCGATATTTCTCTTCTCGCGATAAAATTGAACCTTTCAGCCGGCCAGTGTTTTACGGCCAATAGGAAACCGAAGGAAAGAATCGCCTTTTACATGTATATATGTAGGGTAGGATGGATATACCATATAGGGGATGACGGTGGTGGTGTTGGGGTGGCTGATGCTGGTGCAGCTCCGTACAATACACATAGGTATGGCGTTTTATTGGCGATGAGAATGGGGTAGTGTACATGTGTTGTGTATACGGATGTATCTTCGTATATAGATATCGTGTACGGAGTATGGTATTGCAGGATATTGATCCTCGCGTCCGTCAAGGACCCGATGGTCTTCGCCGGCTCTCCTCGTCCCTTCCTTCTCTCTTATTCCTCCCCCCCCCTTGCCTGGCCACCCTCTCGTGGCAAGTCTCTCCAGCCCCCTTGGACTCTCGCTCTCTTTCTCTTGAGGCATCCCCTTTTCATTTTGGTCCTCCAGCCTCCATTGGGAGGAGCGTATACCATAGCGAACTGTCAAACTGTGTCATGTGTGGCTGTGTACGTTCATGCTGTGCGGCGCAAAAACTCAGTCCATTTTCCAGATAGGTATCCACATCCATCTGGATGAGTCGTCCAGTAAAAGAGACGAAAACCCAGTACTTTTTAGCGTAGAATATGAATTTTTGACTGATGGTAGATGGCTGTCTACTGAAAGTAACCCTAATCAAATGTTGCCCCTCAACTGGCTCAAACCCTAAGAAATAGGGGTTGAAAACTTAACAATCGCCGTATCTCGATAATTAGTAGCCCAATCAAAAAAGGTTTCAAACAAAAGTTGTTTGGAATAATAAAATTCGCATAAAGTTATGTAACGTCTAATCCCCTATCTTGGAAAATAGCAGCACAAAAACGATTCGAAAACTCGGGGTTGACGCGTGGGTCATTGGTGCTCTCGTGTTTTTGTGCCGCTATTTTCAAAGATAGGGGATTGGACGTCAAATAACTTTATACGTATTTTATTATTCCAAACAACTTTTGTTTGCAACATTTTTTGATCGGACCATCGATTATCGAGATACGGTGATTTTTAAGTTTCAACCCCTATTTGTTAGGGTTGGGGCAAGTTGAGGGGCAACATTTTATTGGGGTTACTATGCAACCATCTACCTTCAGTCAAAAATTCATATTCTACGCTAAAAAGTGTCGGGCTTTCATCTCTTTTACTGGCCTATGAGGATACGTGCGGATCATCGTACGGTCCAATGTGGGATGAATTGCCATCGAGATCAGTATGAATCCCAATTACGTGCGAATTCAGTCGATCGGCTTCGAGGGTGAGTGGCATTTTTGTGGAGAAGAGTTGCTGTCGAAGTTTGGTTTGGAGTTTCCATCGCGTTCGCTGTTGCTGTCAATGACGGAGTGTATAATATTTGGGGGTGAATATACGTAGATCGAGGAGGAGTGAATGTGCAGTGACCGCTTGAGAGACGCGTTACATCAGAGGAGCGTAGGTGTGTGGTAGAACACAGAAGTAAATAGGAAGAGGGATGGTGGTCCGTTGAGCTTGAGATTCCTTTATACCCAACATTCGTACATTTATATCTTCGAACGAGCACACGGTTTGAGTTTAGGTGTATGTAACGCGTGTATGTGCACATGGAGTTTGGGGATGCTGGGGTGCGCGCGCACTGAAATCTCGCTGGCTCTCTCTCTCTCTCTCTCTCTCTCTCTCTCTCTGGCTAGCGACGGTTCTCCGGAGTTCCTCTATGCCACGCTCTGTGATGCCGTCTCTCGTTCGCCACCCCTTCATAGACTACAGGAGAATCGCGGAGCTCCCACCTTCGGCGAAAGCCGGCAAGGGGATGGCAGGGGTTGTAGAGAACACGATGAGGAAGGGGATGACGGGGATAAGAGGGCGCAACGCTCTCTGGGGCTGCTATACTACACACGATATAACCGGGCACAGAGCCCCTCTTTCTCTTTCTCTCTGTTTCGCGATTCTATATCCGGATCCTTTCTGGCAGAACGGTCGCCCGGCCCAGCCTGGACTACAAGCCACAAAAGTCCATTCGTCTCTCACGCGGCTCTTGTGTGCTCAACCGAGTAATCGGAATCTTCTCAGGTAGTCGTGAAAATTCATTATTAATATCCGCTGAATGAACGAAAGAGCGGAGAAGAGAAAGATCCGCAATGCGCCAGTTCGGGCCTATATGGCAGGAATCCTGTAAGAAGCGGGATGCACTGTGTGAAAAGGGAAGCGGAAAAAAAATGATGGTTCTGTGAGAATTCTGGACAAATCCGCTGGATTTTGGGAGCTTGGACCACGGTTGGTCATTTGGAACAAGATTTGCTGAGGTAAATGAATGAGCAAACCTCATGGACCTCCAACATCCAAGATCGACAAAACCTCCGTGTCATTTGCATCAGGATCTTCACTGGAGACCTTCCAAGGTCCGCAATTTGGCAGGTTGCTGGTGAAAAAACCAGCTGGTGAAGCAACCACGAAGGGAAGACGCGAAGAGAAGCTGGGGACTAGAGTGGAGGTCGACCAATGAGGGAGGTTCCTTCCCGATGTGGGAAAGATGGATATGATGGATTTATGGCTCTAATAAAAAGGCCGCGCTGGATTGGCCCTCGCGGAATATGACGGGCGGGGTTCACCCTGGCGTTAGTTTCTCCAGAGATATGTCTCCCTCCCTCTCGCATCCCTCTTTGAAGCGACCACATACATGGAACCCAGATGAATTGTCACGGGAGTGGAAACGCGACGTCGATGGTGTACACCCCGTTCGGATCCACAATAGCGTGCCACCCCCGCATGCTCGTTGTCGCGAGAAGGGGAAACAGCGTCGGAGTGAGATGGAAAACACGGGGAGAGAAGGAGATCGAGATAGGCAGCGAAGGAAACGTGTGTTCAGAGTGGGGATGTACTCCCGGTGTATTCACATGTATTTCACCTCCTCTGTCGTCGTAGGGGTGCATTTTATCGTCGTTCCCTCTCGATCCTTCCGTTCGGAAAAAAATATGAAGGGCTAACTGGCCCAACCATCACAGTCACTGGACACTCTTTGCATTTCTCCCCTGGATTCTTTATTCCTTTTTTCCGTATAACTTCCTTGCCCCCCATTCCTGCGGCGATGAAGTCTAAGGAAGACTCAAGGGAGGGCAAGCCTCGCGACCGTGCTTGGGGCGAGCTGGATGAGAGTTGCTAACTTTCTTTTTTACTTGTTCGCTCTTCCGAGCTGTAACTTGATTGTCCCGAGGTACTGCGATATCACTGATGATATCCATTCCAGATGACAGCCAGTCACGAGCCAGTCTTCCTTCGATCCTTTCTGTCCTTTGTCGCCGGGCACTTTCCACCATTGAGCTGTCCATAAATCCGGTTTATCAATGCTTGGAAAATCCTCAAAGAAACAACGCTGGATGTATCAGCCTCATCTTCGTCACGAACTAATTGCTCGTATTCCGCTGTTTCGCGATGAGATGGCAACTGAAAAATGGGTGACTCAAGCCAACCGAGAATCCCAAAAAGTAAGGTAGTCAACTGCGTAGGCCAAAGATGGGGGGCTTAGGTCGTATACAGTTCGGCTGTAGATGTACAGATATATTTCAAGGGTTGAAGCTTTAACCGCTCGCGGTGGAGAGGCAGCATCGCTGGTAGCGATAAATAATATGTCTGTCTCAGCTACCGAGTTGGGTAATTAATTCGCATAATATGCCGCAGTTAAGCTGGCTATCTGTAACCTCGTACCCTCTTGTACCCACTTGAACATCACCCACACACATATATAATGTAAAAGAGCCGAGGGAGGGGCGGGGGTAAAAGATGTCTACATACCTGTATATACGAGCATCCCTTCGGTCCACAGTGGAGAGGGTTACAGGTCTACTACAACGTGGCGGATATGCCTCTCACCACCCCTTTTCTGGTTCGGTGCCGCTGCCGGGTAAAGTAGTCAGACGCGAATCGCGAATAAGCACGACGGGTCGGAGGCGAGGGGGTTGGTTGGCAATGAGGATGAGGGAATAGCAGGCGATACAACGCCGGCAACCCTATATTATCGGTATTAAGTACCGAAGTAATTTCGAAACTCCGGGATTTGAGGGAGCAGCCCGCGTGAGGAGAGAAGAAAGGAGAGCTCTGGAAGGAGAATATCCAAACGGGCTGTACGACGGAATTGTGTGCGAGAGAGAGAGAGAAAGGTAGAGAAGCTTGCAAGTGAGCTTTTCCGTAGGTGTACGTGATCGCTGGCTCGAGCTTGTGGGCGAAATGCGCGCGTCGCTTCGTGCAATTTAATTTACGATCGGGTACGTAAATACACGTGCCACTGCTATCGCCCTCCCCCTCCCGCCCCCACAGGTAAAAACGCCATTACCATTCTATATATCCGTCTCTCCTTCCGAGTTGTATATATGACTTGGTCCCATTTCTCCCGACCCTCGTTCCATATCCAGTTTATATGCGCGACCTTACCACATATCCATTTTATTTCTATTCCAGGCTCTGGAAGGCTGGGTCGAGCTTGCACACCGCGGATAAATCTTTAAAAAGAAACGGTACTCCCCATTGCCCACCTTCCCGGACGCCTGTTTGCGTAGACGTATTGTGTTCATTTACAGGTGTGTACGGATGATAATTCAGGTCCTGTCGGAAAATGCCAATGCGGCTATCGCCAGCTTGGAAGCGCGGTGTTGAGAGCGCGTTATCCGGCTAGGGAGCTGCAGGGGGGAGTAGGATGGTTGGTTCGCACCTTCCCCCTTCGCTGCTTCTGCTCTCCTCGACCGGTGAACCGACCACTAAACCGAGCTCTTCGTGCGAACGCCAAAGGGGTAACTTCCGTTGTGAGACGGTGCGATCGCAGGGGCAGAAAAGGTAGAGGGTAGGTAGCGGCTGCTTTTCCGCTAGATCCATAAAGAGGGTGTAATAGGACGCGGCACATTTAGATAAAGCTCCACGGTTGTCCCTGGTATAGAGCCAAGGGTGGAGAGGCCAAGGGGATGAAAACGTGAAAGAGGGCGAAGAGAGGCAGAGTTTGATGTCACTTAGCCGTTTATTCTTTATAGGGAGATCCTAGAGTCCAGATAGGCTGATGGAAAGTGAGACAAGGACAGGTCGAGCGAGCAAGAGGGTAGGAATGCGGGGATATGGCCTGGGTCGACAGACCTGGGTCACCACAAATTGCAAGCTTCCCAAAGCTTCACCCATCAAATTTAAGGAATTCTAGTTACGCCAGGTACATGCCTTCCTCGAGGATTGGTACCAGATGGATCATAACATTCTCAAGGAGTGCACCAGTTTGCGGACATTCCTTAAACGAGATGAAGATACAACGACCAAGAAAACGACTTTCCCAAGACTGCCGGCGATCCAGATACGCGTTACGCTGGAAGCCATGGATGACACTGGATAGTATACGAACGTATGTGGACGCGGAGTATGGAAGACGCAGGCCGAGGTGGAGAATACACGCGCCATACACGCGGCCATACGGAGCTGCAAGATCCAAGTGCCCCGGCGATGAAGGCTACCACTGAAAGAGGGGCGGAAGGTTCCACAGGGTTGTGTACGGAAGAAAGACGAAGGAGGTGAGCGAGGGTGGAGGAGGGCTCTCGGGTTGGAAAGGTGCGGTCGGGGGTGCGAAGAGAGTGCAAGCGAGATATATACGGCAGCGAGGGGGTTGGAAGGAGCTGGAACGTTGGTGGAGGAGGCTGGTAAGTATAGCGTCGAGGAGAGTGGCTCTTTAATGGCCGGATCTCGGAAATTGTGCGCACATATATCTGCTGGCAGATTTATGAAAGTGCTTTTCTTCTGAAGTGGGGAAAGCCGGGTGTGCCGTTGCTGCGTTTTGCGCTGCCTTCTCCGTTTCTGTTATCCACACAAATGTGTACGTGCGTTCGTGTGTGAGATGCGCCTCCGCCCCCGTTTTCTTCCGTAGATCCGTAGTGTCTATCTATATCCCGAGTTCCGCTATGGGAGCGGCGTTGATGCTGGAGATGTGTGTTCGAGGAGAGAGAGAGAGAGAGAGAGAGAGAGAGAGAGAGAGAGGGTTGGAGGGATGGTGGATGCGACTACCGCGAGTTGCTCCGCTGTACGGAAGGGGTGGCGTGTACCAAAGCGAAGGATCAAGGCGGAGTGGAGGGTTGGTGGCTCCAGAGGCGGACGAAGGAACCGGAGGGAGAAAATATACACGCTATAACCAACCAACCTATCTCTCTTTCACCCTCTCCTTTCTTCTTCGTCTCTCCGCTGCTCCGTCCACCCTTTCTCGCTTACTTTTCCAAGGTTTACTCTTCTCTCTCGCCAACCCCACCCTCGAAGCACCCTCTCCTCTAAGCCTCTTCCTCTCTTTTCTACTTTTCATCTCCTCCTTTCTACCCTGTTTTCTGCCTCTTTCGTCGCTGCCAACGACGCTCCAACTGGCCCTTTCTACTTCACCTATTCACCGCTCGTCTTTCTCGATCTCTTTGCAGCCCCAACGTACCTGCGTCCCTACCGGCTGCCCTGTGGCTACCCTCAAAACACCACCCACCCCGGTCGTTTATTTCTTCCTCCCTCCAACGCCCGCCACTCAACTCTTCTATCTTGCATTCGCGTAATTTTCCACTTGAAGATTTATGCGACGTTGAAGTGTGTATTGCGAGTTTGTGGGTGGATACGTCCTGGGGTACGTGTACTGCCCTTCGAGCGCGCCATCCAAAGTTTCACTTCCGACCGCTCTCATTCATCGAAGTGCACTCGTAAAGAGTCAAGATATGAGCAGGAATTAGTTTTCTCCGTTCCGACACGTCGATCAGGAGACATTTTTGGAAATTTTATTTTTCAGGCGACTTGAAATCGCATGAGCTACGCAGGCAAAAAATAACTATTTTTGAAGGTGTAGTTATTGGGGATGAGGAAGAGAGCAGTGTGTTAAGCCGCGGGGAATTGGGAATCATTATCGCGGCACTCGTTGGCAAGTTTCCTAGTTCTTTGACCTTGAACCCGACAGACCTAAATACCCTAATACCTACGCGAAAAGCTCCAAAAAATGCTTCAACCCGCAATAAATAGACCCATGTTCGTCATTTGAAAAACCCAATTGACATTTTCTGATGACTCGAACGACATCACCCTATCCCTCCTCAACATTCTTCGAACCACACACTAAATTTATGATCTTGTCGCCTATTCATCTCATTACACTTTCATCCGCGATCACATGAATCGCTGGTCTATGAAAAAAACGAGAAATTCGCGTCGGCGTTAATCTGGCCGAATGAATTCGAGAGCTGAATGGAATTCTCCGAGTTGAAAAAGCAAACGAGTGCTCGCGCAACATTTACACGCCTTTTTTCCGCGTACACGGCTTATTTTATTTTTGGCCGCTTACGGGGAGCGCGAATGGGGTGGCTGCCGCAAAAGGGTGTGCGGCAAAGTCGACTATCAGCCGAGTCCATACGGAATGAAATCGAAGTGTGGTGAGCGCTCACGAGTCGTTTGTAAAAAAGAAAGAAAGAAAAGAAAAAAAGAGGATGAAGAAAGTGTGGAGGCAGGCGGGGAAGATAAAAATGGCAATTGCAGTTTCATTCGTGCGCGGTGCCCTTCGCTTTTCCGCGATCGCATGAAAACCGAGAGGGAAAGGTCCGCGCTTCCATCGTTTCCGTTGAACCGCAGTTGAGGCAACCCTCACCCTCATTATCCGTATATACTTATCTACATATATCTATATAATACAACCCTCCATACGTTCGTCCCGCGGGCCAGAGCCACCCTTTTCCCATCCGTTTTTCATCCCCGCTGCTATATCTGTCATTCCCTTTTTTTCCATCGGCAGTCAGATCTGCCGTCACCGCACAGCGCGTGTCTCTTTTCCACTGAATACATCACGAGCTCGGCAAAAGCATAAATATAAAACAAAAGCCTCCCATACATAAACAAATGGAAAGAGAAGGAAACAGAGGGCGGGAAAGGGTCTGGGAAAAGGGAGAAAAAGGTTGGCTTTTCTGTTAGGAGTGCACGTTTGCCTCTTCCCATCTTCTTCGCCCGCTCGCAGAGTTATTTGATTTCTACGGTGGGTATATAAATTGATATAGCGACGTTTCGGGCGCGTGAAAAAACTGTCGCGAATCGTTGATATCAGGCGAAACTGCTTTTTCCCTCTACTTTTTGTCCTTTTCCTGTGCCGTCAACCGTTACTCCATTCACTGCGGATCCAATGCGCCTGTAGGAGGAATTCCGGGTCGAAATAAAAGTGTCCTGATATTTGCCATTTTTTCTTATCCATTTTTCCGTTTGTTATTGTAAAATGAACAGAGCTGGATGTTGTCTTTAGATGTCATGGCTTTTAAGCAACATCTCGTCAGCCAGAAGCTCCTTTGGCAGCCAGCAACGTTTGAAGGTGGATCTTGTTTTCCGCATGATCAACGGAAAACCCTAATTCCTAATGCAAACCCACATGGATAGGTGCATACCATTTTTGACGGGGGATTATGTGGGTTTGGAAAAAGTATGAGTCATCCGATCTGGTCGGAAGCCAGATATTCCAGAGGGCGGGAGGAATAACAAAAAAAAAAAAGAGCAAAAGAAGAGCCAGCACATTCGCAAACGCATTAGAAGACGGCCGTTCACTCGCAGAGAGGAGCTCGGTGCGACCACGAGAGACGCGAGATCATCACGGCAAGTGAGTACAGAATTTACCGGAGCAGAAGTAACGGGGACCGCGTGGTTGTGACAGGCACCCCCTTCCCGACCGTTCCATCGCTACTCCGTCGTCGCCCCTGCCCTTTCCTTGGTCTTGTCTTTTCGCTTCTCCGCAAGCCGCGCGGAGCAGCCGCAACGATCCACCGCCTCATCTACGTGCCTTGCTACGTTTCCACCGCAAAACCATCCCCTGTTTCCGAGGCTCTCCCATCGCACACACCCTCCATGTGCTCCACCAACACTGACGGTATCGCGTCGCTGCCTCTCTCGCTCTCCATTCCAATTCCTTAACTCTGTCTTTGTCTCTACGCTGCTGACTCTTTCTCTGCCTCCCTGCACGGTCTTGATGGACTGGCTGTTTCTGACATTTGCAATTTTACGTTCTCTTCGCGGAAAATTATAATCACCTTCGACGATTTATCTTTGCGCTGGATGCCGTTCTCACAGTCCAAGAAACGAATCATCGCGGTCTATTTATTCTCGTCTTCGTTCTACATGATGCTGACAAGATGATGAAGGAGCTTTGCAAACGATATTCCAAATAGGAAGAACAATGTCACAAGAATAGATGTCTTCAAGACAAGGAGGGGCTTCTTTAATAATGAAGAAGCTATGCAAACGATATTCCAAGTGGAAAGAACAATGTCACAAGAATGGATGTAATCAAGACAAGAACAGGCTTCTTTAATGAAGAAGCTTTGCAAACGATATTCCAAGTGGAAAGAACAATGTCACAAGAATGGATGTCATTAAGACAAGAAGAGGCTTCTTCAATGATGAAGCTTTGCAAACGATATTCCAAGTGCAAAGAACAATATCACAAGAATGGATGTCTTGACGACATTTGCAAAGCCAATGTCGACAAGACATGCAGATGTCATCAAGACAAGAAGAGGCTTCTCCAATGATGCGCTTTGCAAACGATATTCCGAGTGGAAAGAACAATATCTCAAGAATGGATGGCTTGATGGCATTGGCAACGTAGCAGCCTAAAACTTCCAGTATGGTCGGCCTATCGATTTTCATAAGTAGATCATGATGATGAGAATGGCAAAAAATGTGGCACATCTCGACGAGATGAGTGTCCGTACGTCAAGGCACTTTCCTCATATCAGGAAGAGTGATCTTTGGGTCAATCCGACAGCCATTGCGTCGCGAAGCCGCACAGGGTTGTTTTTTTTTCGAAGATGGGAAACGTCTAACGGACGAAAATGATGGAGGTATCGATCCGGGATGTGTCTTTCTCATCGTGTCGTACTTCGTCTCTGTTTCTCTCTGTTGCTCTTTTACGAATGAAGGAAGAGACCGCACGAGCGATTATCATGTCTCCAGCGTTATGGTACCAGAACGAAGGGAAGGCCACCCCATTGGCGGAGCCCATCGTGGTGGTCGTAATGGCTCGGGTCCATTGGGTCGGGACACCCCCTTGATATACATTCCCTCGCTGCTTTCTGGATATCATATCTCCTCGATGGTACGCCCTATGGCGCAACCCTCGCTCCACCCCGGACCATAATAATTCAACCCTGATGGCGCGAGGGGGTCCTTCCTCGGCCTCCCATTCTTCAACCTCTGTCGCGGGCGCCATGTTGTCCGAAAGCGAACGCAAAAAAATAGCAATGAACCTTCGACCAGTCTGCGCGGAAGACTTTCGATACCTTTTTTTCCTCCGGAATTGCCTTTGGGGAATATATTCTTCATGAGGAAAAACGACGAGTAAATCTAACCGGGCAGAATGCGCGGAGGTTATGTGGAAAATGCCGAGGATACACGGAAGTCGTGATTGTATACAGCGCTACTAGGAGACACTATCAGGAGGGGTGGTATTAAGCCAGCTATGCAACGTCACCAAAAAGGAATCTTCAGGAGTCTTGGAGACTGGCAAGAATTCCAAGCCTCCGGTCTCATTAACATCTTACGCAGTTTCATAGCAACGCAGATGGAACTTCCGCATCCCTTTCCTCGTAACTGAAATTCTGAGGTTTAGCTACACTCGCGCCAAAGCTCAAGAAGGCTCAGTCAATTCGCATTTATAATCCGTGTAGTAGAGTCTAAACGTCACAACTATAAAGATTCCAGAAAAGTAAAAATGTTTTCTGTACAGTGACGAGAGTTCGTCGAGTGCAAGTACGGTTTGCGGAAATTGAACTCTTCGCGCAGCAAGTCCCCAAAAGTACAAGCTCGTAAGATGATCGTCAAGCAAGTGCCGGAATCGATGAGTAGCTGATCTCATTACTTTTTTAAAACGAGGAAGATTGGCTTCAACCGCGGTGGGGTTGGTTTGCAGTCGAGGTTGCCCCGAAGGAATAAGACAAGGTATTCCACTCGGGGTTGGTGGGGTTACGAGAGGAAGCACGAAGGGGATGAGCTTCTCGTTTGAATTGAATAGCTTATTATGCGGTGATGGTGGGAAGACCTTGCTTTCTTTCCTGCTCCAAAGAAAAGAAGAATCCCGTACTATTTTTTTTTGTCTTTTCCTGGAGGGTGAACGGTGGCACTTTGTTCCGATCGGTGATTTCGACGGATGCTCCTGTCTCCACCAACAATATCATCGAAGCAGTTTGTAAAGGAATCAAGAGAGCAAAGACTTAGCTGCAATTTGTCCTATTCAGCTAGTCATTGATGAGGATGAATCTGACTCACGAGATGCAGGCTGGCGTAGTTCCACATTCTGGCGTTCGACACGCAAACTGGTAGAAAAGGGAGGACACTCGTTCGGATTGAGCGGAGGAAAGATGGTCCTCCTATGTTCGGCCTGATGAGTGGAGTGCTGGTTGCCTGCGACCAAGACCGTCCAAGTGAATATGGAAGAGCGTAGCAGACCATGTTTACTTTGGGGAAATCTCACTACAGAATGAGAAAGAACGGATGACGTGGTGTGGCAGAAACAGACGGGGGAGAGACGGGGCTAACCCGATAAGAAGGGAAGAGGGAGTGAAGGAGAGACGAGAGCAGCCTGGCCAAAGGAAAACCAGGGCTCGCATCTCATAACGTGGGATTGCTTTCGCGCGGGATTGGTGGGCGCGGACCAGCGAGACGTCGTTCGCGCTATAGCTCACGGGGTTGGTAATTATGCTACCGCTGTCTCCGGATAATATAGTACGGGTAACACTGTATCCCCTTACCGTTCTCTTCCTTAATTCCTTTTTTCTTTTTTCATTTTCCCTTACATCTTTCTTTCTCCGCAAGGGAGAGCCCGGCATCGTTCTCCCCGCCTCCTTCCGCTCGTTCTTCCCATCCCAGCGAAAATCCGCTCCTGCTCCCCGCTGTACCCGGCTGCACCTCTTTGTAATCTTGCATAATTTATTTCTGGCTATTGTTCACCCTCGTCGAATTATGCATTATTCTGGAAGAAAAAGGTCCGGAGCTCAGAGAATTCTCCTGCGGAATCTACCGCTGGTCGACGCCTCCCTAGCGAGAGCTGGCGTTCTTAATTCGTCAAAAGAAAATTCCCCTCAGCGAGAGTACGAGAGAGCGAATGAATGAGAGTGAGAAGAATTTTAGTTGTCCTTTTCCAGAAGGCTGCTAGTCAGTTTTGAAGGACAGGGATGAAGGACAAAGATCTTCGCACTTCCTTTTATTCTCGTATTTACATTCTTCCTTTTTCCATACCGAACGATGTTTCCTCCTCTCGCTTTTACAACCCCCTCGCCACGAATCACCCCCATTGGAACATTCCATCTCAAGATAAAAACATCGGCAATTAGTGTTTAGCAAGATCTTGGAAATTCAATTTTATTGACACATTACTCTTCCATGACGACGTTGCAGCTGGATGACTTTCCGGTCAATGCAGGCCCGCGTCAATCTCATATGCAGACCAATAGAATACCCTAGTGCAGGGATCGGTTGCTAGCTATCACGTCTCTCTCTCTCCAATCAATGCGAAAGTTTATATAGCGTGTGGCAAAAGCTGCATACGCATTGCGGAGTTGGTGTTGCTGCAACACGCGCAGGCACATCAGTGGGCGTGGAATTCAATGCATGGTTGATCACTGAGATAAATTAATTGGCTATTGCTATTTCGCACGTCTACCCGCCGAGAACGTCATCCCATGTACAGGGGATCACAGTGAAGATGGCTATGTCTGTCGCGTGACTTCCGGTTCCTCCTGTCTTCCGGTCGAATGAATCCATTAAAGGTTATGACCAGGATTCCCCAATCATAACAGCTGGGAGCATATACCTGAACTTATCTACGGGGATCGTCACCGTACTCTGGATGACGTGGGAAATGTGGAAAGTGGGATAGAGCTTTGTATGCAGAATCCGAGTGAAGCAAGAACAGACAATATACCAACACAACTCGATCAAGATATATATATATGTTTGGTTGTCAGTGAGCGAGCGGCTCGCTATCCGCCTATTTGATGTTAGTACAACAGCGGCGCCGTGTTTGCGTTGAGGCTCATATTGATTGCCACCCCTTGTCGCCACCCCTGAACAGTGGCACAGCCACTCCATATCGTACGATACCGCGCGGTATACCCTCTTCGTATGTAGCACACCGTGCGCTCTCGTTCCGCAAGTATCTCCATATACCTGTCTCTCTTGCTCCCGTATGCCTCTACCAAACGCATTTGTGCGTAGTTATAGCTGATACCGGGCTGTACGTTAACCGTAGCTACGTTACCAGGGTTGAGGATAGGCCAACGAGGGCCCGAGTACTATCTAGCGTAGTGACTGGTATGTCACCGAGCGATATTAACAGCGGCAGCCTCGCTGTCAGCCGCAGAGCTGCCAGCCAGGATTAACATAAAGCTAACGTACCTGCACTCCTCCTACTTCGCCGCCACCTTCCACACGACACCAACCAACACCCCAAACCAACTTCCATCCGCCGCGTAATCAATCTCCCTTTTCATCCCGTTCCGTCTGACATTTCCCCCGGTAAATGTTAGTTTGGTTCTTCATGTTTGTACGAATGTGGCCAGCTTTGCGAGCATTGAGAATTCGTCGATGTCCCGATCGATAGGAAGAGTGTTCTTCTATTCATTCATCCTTTATCTTCAATGTTCTACAACACCTGGTAGGAGCAGCCACCTTCACCAATATCAGGATCACTCTTCCGCTGCCTATTCAGCATTAGAATGTTACTATGTTTTGCAGTATGGGGTGTAATCGTATTGGAACCGGCCGCTCACGACCGCATTCGGGAAAGTCCTCAGAGGCGGCAAGTGCGAGAGGGATACCGAGTAGCGCGGAGAAGACGAGTGAGACAAAGGGACGCAGAGTCAGAGCTGAGGGTCGACTGGTCGTATCGAGGATGCGAAAGGGGCGGCTGGATGGGTAGCATCGGATTCTATCTTCACGTATTGATCAACGCCTCACCACCCTCTATAGCAGACAGAGAGGATGGCAGGGAATGCCTCGATCGCCACCCCCGCAAATGCTGGCCACAGCTACGGCCACTGGACCGACCACCGTCCGCGCGCCGGATTCTCCGGCTGGAGCGTACGTGTGCGTGCGCCCTACCATATAAATACGATTCATCTCTCCAATGTTCCTGATTGTAACGAGCTTCGCTACACACGGACGGACAAATACATATGAGCGCATCTGGGATAATCTTCTGCTCCGGCCTCGCGTATTGATATAGGACACCTATACAATCCGATATAACAGCCCTACACGTATACGTATCCAACACAGACTCACACGCCACCGGGAAACGTACACGCTGAGACCCCTCTACTCGCAAACGAAATGAATACGTGTCTGGGTTTCGTGAAGCTTTCATGATCGCTTCGATAGACAACTGCCGATGTGGACAGTTCGTGGACCCTAATGAAAAAGTTATGTTGTAGATACTTGGACTCGGTTCTTTTTGGGAGATTTATCAGTGAGATCTTATTGGCATAGTACTTTTTTTGTTATACTTGTAGCTTGCTTATTGATGTTTAATTTTAATCAAACGTCTGTAGGTAGACAGGTTAAGAAGGCGCATCAATGACAATGACTCGTGCATTCTAGGATGCCTGAGCAGTCGTTTGCACATCCTGCGTAGCCCATATGTGAACTCCAGTTTCAATCTTCTTTCACAGAATCGTGAAGAGCAATTTCAACGTACGCTTTTGAGGTTTCAGTTCGTAAACTCCGAAACTAATCTAATTTGCGAGGTGCAAAATGGCCGCTGCAACAAGCTTTTAGTCGTCAACATCGTCGTTGATTTGTCGAATACAGAATGCACTGGAGGGTTCCGAATAACTTTCCTGCCAGATCTACACACGTATCGGAGTTTGCCTCAAATAGTGACTGGAGTCATTTTAGTGTATGAATGCCTGACTGAAACTCCGATCGTTTGGGTTCTCGAGAAAGCGGTCGGTGCGGTAGGTCGACTCGGGGGTTGAAGAAAGCCAGGAGGGTGTCTGAAGGAGCAGAAGGGGCGCGCGAGGCCAGTGGTCAGCGATGGTCGTCTCGTACTTGTCACGAGTGTGTGGCCGTTCGACGAAAGATGTGGAGGTCGGCGTGCAAGATGCGCGTAGACCGGAGAGTGGAAAAAGGGGGTTTCGCTTCCTTGGTGTGAATGCCCAGCGACGTTTCGCAACGAGGCCCCCAAAGCAGCATGTGAACCGCCATGCTACTTGCGCTCCGTTAGGGACAGAGGAAACGGAACGATCCGACGGCCTGAGTCGAAGGAAGCCATCATAGGCATTCCTCAAGACAGCCTTCCTTCTTCATAGCGGGAAATCCTGTTTCATACACCAACGTAAAATCCTCAAAGGGAAGGGCTCCTGCTGGGGTACAGGGTAGTCCAGCTTTGCGGGCGTTTCTCCTGGTGGCAATAGTGGCGTTGGTGGTAGTGGTGGTGGTGGTCAGTGAGTGCGAGAGTTTCAGCAGTTCTGCCAGTGACCAGCACCACGTCAATACATGGGGGTAGGAGGAAAAAGGGGTTGCGCACGCGCTGTACAAAGCGTTCCTAGCATCTGTATATACATTTCCAACGGGAATATACACCCGCTTTATGCGGAGGTGTCGGATCGCGTTTTATATTATACCCATGATCCAGGAGGGTTGAGGGGCCCTTGAACGTCTTTCCCAAATCGTTGCTAGAATGCCAGCATCAGGGGTGAACAACTTGCTCGGTTAAAATTCATCCACTAGGAACTTCCCAGTCTTTGGAAACTTCGTTGAATGGTGACATTGCAACTCGACCAACAAGCCTTGTTCAAAACCTCAGCTTCTTTTTTCACTTATAGGAGAGAGTAGCAAGGCCCTCCATACCGATGAATATTTGATGCTGACATATGGCGAACCGTAGACGATGCAGGGTTCAAACGTAGGCTCCGAAAGATCAGGATCTGTGTTCTTAAGTATAACGTCGGAAGATCTATGTCATTCGGTATTAAACGTTAAAGACGTTTTCCATCGGGGACCCACACCGCGCTATTGCCGGATCGATGGACGGCGTCTTTCATCCCGCGCGCCAGAGAAAAGCGATCGGAGCAATATCGTGTCGGTAATGTTTCTTCATTAGAGCGAGGCAATCTCCTTTATGGCAACAAATCTTGAGACCGGCGTCGGCGTTTCGACGTGCGCTGTCACCGTTGCCGGCCATTTTGCCCTGGCAGAATGAACGATTCGATCTTCGCCGACGCGCCTATCGCAATTTTCTCCTCTCTATCCCTCTCTTCGTCGCATTGTCTTTGTCCGCTTTGTATTCTTTTATAGATTTTGCTTCGAGGCTTCGTGAATCTATGAAGACTTTTACGAACGTTGCCAGTACCTTACTCGCTTTTGCTCGCAGGCACTCTTATCCCATCCCCCTTGTGGATCGTCGCTCTGGTGGCTTTCGCAACCCTCTGCTTTGGCGACGAACGACCATTACGGAATTTAACGCTCCCTCCGGGAAGAAATACAATATTATACTCGAAGAAGACGAAGTATAAGAATATACTGTGTACAGGGCCTCGTGTATATAGCCCTGCACTATATAGGTATGTATAAGGTGCATAGTTGTGAATCCGCTCAATGGCGGACCAGGGTACGAGAAGAGAGGGTGGCAATTAAGCCGATACACCGTAATTGCCTTTGTGCTCAATGTTCATTCGGGTAACTGCGTTTCTCATCCACGTAGCCTCCTTTTCCACCAACACACCTCTCATTGGAAACCCCACCCCCTTTCGCGACAGTTATATTCTTCGGAGACTCAGATTCCAATGCTGCACGACAACCCAGAAATTGGAAACGCAATACCGTTGGAAATCCTCACCTTATCTTTGAACAATCAGAATATCATGCACTTACCATGAAGATGAAATTGCAGTGCCCTCGGTACACTTACCAGCTGGCCAAAAGAAAACATGTTTTGGGTGTCTGGTTGACTCTTCCTCAGCAGTCAACCGGATTCGCCAATCACGGAAGTTGATCCGAGTAGGATCTTCCTCCCGCGAGAACGCGTCGAAACTACTTTTCAATGTTCACTGGACACGTTATCCGACAGAATCCAGAATTCCAGTCTTGCAACTGGAACTGGAATGTCTTCAACAACTCCTGGTACAATCAACCGCAGCATGGATCGTTGACCCTCGGCTCTCCTCGGTACATCCTACATCGATTCACCTACCGTAATTTGACAAAGAATACCGTTAGGTCAGTTACCACCAAGGCTAATGCCCAACCTCGCCATATGCCTGAGGTAACGTAATGAGGGTACACGGGAATTTCTTGCTTGCTGGCAGGCTCTTTGTTGCTTGCCTTAGCTACTGTACAGCCATCAAGTGTCATTCGCCAGTCTTTTCCTTCGAGCTCAGACTAACGTCTAATCAAATTATACGCAACAGTCGCACATTCAACCGTCGTTCAGTGCCAGGGCCTTCATCCCAAAGCTCCAAGCAAGGATTTTGTTCCCGTAGCTCCCAAAGCTTCATGCGAGACATTTTGTTCCAGTTGCTCTTCGGTTATGTCTCGGGTCTTGCCGTTCAAAGTGTCATCGCTGTTCCAAATGGCACAGTGTCTTCAAAGCAAGTTTCCATAATTTATAACGCACCTGTGCTCAGGAAACATATATGTCTTTCTTTTTCTGACTGAAACGAATGTTCTCCCAAGCTTAACGGGTCACTGGAACGAGATGGAATTTTCGAAAGGGGATAATGGCCATACCGGACAAAAGATGGGTGAAATTCAAACAGAGCACTATATACCGTGACTTGGTGAGTTTGTTAATAAGCGTTGCGAGGGACAGATGTGGAATACATTCGCCAATGAGTCTCGATTTGAGCACGGGTGCTTACTGTACACACATATATATATATATCTCCACATACCCTACTATGTGCTTATGTTGGTTGACTGGTGACACAGAGTAGGTGCATGAACACTTGGGGTAACCTCCCCCCAATGGAATCTCTTCTTCCCCCGCTCTCATATCCCATATTAACTACATTTATTCGCGTTGTCTCAAATTAACCCCTGACTCTTGGACCATTCATCCGTCCGTATGTCTGCTCGTCTCCACCCCTATATCACGACGGATCGTTGCACCCTCGGCAATAATATGAACTGCACGGATATTACCATTATAATACCGGGGTGTCACAGTGTGTATGTGTGTATATGAAAAGATTCTGGATGCTTCGTAGTTTCGAGTACATACCGGACAGACTACGCGCGTGTACCGTGACTAAACGGTTGCCGTCCTCCAGGCTCCGTTGCTCAGCTGAAGCTCGCGGAAATACCTTGTCGCGCCAACTTATCGTCAACTGGATTATTCCAGCCGCCCTCAAGGCTCAATAAACAAGCAAACACAAGAAAAATTCCGCGCTGATCCCCATCGTGTCTGAGACGTCGGGCGTATCGTCGCTGAGATTGATAGCTCACTACGAGTCTAAGCGACAGAATCTTTCAGTTTTGGGAAAATTCGCCAAGTCATTTCACAAACGAGCGAGCACACGAGGAGAGGTGCTCTTCCGTTTTTCGAGAGGGTGAAGTCTCCAAGCGTGTCTGAAAACTGGCAGAAGCCATGATATCGCGTTATGCCGGTACGAGAAGCGCCGTGAGGGTGAGGCTTTCTTATCCAGAAGCTGCTCTAGCTGGATAATGTATTCAAATGTTATACGCCCCGGCTCCTTCCATCTTCTCGCGTTCCGCGCTCACGGCGTCAATTTATTAAATGGAAAGATTGCAAATTTCCCGACATAAAGTGCCTGGCGGGAAGACTAATGGTGCGCCCGGCGATACAGCCCACCGAGTATCGCAGTCGAGTGTATTGGAAAGCTCGTAATATGAACACCACACACGAGCATGAAGCTTGGGGATGCGGATATGTGTATAGAGCTGGAAAGGAGGGACTGAGCGTCGAAGGGGGTTTGACACGGTGGGGGTGTAGGGTGGGGAATACCGAGGTATCACGGGGATGCGTAAAAAGAAGCCACGTGAGTGATTAGACCCCGCATAGCGTGTAGAGTAACAGGGTGGCGTATGGGGTCAATCTGAGGCTAATCAAATCATGCAGGATCCACCGAGCACCGCGGGGTTCCTTATTCGAAACGATGCTCAGTCTCTACCGCTATCCACCAATTCATATATCTATACGTGTATATTCCAACCATCCCGTCATACGTTTTACTCCACTATATTGCACACGCACCAACATGCCATTGTGTACAAGCAGATTGCTGCCCGTTCGCTTTATTAATTCCATCGTCCTGGCAGGGGGTGTCTCCAGTCACCCTCGAGGCTGTGCACTTTACCATACGGTATACCATACCCATGCTGCGCGAAGATTCTCGCTGACCGAAATCTCGGCCATCAGCATTCACGTGACTAATCGAACGGGTCCATTTCCGAATGTGATTGTCGCCTGGTCGGTGAAGTTCTCCTCAACGATCCCTCGTATCGTTGCCACTTTTCGTCTTCACCCGGGGATGTTCCAGATGATCGTATCAATGACGATGATGACGAATGGCTTCAGTGATCGATCGGCATCAGACCGGAGACACAAGCGACCACTTTTTGGAGACAGACCGTGCCAGCGTTTGGCGAAATTACTCATTTGTGCTGTGCGCTCTTCGTCAGGCGGCAGGGAGTACATTAGCACGCGAACATACATATGTATGTGTAGGTGGAAGAGGAGTGGAAGAGTATATATAAGTAGGGAGAAGCGGGGACCCAAAGGAGCTCAGGAAGATAAGCAAAGCCTGGTGTGGTGTTGCATATTGATTGACGAAGCTCTCGCCTATCTCGAGCTCCACGAGGCTCATGTCGTACGCCCGCGGATGAGGAGGATCCATTGGCGTGAACGCGGAGATGCCGCGCAGCGAATAAGGGTGCGATCCTTATACCCCCACAGTTAGAATCCGTATAGATATAGGTATGCAGAGGTAGCAGGTACCGTACTCAGGAGAGAAATCCTCCGCCGTCTCGGTCGCGTCGTGAAAACCGAGGGAGCGAGGGACGGGAGGAGGGTGTAATGAAGCACCGCGCGCAGACACGCCGTCATGAATATTCATAACCTAATACCTGAGCTGAACTGAACCGAGGCGGGGCAAAGTCTCCTCATCATCATCCACGGGTCTTCTGCCATATTAGACATCAGGCTTCACTATTCCACGGGTATAACGTTCCGATCTCTCGGTATCCTCGAATCTCCTTATTCCTGCGATTTTTCGGCAAGACGATAATCAAGCGTCTCTTGACGAGCCATCGAAAATTTCCCTTGGCTCGTATCAACCTTCATTGGCATATCTGGGGAAATCATTTTCTCGGCCAACTTCCGACGATTTCCGGTCATCAGGATCAGGAGAAATCAAGATTACCGGCGGTCTTTTAGGCCGGAATCGGTAGATGTACAGAGGAGATGTGACGTCTGGATAAACCGTAGGACGGAAACTCTTGGAACGAGCCAAGTACACAGTGACGATACAAGCGGAGCGAGCGTTAGCGAATGGGCGGCTGTAGAAGCGCGATATTGCCCTTTTATGATAATGTTATCAGCCCCAAAACGATGGCGATGAGCTGACGCGATATGCGACAAAAAGCCAGAGGGAAAGAACGATCGGAGGCCACACTCGCCCACCCGTCAACGACGTCGCAACTACGTCGTTCACGATACAAGTGTATATAGGTGAATAGTGAACACAGAAGCACGCATACTCATAGACAACATGGCGGATGAATAGAGCGAGTGAGATCACCCGGCTGTGCTGTATATCTGTAGCAGTTCTATCAAACCCCGGATTTGGTAATCTACTGAGATTTATGAACGTAAGTTCCCCCTTTGCTCCTCTCCATTGCATATATCGTGGCCATATATATTCTTCCTCGCTTCCTTTCTCCCCTCTCTCTCTCTCTCTCCATACTTCACCATGGATATATGTACCTCATACTTCCAGGGTTACGATTGTGCCTTTCATTTCTCTCCCTTCCATCTTGTCTTTGTCACGTTGATCTTGAAAGCACCCTTCGCCTCATCCCCGACGTCGCCATTTTGCTACGGAAATGAAACTTCATCAAGCGATGACCCGTGATAGATGTCCTCGCGGAAAACACCAGACGCGTTCCTTCTCCTCAAGCGCCACTGATGTTGATTCCTGGACATGGATGATCAAGGTGCACCCGGTTTCGATCTTCACTCGTCATTTTACGCTCGTGACACTTCGAAGGCATGCTCGACGAGAGGACAGCAATTGGCGAATGGACGTAGCTTTTAAAAGCCCCGGAAATGGATATAGCCACGTGGAGGATCTTCACCGCGACGAGAAATACTACCAAAGAGACTTGTGTTCCCATCCTCGACGGCTTCACCCCTCTCGTTCTCCAGCCTGTTATCCTTCGTGGCTTAAGAGTAAACATAAATAGTGAATAAAGTTGGACTCCTACATTGAGTCAAGACGTCTCTCGTTCCCATAAAGTATTCCCGAAGCAGCGAGAGGAAGACGGGAAGATGCATGGAGATCCGAGGGAAACGGGAACGGGGATCGAGTCTCGAGATGTTGAGAGAACAGAGCGCGCTCTTACGCGAATGGACGAGAAAAGCGGGGGGTTGGCGAGAAAAGGGTTGCTGCCGTCGAGGTCTTCGTCTTCACGGAGTAGAAAGCAAAAGAGTGCCAAGCGGAGTCTGTGCCGATGGCATTGGGGTTACGCGAAGTGTAACGTTCTTCTACCTCAATACACATATATAGGAAACGACAACCTCATCGAGAGGGAGAGAAGACAAGAGAGCGAGAGAGCAGCACCAGAGGGATTTTAGTTTGTTCAAGTAAATTATATTCAGTATGGTGGCTCTGACATCAGTCGTAACGCAAATTACAGCCTTCCGCGAGGCTGCTTGGTTGCTGTCTCTATACATTCGCCCTAGTATAGGAACACGGTATATACATATTCAGCTTTTCATCCCCTGCGAGCCTCGGTAGTGGTAGCGATCCGCTCTTTCGTTCGACCGTGTCTTTTCCATCCACCTGGCAAATGCTCCATTCCTATCATGAATTATTAATTAATTGTTTCAGCAGTCGAGGTAATTTATTATTCAGTTCGCGTAGGGTATCGAAAGCTCCTTTGGGTCAAAAGATGAAGTTCGCACATGTGGATATTTACCGTCAATGTTGATGATGTTTCAGTGCAATGGAACACTTGGAATTCAGGCTGACGAGACTTCCAGCGAGCTGACGATCTGCGGCTAGCTCGAATTGATCTCCACCATGCTCCACGATGGAAAAAGCTATAAAGCAGGGTAAAAAGCGAAAAAGCAGAATGAACAAAAGCAAGTCAAAGTCACCAACTGCATGTAGCTCCTTCATCAAAGGGATGAGTGTGGAGTCATCGGTAGTGGTTAACGTTCGCATACGCTTTGCCCATTCCATCTGTTCTTGCTGGCATCGAGAGGGGAGATCGCGAGTTGCCTTCAGCGAGTTCGTGCCGACAGCCCGAGCAAATTAATATTTACCTTCCTCACCGAGTGCTTCACCCTCGACGAGCCCCTCAACCCGTTGCAGTCCCAGAAACGTCAGCGATGAGGTCTCGCTCGCGTATTAATGGATATTCAACTTCCTCACTCCTCATCCTTCTCATCCTCCGAGAGCTTCAACCCTTCCTTTCGACGTACTCTCCCAGCCCCACCAGCTCTTCTTTGCTCAACCCATCGCCCGGGCCTTTAGCCCCCTCGCAAGGCCAACCCGACAGACACGCAAGCCGCAAACTTTGATAACCCAAGCAGCCAATTTCCGGTTGCGGTTCGGCGGTCGGTCGCTCACTTGCTCGCTCGCTCGTTCGCTTCGTCGCTCTATACTCATTGGCCTATCGAGGCTGATGCGCCGCGACGTAAGTCGAGCACTCCCGTACACCTAACGCGCTCGTTATTATTTTTTTGATTAGAACTGGCTCATAGCTAGTCCTGAGTGCACTTTTACCGGCGTTTGCACCAGGGCACAGGGTAACTGCGCTCAGCGGTCACCCATCCGACTGTTGGTCCAATCCAACGCTGCAGAACTGCCATCAATGCTGCTCAGCATCACTCCGAACCACACGCCTTTGCACATACACATTTGTTCGTACATCACGATCATCAGATGACAATTCTGGCTGGATGCTGATGAACGTCGTCAAATGACCGGTGACCAGGCGTATGAAAAAACTGAGGAACATAGAAATGAAAGCCATATCGGGAACGAGGGCCGAGTGAAGTTGGGGCATAGGCAGCAGATGGGAGTGAGAAAACGTGGTGAGCTAGGTGAATTGTGCGAGTACAAGGGTTCATCGCGTGACGTGCACCATCGGGACTCTGATTGTTCGAACGAGCGAGCAACGAGTCAGACAGAGAGGACGAAAGAGGCAGAACGATAGAGTGGGAATCCAGCTCTCCAACGTCGACCCCCATATAGCAGAAGTACAGAGTACGCGCTGCACCGGTGCACCGTGCGCTGTTACAACGCGGCGGGGCTTGACGTGACGGTAACCATTACGATAGAACCACTTAATTATAATATCGCCCTGGAATTAAACTGTGCTTGGCGCGAGCTCGTACTTGTACCGCAATTATGCCCGACTCTCTCGTTATTGCTGGCAAAACGAGAGAGACCGGATTCCTATCGCAAATCGCGTACAGTCAAAGCTGAACGGGGACCTGAGGGGGGGAGGGGGGTTAGCAGTCTCGACAACGCCGAACGCCATGTGCACCTTCGCGTTAACCTGGCTCTCCTTATTTTCACGTGGCCACCTTCTTCCGACAGCTCCAACATTTACCACATATATATATGGGGTATTCCAGCTCAACTCAGACAACTATTTCCCTTAACATCGTTGATTAGATATTTTCGGAGCGGAAAACCTCATTCCTGTCAAAAAGCACCTAACTTTTTCACCCAACCCTTGTCCGTCTGCGACTGTAAAATTTGAATAGTCGACGGGGGTCGACTGTTTTTTAAATTCTAATAAATTTAGATACGATTTAGACCTGCTTTGTGCAGTTTTCACCAAAGCTCAACTTATGCTTCCAATGTTTACTTTTTTTGGTGCAATTTCGATTTTGGGGATGATTGTTCGATAGTTTGGAAGTCAGGAGAGTACTTTTTCAGTCTGCATATGCATCGCACCCGAATTAAATATCATCTGAAACCATGTTTTGAGGTTATTTACTAGCAAGAACGATAAAGTACTCTTTTGACTTTCAGCGGTCGAATAATTATCCTCAGAATTGAAATTTAACAAAAAAATAGTAGATGTCGGAAGCACAAGTTGAGGTGTGGTGAAAAATGCATAAAATGGGTCTGGAACGTGTCAACAGTTTTTCAGAATTTAAATAACGGTCCGAGTGGACCTTCCGAATTTTTGCAGCCGCAGAAGGGAAAGAAGTGAGGGGGAGAAGAAATGAAAAAATAAGGCATTTTTTATACACCAATATTACGATTTTCTACTATGGGAATCTATAATCACCGATGATGAGGGTAATTGTTGACTGGGTTGAGCTAGAATAGCCCATATGGCGAAAGAATATTTTAAGCCGGTTATATCTATGTAACGTTGGCTATCGGCCAGCTGACCATTTTGATGAGTCCTCAAAATGTGTGCAAATGAATCGTCACTTTTGCACAGCACTTAAAATGACCTTCGTATGAATTCGCTTACATTTATCTGATGATGATTTCAAAGACACTGGGGCCTGCAAAATGCTGAGTATGGGAACGATTGGCTACCACGGGGACGGCCTTCGAAGTCGAGGGTCTTCGAAATCACCTTTTCGTACATATATATAGATGTATGGATGGAAACGTTTATCACGTTCGTTATGCCCCACAAGCAGTCCCTCCAACTCTCGATCTCATTCCCGACTTTCCTTGTATTAGGCACGAGAGAGCAGAAAAAAAAACTTTCACTGATCGCCTCGAGATTCGATCGATAAGAAACTTGTTTTACGATCACACCTGATCGAGGGAATTCCTATTTGTTGTATTTGACACGCCACGAAAAAGCATTCGTCAATCCAACTGGTCGTTCTTCATTATTATAATTCAACTATCCTGATAGTGCTCAATTGCAGACTGAATTTTCCTTTCGCAAGCTAGTCATTAGTGGCACCAGATGATCGAGATTATAATCGGGATAGCATTATTGATATATGACATTGTTTATATAAATACTCTGGATTTTTGCACGTAATGTTAAAACTATTATCTTTTATTTAAATCATCTAGATAATACAAAAAGATGCCTAAATAATCTAGATAATATAGAAACTTATCTAAATTATCCAGATAACACAGACACTTATGTCAATCATCTAGATAATGCCGAATCTTATCTAAATCATCTAGGTAATACAGAAACTTATGTAAACCATCCAGATAAAATAGCAACTTATCTAAACCATCTAGATAATACAGAAACTTATCTCGATCATCTAGATAATCCAGAAAGTTGCCTAAATAATCTAGATGATACAGAAACTTATCGAAATCATCTAGATAATACAGAAACTTATTTAAACCATCTAGATAATACAGAAACTTATCTAAATCATCTAGACGATACAGAAACTTATCTAAATAATCTAGATAAAATCGAAAATGTTCGGAATCACCTCCATAATACAGAAACTTAACTAGATAATTTGTTTATCTATTAGCCGTTTTCTAGATAATTTAGCTAGATAACAGCTAATAGATAAAATTGGTTTTTTACCAAACGAATTTCATAATATCATTCTCCCAGTTTCAAGAACAAACTTTTTAGATAGAAAATAAATGTTCCCCTCTTTCGAAACCGAATAGCAGTGAAAATCGAGCATGCCCAACCTAGGCTCGAAAATCATGTTGATGTAATTGGGGAGATCAGTACATTGGCGGAGCTGGGGCAGAACGTGCGATACCAAAAATTAGCCTACGCCCAAAGACAGCGGATCTGAGACATCATTTTTTTCCGAACAGCACACGTGTATGCGACATTAGCTGGCGTGTTCGAAAGCGCAATATCCCACGTTCGACATTCGGGGGTGTTAAATGTCACAGTGGGTACATTGTGCTGGGCTTATTCCGAGATAACGTGGTGAGGAGGGATGGGATAGAAAATGCAGCAAGGCATGAGAATAAAAATTAGCAATGTTCACTCGTAATCCTATTCTCGGTAGATCCGTAAAATGTTCTCGCCAGTTCTGTCTCTCTCACTCTCGCCGTGCCCATCGCGACTGGGTGGCTCCAAGGGATGATCCACGTGACAGGAAGCGTGGCGAGGATCGTACACGCGACGTCCCCGGCTGAGCCTCGCCAATAGATCATTAAGGTTGTATTATGACAAGATAACCGGACGCCGCACGTCAGACAAAAGAGGGCATTGATCTCACTGGCGGAAAAAAATGGGGGATGGAAACGTTGAGCTAATATGCACTCGGTGTGTTTTTCGCCCCGTTGCTTCTCTCTCTCTCTTCGATAGACATACTTGTGTACGCGTGTACATGTGTGTCGGTGCTCGGATGCGTTAAATCCCTCGTGTTCGTACATAATCCGTGGTAGTTTTACACGCCGAGTCACGCCGAGTGCATTAAGGGGCTACATCTACCTACAGGCTCGAAAAAAATGGCCGAATTCCGATCTTTTCCTGGGAAACGGTTGGTGAAAAAGAAACGCATTTTTTTTTAACACAAAGGTACATTTATTGAGAGTCTTTGGAAAAATTACCAAAAAATACAGGAAAACAACAACAAGATGGCTGCCGACAGAAAATGGAATTTTTTCGCGACGTTCAGCGGTGGACACGCTCCAGCTTAAGCGGTCCATCTGAAATCTAAAAAATCAAACGTGTTATTCTAGTTAACAATAAATACGAGTCGTCGACGAACGTCGATTGTCAAAATCATTTTTTTTTAACAACGCGGCGACGAAATGAAAATCGAGCATACCAAAATCTAGGAACAAAGTCTTAATGATTACGTAACTATTAAGGGGTCTTCTTACTTTAGACGCTAAAAAAAGCTATTTTAATAATTTTTTTCGATAGGTTTATATTATAGATATTGATATAAAAGTTCTCACACTTTCGAAATGAACAGAAATTTTTTTAAATGTATTTATGTAACCCGAACCAACTTTAAACGCGTTTTTCTCGAAACGTTTTTCGACGGTCTGTTGATAAAATCTTCGAAACGGAACCGATCCTTATGAAATTCTAATCACGTATTCTTTACAACTATAGCTATAGCGCATATCAAGGATTTTTAAAAATTTTGATATTTAGTTTTTTTTGGCCAAAAACGATGAAAAAAACACGTTCTTTTCCGAAGAATGTCCGCCATTTTGTTATTTTTGAGAAAATAAAAAAATCGTATGATATGCGCTATAGCCATTAACATACTGAATCTAAAACTGTTAATTTTTTTTATTCCGTATGCTCCATCTTCGAGATTTCATCAACAGCGCAGACCTACAATTTTTCTGGGACATTTTTTTAACTACCATTTTCGTCTATGAATAGTGACTTAGTAAATAAATATAAATTTTAAATGTATTTCGAATATGTATTTATTAAGTGTAACACTCTTATATCAATATCTGTAATATAAACCTATCAAAAAAATTCATGAATATAGCCTTTTTTAACGTCTAAAGTGAGAAGACCCCTTAAAAAATGAAAGTCGATTTGAAAAATTAATATCGTCAACAATCTTTAAATGTTTCTCATCGTATCTCCTGTCCATTTGAAAACAATCCATCAAGTGGTTCCCGAGAGATCATGTCCACCAACTTCCTAAACAGTGTTTCGAGAAAAACGCGATTAAAATTTGAATTATGGTCCTGCTATCACTCGCCCGGCTCACTGTTAGAAGCTATAGCTCATTCAATTTGAGTAAAAGTTCAATGAAATTTTCAGAGAATATTGCTAAAAGGTGATACTGTCGGTTGAAAACATTTTTGGAAAATGCCATTTTTTAGCCTACCCAGTTAATGTAGCCCGTTAATCCTGCGTCTATTAACCGTCACTACTCGAGGATCCTTGGAGGTTTGCACCAACGATCGTGGGCAAAGAATATCGCGTTACCCAACATTTCAAAGATTCCACTATAAAAATGGATCATGTCAGGTGAAAAATGAATGAAGGACCATTGATGGAGGATGCTTGGTGACCAGGTGGAAGGAAAATTGTCTCGGCAAGTCATTTAGCGAACTCTCACCAGGAGTGAGCTGGATAGACAGAGCGAGGGGGTTGACGCACCCCTCGCGAACATCCGAGTGAAGAAGAGGGGTGGGCGGACTCAGGGGATGTTTCGTAAACGGTCATACGGTATATTATGCCGAGGATACGAGGAGGACACGCGCGCGTTTGCGTAACCGTATAATATGTAGATTAAGGGTGTCGGGCATCAGATATCCGGGGCATTTAATAATGCTGTTCCTGTCAAAACACACATTGGGAGCAACTGAGGGTATAATATAGATAAATTGCCCTATGGAGAATGATGAGCTGGATGGCGAGATATACAGTCACGGGGATGAACGAGAAAAGGGAGGGTCTCGTTTCTCTCGTGTACTCACCCCCTGCGTTCTGTCAACCCCCCCAGCCTGGCGAATCATCCAGTGCACCAGTCCCGATTTTTGGACCTGGAACGAGACGTGTTGTGGTACGAGGACTCGAAAGATTTGGACTTAAAACTGGCCGGGTAAATGGACTTGCAGCCGACGTCACTTGAGGAGCGTCCAGCTATGGAAGAAAGTGATCAGGCGATGTTGGGGGACAAGGAAAAATCCCTCGCTCAGTTACCCCAATAGCCGCGTCCAGACTAGCCGAGGCAAGAACCGAGGCAGCCTCGCGCAGCACCGCCTCACACTATGTGGACGTGCCTCGGTCCGAGTGGTTCGCTGCGGCCCAGTCATTATTCGCTCGCTCACTCTGAACGGGTTACGAGTAATAGCAATTATCCTCGTAAAATTATGCACCGTATTGTCAATGACAGTAAAAGGCGATTTCCGGATACCATGAGATTTTTTAATATTATCTTTTTCCGGATACATTTTCTTTTCTTACCCTTCGTTAAATTTCGATGTATTACCAAAAGAGAGCTACTGTGGCAACTGACAGAACATCACTTGAGAAGTCTTCCCACGTTAGACGCTAAAAAAGGCTATTTTCATGATTTTTTTTATGTTTATATTATAGATATTGATATAAATGTTGTTACACTTAATAAATACACTTTCGAAATACATAAAAAAGATTTTTTAAATGTATTTATGCAACCTAAACAAACTTTAAACGCGTTTTTCTCGAAACAACTTTTTTCGACGGCTTGTGGATAAACTCTTCGAAACTACTGAGTCTATCCTTATGAAATTTTAACCACATATTCTTTACAACTCTAACTATAGCGCATTTTAAGGATTCCATTTTTTTATATGTATTATTTTTTTTTGCCAAAAACGGTGAAGAACACGCTTTTTTAAAATGTCCGCCATTTTCTTATTTTTGCATATATAAAAAATCCTATGATATGCGTTATAGCCATTAACGTACTGAATCTAAAACCGTTTCATGTTTTTGTTTCGGATAATCCATCTCCGACAGCGAAGACCTACAATTTTTTTAGGACATTGTTTTAACTACCATTTTCGTCTATAAATAGTGACTTAAATAAATACATAAATTTTTTAAATGTATGTTTAAAATACATTAAAAAAATATATGTATACATATATTTTTAAATGCGAATAATGAATAATAAACGCGAATAATAAATGCGATTAATTTTAAATGCGCACTTAATAAATGCGAAAGTGCATTCATTAAGTGTAACGACTTTTATATCAATATCTATAATATAAAACTATTTTAAAAAATCATGAAAATTGCCATTTTTTAGCGTCTCAAGTGAGAAGACCCCTTAAGTGTCCGCCTTCCATTTTGTTGAAACGCATATATGTGATGAAGCATTGAAAACTATTAGACACAGATTTTTTTGTAATCTGCAGAAAAACGGTTCTAAGGTGGGAAACTACCCCTCGAAGAAAGGCGTGTCGAGGGGTGGTTTTTCAATTTCACCGCCAAACAGTTCACCGATCCAACTGAAACACAAAACCAAAATTCTTCTCATGTAAAGCGATGAAAAATCCCCTATAAAAGTATTGAAAAAAAATTAAGTTTAAAGGGTGACACGCATTTTTTTTGGGGGTCGTTTCCCCCCTTAAAACCATTCTTCCGGCGATAAAACAAAATACGTATCTAATAGTTTCTAATGCTTCATCACATATATGAGTTTCAACAAAATCGAAGGCGGACACTTAAGTGATGTTCCTTTTGAGACTCGTACGTGTCTCAAAGAATAACTTATGGATCGCACTTGCCGCGCGAGGAAGCCTCAAGACGATTTACCGCGCGTCCGAGGCTGCCGCGCCCGAAGCAAACGTACCGAGGCTGCCTCGCGAGGCGACTCGGCCAGTCTGGACGCGGCCATTGGCGTGATGAATCCTCGAACTGCCCGACCCTCGCAGTGTTCCAGCGCCTCCAGTTTCCAGTAAAAATTGAACGACAGCTCCGACGAAACGAAACGATTTGTCACAAAAAGATGAAGCGATCAAGACGACTGGATCATGATCCTCAGGAGCCCACCAGAGGCGTTTAATTGATTTCCCTTTCACGTAGGACAATTTGCGCCAATAACAATAAAAAGTAATTCGCCGTTGCGAGGATCGAACTCGCAAAGAGCCTTCTCTCGGTTTCATTCGCGACGGGGGTGGCTTCGCAAAACAGCGAGAATTCAGTGAGCGTGGAAAACTACCGGAGAACCGACAACCGCAACAACGATTCGAGCAGGCCGCTGGCTGTTTTCTCGCCGTTGTTCCACGGCACTTCGAAAGGGAAGATTTTCCAGGGTGGCAAGTGGCATCACCAACAGTGGCCGAAGTAGCAGCGGCAAAAGGGCCGCGAGACGAGGGCAAACGAGTTGGCGCGGTACTGTTTAGTTGAGCGCGTCGAGCATGACTGGAGTACGACATGAATAACTGAGTAGCTCAATTCTGGGCGTCTGGTCTTCGTCGTCTCCCGTGCTATTCCCGTATAAATACCGTGGCAAGTCTATACGTGTACACTGTATTGTCTTTCGCCTGCCCTCAACCCTTCGATACACGTACACCAGGGCCGGAAAAAGGACAGAGACAACTTTGCCACCTGCCTGCTCGCTCCAGCTTTGCATCCTTGCCTGCACACATTGGAACGTGGCGTTCTGGCTAGTTCTCGTTCTAATACTCAACTCCGGACCAAAAGAGAGCGACAAAAGAGAGAGAGGGTTGGTGGAGGGAGCGGAACGGTAATATTATCAGAGCATTGTGCACGGCTAATTAGCCAGAGCTAATGCAATCCTGGCTGATTACACATTCCACTCGCCGATCCTCACCTCTTCTTTCGGCCGCACCTTCATTTCTCTCTTCTTTCTCTCACTCTCTTTGTCTCCCAGACTATGCATAGCCATAACTATATCTTGCGCCCGCGCGCCTCATCGCGTTTATTGGGTTCAGTCACCAAGCTTTCCAGCCTCCCTCCAATGATGTCTTCCTCTCACGCCTGATGGGAATCTCATGGAAACATACCTCCCCGAGCATCTTTGATGATTTCTCCGTTTTCAGCTGGATTGCCGAAGAGAGCAATGCTGAAAAAAAATGTTGCGATGCATGGGGACTTTTTCAACTGGTCGGGGTGTGACATCTCGATACTGGGATCTCCATTGTTGCCTGGCGAATTTCATTGTTCATTCTAGTCTGGAATGGGATTTTTTTGTTCATGAACACTTGCATACGACCCTCAGGGTTTCAGCCTTTTCTACATATACTTTCAATTGTTAAGCATTTCGTTTTTCTTTTTTTTCCTTCTACTTTTATATCCAGCCGGTGTCGTTATTTTCCTGCACTTTATTTCCCTTTTACTTTTTCCAATAGTGCCGGGGCGTCCTGCATATAGGTATTTGACGATAGCCTCTGGGTGCTCGCACAGCGAATGGGCTCCCTCCCTCTTCTTATTCTTCTCTTTATGTACTGAACACACATCTTCGGAAGAAGGGCAGGAGAGACAGAGCCGAGGAGAGAGGGGGGGGGAGAAGAGGGGTTGCGAAGGGTATGAGAAGGGGTCGGTCAGTTCTCTGTACAGCAGAGATGGACCCCAGAGTTCGATTGGTCAGATGGGGTGCGCATGAGCCAGGGGTGACGTCCGAGTTGGGTGGCGGTGGCCCATGGGGAAGGGTGGTCGACGGTGAGGGCGAGGGTGGATGAGAAACGACGGCAACCGGCAATATAACCTGAAGAAAGACTCGATCGGAGTCGAGTCACGTAATGTTCCTCCACCTCCTCAGGTTCTACTTTATAACTTCTATTAATCCTTTATCAGGTCCCTGCTGCTGCCCCCCCCCCTTCTACTGGGAACTTCGTGCCCTCGGACTATACCGGGCTTGTTGTAATGAAAAATCTCACGTTCAGCGCCAAGGCACCGCGCGTTGGACTTTCGACCTCACTCGTCTCTCCGCCCCCTGCCCTCTCCACTCACTCCGTCTGCGTCCAACTTTCTTATTATTTCTTGACTTTTCCCTCACTCTTCACTTCTTGCCAGATATTCCTCAACCTTATTGCGGGGAGAATCGAGCCAACCGTGGAATCATGAAACCTTGGGGAAAACATTTGCCGACGATCAAATTTCATCGCGGAGTTCACCCTGATGAAATGGACTGCCGCATTGGAGAATGTTGCCGGGGAAAGAAGTGTTGGATGTGAAGTATGGATGTTTGCGTTTAAGGCCTTTGGCCACAGTGACGGGTGTAAAATCATGTGCGAATTTAACAATTTTTTTTTCGTATGAAAAAGTGATTTACTTATAAAATTAATTGTCCATCTATTTAGTATGAATATCAAGCTGGTAGAAAATACATATATTTTTTTTCGATGTACAAAATGGCCGACTACCCGAAACTTCTCGAAACAGCTTTTTTCCAATTGGTGTGACAAATAACTTCAACAATTTTCACTCGACTTACTTCAAATTTAAAAGTTATGTTCCTAATTGCATTTCGCAGAGAAGTACGTACGGAATACCTGATTAATCGAAAACTTTTCATTTTATGAGCAGTTTATGAGCAGTTATAACGAAATTTTTCACTGAAAATTCATTTCTTAAGTTCAAATGCCTACAACTTTTGAATAAAACAGTATTTTTCAAATTCCGTACGTACTTCTCTAGGTATTCTAATGTAGATTGACGAGAATTTTTGTTTTTTGTTGTAGGTAAAAAATTGTGGATGCTAAATGTCACGCCGCGGAGCGCCTAAAAAAAGATAACAAAAGAACATATTAGTAGTCGGCCATTTTGTCCATCGAAAAAAAAATATATATATATTTTCCAACAGCTTGATATTCATACTAAATAGATGTGTAATTAATTTTATGAGTGAATCACTCTTTCATACGACAAAAAATTGTTAAATTCGCACATGATTTTATACCCGTTACTGTGGCCTAAGGCCTGAAGTACGGAGCGAACTGTTGGTCGCCACGTCGATAATGTCATGAAACTCTAGAGGCCTGGCGACCATCAGACCGATCTCCACTGAACCCGAAAAAATGATGAAAAGTGATGTCAACAAATGATGCCCGTTCTTTGCTATGTTGAAGATGACTTTGACTGAATGGATACCCATTGTACGTCAGGGTTAAGGCAGCCAATCTTGTTCGTTTGATCCAGAGGTGTCCAGTGCCAAGATGGATAGAAAAACATCCAGATATGGTCAAGCGCAAGCACTTCATGGCCTGCTCTTATCCACTCCCAAAGCATCGCCGTTTCGGGGCATAGACCATGGTGGACGCGGGGATCACATGTCCTTACCCCGCTTCACACGAGCCAATCTCCTGGAAAATGAACACAGAAGCTGTGTGTTGCACGGCTCGTCACCGCGACATCTGCGCTAATTTCACACCGTACTGACTGCGTCCAGCCTCAGTCAAGTCACCCGGACAGCCAACCATGCCGGCGCTTTCGCAGACACCCCTCTCGAGTTACTGATCGCGTCTGCGATGCTCGCCCGTCACCGCTCGTCGCACGCAGTTGAGAAGCGACGGTCGAAATATCTCGGCAGAATGTCGTCCGGGATGCGAGCATGTCACTGATATCTGGCAAGACTATCCTGCCATCATACTATAACACACAGGACCCCAATAAATATTTTATGGATCACTGTGGGCCGTGTGTTTCTCTCGAGCTCAAAGATAGCTCGAAGATGGAGGAAATGGGCGAAATAAGAAAGGACGAAACGGAGGGTGAATAGAAGCGATGAAGGGTGGGTCAGCGAGGTCCTTGCTCTCCTTAGAGCGGGAAACTCTCAGTGGTGTAAGTCACGAGATGATTCTCTGCCACTTTTTCGCCGGATATTTATTTTCATATAAATATATATATAAATTTTATTAAATAAATTATACTAATTGTTTAGAAAAAAATAGATTTCATTGATGTGTTAACTTATCCACATTGATTATGAAGGTATGAAGTTACAAAAAAATATATTTTATTTGTCAACAAATTTGATTTAGTTCGTTTTGATAAAGTTTTAAAATTTTTTATACAAAAATTATTGTATTTATCGATTAATTGAATGATGAAGTTACATTTTTTTCGAAATCGGTTTCATTCAATCAATTATGTTGGATTTGAAAATAAATTTGATTACGTTTTTTATCGGAGTAATTGAACAATGCTATTATATTTGTAAATAAATATGATACGTTTTTATTCAATAAAAAAATTTAATAAAAAAAACGATTTTATTGATAAGTTATTTAAGGGGAGATATACACCTGGAGCCGGAAAAAAGGTCATTTTTCTGATTTTTTTCAAGGAAAACTATTTTAAATTTCGGATTGGGGTTTTAATTATGTAAGAGTATATACATTCAAAATATGTTTAATTTTTTTTATCTAAAAATATCAAAAATATACAAGGATATTGTATGATTTTTGGAGCGTCGTGAAAAAATCTGCGTATACGGTACCCACTGGCGTTTCTTCAAAAATCGTCTGAAAAAAAACCAAAAAGATTATTAAATTAAATTATAAAAGATTATTAGATACTATAATCTAGTACTTGTCATAGCCGATTTTGAAAATATCGATTTATGACAAAATGACGGACGTTTGAACAAAAATAGTGATTTTTGGGCCAAAAATTAGTTATTATTTTGCCTATAAAACAAAAACTAAGTAACGGAAAAAAAATCCTATGATAAGTACTAGATAATGGTGTATAGAATCACCACAAAAAACCTCAAGGCAATCGGTTCACTGGTTTTCGAGAAATTTTGGGTACCGATTTGAAAAACGTGGTTTTGAGAAGAACTCGTTTGAAAATTTGGGAATGAATAAATCATGAAATTTGTCAACTTACATGGAATCATCGATACCAGGCCCATAGTGTAGGTCTTCCACGGTCGACGGAATGTTCATAGCTTCTAAATCCTCGACCTCGACCATCTAGGCGTATATCTCCCCTTAATCTATACTAATGATTCAGTTATGAAGTTACATTTTTTTTTCATAAGTTAGTTTTATTTATTAAATTATATTGAATTCAAAAATAAATTCAATTATGTTTACAGTTTAATAAATAAAAAAATTATTTTATATATGTTTATAAATTTACTTCTGTTTCATTCAATGAACGATATCAATTTTGTATATAAAAAACCGCTTCATTGATCAGTAATTAAATTATAAAGTTAGATATATTTATGAATAAGTCTTCTTTAACAAATTATATTCAATTTAAAAACAAATTTAATTACGTTGACAATTTAAGTGGTGAACTGTTTATATTATGTTTGTAGATAAATAAAATTTAGTTTCATTTAATCAAAAATATTTGTTTTTATTCAAAAAAATCATACTTCTTGATCAGTTTCTTAAATTATAAAGTTAAATTTTTCGATAATTTAGTTTTATTATATAACTTATATCGAATTTAAAAATAATTTTTTTCATGTTTATATTAGAAGTAATTAAAAAACTGTAATACATTTATTAATAAATTTAAGTTACTCTATAATTCGATTAATTTACTAAATGATGTTCCATTTTCAAATGAATTTGATTTGATTTATGAATAAAATCCATATATCCCGTCAGGTGATTTTGGCGCCATTAGATTTCTCGGACCGTGCACATAAAAGCCGATGGTCCCCAAACTCAACATCCCGTAAGCCCGAATCTCTTCAAAATCACCTCCAGCTAAACGTAAGCAAATTTATATAAAGGTCATTTCCACAACTGTCCAGACCTCAAAATCAACGACGTATTTTCAAAATAATATTTTCAATCTGTCCATTTTCCATACACATATCAACACAAACGATTCGCGTGTCCATATAAATTGCCGGTGCAATAAGGGGTAAAAGGTACATCCTATTCGCCACCCTTTGGCTCCGGCCGACGTATAATGCCGAGAATCGACAGGCTGCATACTCTTTCTCCAGCGTTCGTCGAGGAGATGGGTATTTCGTGGAGGACGTGGGCTGTCGCGGACGCGAGCGACCATGAAGAGGCGATGGTCGTTGTAGCGCGGAGGGAAAAAGAGAGAAAGGAGCGAGAAGTGAGGTGACGAGGGAGAGGGTGGAAAAGCTCGACGAGCTCCCGTAGCTTTTTCTCCCTAGCCTCCGCACCCTGGTCCGTGAACACCATCTACACCCCCGCGCGACCACCCACCCGTCCCCCGCGTGTTCGATTCGCGACGTCGTTCAACCCACCACGCGCGCCACCTCTTCCTCTTCCGCCGCAGCCGTGTTCCATCCCTCGGCAGAGTTCAGCAGCTCGTGCCGCGCACAGCGGAGCACAATATCGCGGCAACATAACTCTTCGCCCCTCGTTCGTTCCCCGCAACTCTGGTCCTCCGCGATCCCGGAGCTGGGCTGTTGATATTGGTTGTGTATATGCCATTGTCTGAGTGTGTAATATATAGACGTTACATATATAGATAGAGATATATATGTGTGCGTGTGTGAGTATTTATATATATATATATAGGGCTTGCGAACGGCAGAAACATCAACCCTTAGCAACGTTCTCTCTTCCATTCGGCATCCTCATACTCTTCTGTGATGTTCGCTATCTTTCTCCTTTCGCATTCTCTCACTGCCGATATCTCTCGTTCGCCAAGTCAGTTGTTCTCCCTTTCTCTCTTTTAGATATATGGTACGTGATCCTATATATGTGAGGAAAGGGTACTTTGAAGCCGTTGTATCCATGCAATGTTAGCTATCAGCCCAGTTAGCTGTTTTTGAGGAGGTTCCGCATATGTATTTCATACGAATCGGTTACTTTGGGGAGTGACCTTTGCAATTATCTTTATATGTGAAAAAAGGATACTTTGAAACTGTCAAAATTATGTATTTTGGCTATCAGCCCATTCTGCGGTTTTTAAGCACGTTTTTGGTATCCCTCTCAAACGGATTGTTGATTTTGGACACAGGACATTGAAATTACATTTATGTGCGAGAAAGCGATACTTTGAACCTGTCATATCTATGCAATGTTGGCCGTCAGCTCATATTACGGTTTTTGAGGATATTCCTTATATTTCTTGTAAACTATCCGTTCATTTTGAGGTCAGGACCTTGAACTTGCCTTTATAGGGGAGGAAAGGATCGTTGAAGCTGTTATATTTATGCAATGTTGGTCGTCAGCCTATATTGCGGTGTTTGAGGACATTCCGCACATTTCTTTCAAACTAACAGTTAATTTTGTGGTCAGGACCGTGAAATTATCTTTATATGCGATAAAAAATCATTACAAAGCTGTTGTATATACGCAATGTTGGCTTTCAGCACATCTGGCTGATTTCGCAATCGTAGGTAGAATTTTCTTCACCACGTCGTTAATTGTGGCTGCAGGACCTTGAAATGACCTCTGCAGGTGAGGAAAGGACCCTTCGATGCCGTTATATCCATGCTATGTTGGCTATCAGCCCTACTGGCCCTTTTCAACAACGTTCCTCATATTTCGTTTCACCACATCATTTATTTTGGTGTCGGGACTATTTTTGAAATAAACTTTATATAAATTTGATGACATCTATTTAAAGGTGATTTCAAAGACATTGAGTTTTACGTCATGTTGAGTATAGGAGCGACAAGCTACTGCGAGGACGGTCTCCGTAGTCGAGTGCCTTCATAATCACTTTTTAAGACACCCATATAAAGGATGTCTTAAAATGATCTGACATTTTAATCTATTAATAAAACATATTATTTATTTGAAGAGTAAAAGGAAATAAAAAAAAACTGGTGAGAAGATTTACTTGAAACTTAGTATTAATTAATTAATACTAAGTTTAATACTAAGAATCACTAACAAGATTAATAAAAGACGTATTTTAGCGTTTTTTTTCGAAATTCAACCTCTAAACGAAAGGGGGTGGCATAGTTTGTACGAAAAATATTTAAAAAACGGGTCAAATTTATTTAATACTTTGTATAACTGCTCCTAGACACAATTAATGAAATATCCGCGTTTTTGGAAATTCAATCCTTAAGGGGGAAAGGGGGTACAAAAGTTTGTATGGTAAAAGAAATATCTGGTCAGATTTACTTGAAACTTACAAGGAAAGCTTGCGAAATCGACCTGTCCTATTTCAATGAAATTTGGCATGCTCGTAGAATGGGTAAAAATAGGAGATACGTATTTTTTTATATCTGCGGAACCCGATTTTTAAGGATTGAAACGCACCCTCCAAACATTGCGGTGTTTTTAGTTTTTCGTCGATAACCTTTCAACGGTACGAGATATGAAAAAAAATCAGATTGCAACAATGTTTATTTTTCCGTGTACCAACATTGGAGATGAGAACGATAACGTTATCGACAAAAAACGAAAACCACCCCTATTTTCGAGGTTGTGTTTCACCCCTTAAAAATCGTGTTCCGCAGTTATAAAAAAATACGTGTCGCCTATTTTTGCCCATTCTCCAAGCATGCCAAATTTTATCTAAATCGGCGTGATCGACCCCACAACCTTTCCTTGTTAGTACCTATCGATGCTCTTCAACACAATTTTGCGAGTTCCGTAAAGAAACATTCCAGGAGCACATAACATTGACAAGGAAAGGTTGCGAGGTCGATCTCTCCGATTTGGATGAAATTTGGCATGCTTGTAAAATGGGTAAAAATAGGTGACACGTATTTTTTTTATATCTACGGAACCCGATTTTAAAGGGTTGAACCCGCATCGTCCAAAAATTGGGGTGTTTTTCGTCGATAACGTTTTAACGGTAGGAGATATGAAAAAATTGCAAATCGCGACAAATGTTTATTTTCGCGTGTACTATACATTGGAGATGAGAACGATAACGTTATCGACGAAAAACGAAAACCACCCCTATTTTCGAGGTTGCGTTTCACCCCTTAAAAATCATGTTCCGCAGATATAATAAAATACGTATCGCCTATTTTTACCCATTCTACAAGCATGCCAAATTTAATCAAAATCGGAGTGATCCACCTCGCAACCTTTCCTTGTTAGTATCAATGCTCTCAACACAATTCTACGTATCCCGCAATGTAACATTTCAGGAGCACATTACATTAAGGAGCATTCGACACACGCCACGTGTGGAAAGCTAGTATTGATATAAAAATATTCGTACTTTTCAAATAAATAATACGATTGATCGATAAATAAAAATGTCAGGTCATTTTGAGGCACCCTATACGTATATGCCGATTGTGTAGAATAGCGCTATACACAATCGTATATGTGACGAGGCTCTGTATACTTCCGCTACCCCACGCCGCCACCCGTTTCGAATTCGTCCAGAACCACCGCCAACCTACACTCCGTCCACCCTCGCGTACACCTCCATTCCGAACTACCCGCTTTGTTTCAATAATACTGTTTATATTGGAACGCGGAGCATTGATCTGTTTGCGCGCGCGGCGGTGGCAGAGAGAGCCTCGGTCGGCACCCTCGCGCGCGCCCCGTACGGACTCTCTCGTCCGAAGATGGACATATTGGGTGCTCGCTTCTCCAGCTCTACCCGCTCTGCGTAGACGCACACACCCACGCAATAACGTATACTTTTGGGGGCGCCAAACACGCGTTCTCCACAGTCATTTTGACTGTGTCGATGTATGCTCTTGCCTGCGGTATGCTCTGCACCAAAGCGAGACAGAGAGAGACGGAGAGAGAGATAGAGAGAGAGAGAGAGAAAGAGAGAGAGAGAGAGGGAGGTGGTAGTTGAAAAAATGTAAATGGCATTCACGTGCCTGACTTTGAACGATGTGCACGAAGTGCTGAGCAATGGGAAATATGTTTGGGAGACAGGAGAAGAGGGGAATGAGCGAAAAAGTGACGGGGCTAACTCCTTTTCAAAACAAATTTCGCGTAATAAATGTTTTTCTTTTCTTTTTTTTTTCTCGTCTCCTACCGTCGAGGGAAACCCTCCGGGAAAGGCGAATGGGAAATTCTCGAGGGGCTGATGGGTGGCCGGATATTATTATTTTCGAAGCACTCGAATATTGATGATAATCTCGATGCTCTGGGAAAAAGGGTGAACGAGATGAGAGACACGGTTGGATTGACGGGACAAACACTAATCACAGCGTGCAAGATTAATATTTTCACCTCCACTCTTCCGAGTGTTTTTCTTACTTTTATTGAAGGACATGCCGAGGAAGGATCAGACTGGATAAATATTCTCACGCGGTTTATTGACCGTGACAGTACTCGGTGGTCGTGGTGTTCTGTAATTGCCAAAGCTCGTGGTTCGGAGAAGAAATGATTTTTGAATTATTTTTTATCGTAGGGGAGAGGCACCATATATTGGACATTTTTGTTTCAAAATGAAGAGAAGTAAATAATTGCTGAGACCTTAAAATGTTATGATTTTATTATCTTATCTTTAGTATTTCATATCCAACAAGATGCTAATGATTATTTGACATACTGAAGTTGAATATTTTGCGTTATATTATGTTTTACAAAATGACAGAAATCATGGTTTTCAAAAGGGTTGCCTGTAACCGGATATCCGATATAAGGGCCCCAACCTCATTTTTTCCAATATCTGATACGAGGGGACTATTTTAATATAGAATAAAACGAAACGTTTATTGTTTTAACTTTGTAGTTATTATCGAACAATCAGTCTTTTAGCACATTTTGGCACACATGGATATCCATTACTATACTCGAAGCCGGGAGCCTGAATTACAAGATCCAAAAAAGCGTTTTTTCGAGATTTTTTTTAGAAGGGAAAAAAAGTGAGCCCAGTTAACATTGAGGTATCTTTTCAATAAATCTTTTTCATAAATGTTCAACATGAAATAATAAATGACTGCGAATTTGTCAGCGAATTCCATGTGCGTCTTGCCACTGCAGTCCCCAATCGGCGAGAAATATGCAGCTCGTAATTATTGACTGAGCCAAATAAACCAATAAAATTTTGAATGGTCATATATTTTTCTTCTGTGTGAATTAAGAAAAAGCTGAAAAAATCGTGATACTATAACTTTTCTCAGGTTTGAAAGAAAAGGTGTTAAAAAAAACACTTTAACGTGCTATAAAAATTATTTAAATAAACTTTGTCAACGGCTGTTTAAATTCACTAAGGAAAGATTTTCATACTGAAGAGAAAACAAAACTTTAGTTTGATTCAATAGGTCGTTTAGTTTTGATGCTAACACTCCCGTCAATTTGGAAAAATCGTGAAAATGAAAATTGGAGAAAACGCGCTTCAGTTTTCAATAGGAAGAAATATCAATATCAAATATCAATCGCTTTCCTGCTTTAGGCCTTGTATCTTGAAAATATTTATAATTGGCCTCTGCAACTTTGTAAATATATTCTTGGATAGTTTATCTATCGATTCAAGCAATTAAAAAAACGATTTTTCGGACCTTCTAATTCAGGCTCCCGCCTCAAGTATTCGATATTAAGATTTTAAGATATTGAGATATTTTATTATATTATATTATATTATTAAGATATTAAGATGATATTAAGGTTTTTACCAATAAATATTGCTATTTTTGCGAACATTATATATTTATTAAGTAAAATAAATCCTAAAAAAAAAATCACAAAAACATAAATAATTTGAACTTATCTCAATGGAAATGACACTTTTTAACACGATTTTTTTTTTCAAACTGGCAAACGGTAACATCAGCTTACTGTTGTGCCATTTTTCTTTTGCAGTGACGACATCTTATGACTAGTTATTAGCGTAAAAAATTAAAAACAAATGTTGCTGTAGGAAACCTCGAAATAGTTCACTATTCGATAAAGCAACTATCCGATATATGGTGCTTCTCCTTTACTTTATAATTCCATTTCAGTATTTCTAGTTTCCAAGGGATATGCCAATGTGCTGCTCACAGCCGTTGCCGAATGCACTCCTGGCATTTGCAGGAGGGCACAGGGAACCTGCTAAAAACTTTGGCCAACTCAACCTATGAGGAACCCAACCCAAACAAACTGAGTTTCAGTTGTCCTCAGCATCGGAAGGCATCACAATCGGTACCCCAGCGGTCACCCATCCGAGTATCAGCCACAAACTGATCGCGAAGTCCACCACGGTCATTTCTATCGGCATTGTACAACTGTACAATGGAATTGTATTTATCATTGGTGAAATTCCCGAGTGTTTCTCGAATTGTCGTTTTTTTCAATCGACCTATTCTATCGTTTCGTGGGACGAATGAAAAATTGAAGATGCGAGGTTGGGCCGATTCCGTTGGGCCGAGATAAGCACCCCGTCGAGGCCGACCTCCTGGGGCTGTTTGGGTCAATTTTTTGGATTGATTGTCCATAATAGCGGGTGTTTGAAGGGCGAACGCTTGCGGGACTGTGCTCGGCACAGGATCGAGTCACGGAGCGAGGCGGGGCTGGAAAGATGTGAGAGTCAGCATCAGCCAAGGGTTCAACCCTCGGTCTCCAATGTCCCTCGTTCTTCTCCTCTTTCCTTTCACACACACACACACACACACACACACATATATATATATATATATATATGTGTGTGTGTGTGTGTGTGTGTGTGTGTACATGCACACCAGGCTGCTGGTTCGGAACTGATGCTTTCGGGCACCCCTCGGAAAATTCAGAACACCCTCGCAGATACCAAAACCATGCCGGTATGTGTATAGATATACGCGTGTTACGGCATAGCCCTGACGCAGTGACGGCGATCAAGAAAAATGATATGAGCGCGCGGTGTCCAAGAAACGAAATGACTTTCGGCTGGCCAATGGCGAACCGATACCCTCCGCACCCTCGGGATAACAAATTCCACGAAGGAAGATTGGGGGGGAACAAAAGTTTCTTGATTCTGATGGTCCAACGGTCTCCGGAATGCTGCCAGTCTCCCGTCATCCATTTTATAAAAAGACAAACACGGGTGAATTTATTTTTCTCCTGCGTCAGGATTTCGCGATGGACGAGGTGAGACAACGAATGCTGCTGGAGACTTTTCATTTGGCCGGGAGATCACGAAGATCGAGTAGAAAGAAAAAAAGCAGAAATGCGAAGGTTGTCGGCACAGATGACCGGATTATTCAAGACGCGTTTGAAATAACACGGTAAAGCCCCTGGCAGGGGCAATCTTCTGATTCCCGGTTGTGGGGGATGAAGCATCGTCTTGGGTGGCAACGGGAAAAGAATGTGCAAAAACCGAAGAAGGAGAAGCAAAACTGCGAGCCTTGGCGGCAACCAACAATCCGCGTCGATAAATAAAGGATTGGCTGTTCCTCGGTCAATATTGATTTTTAAATTGACCGGCAAGAGCCGATTTCGAAACGTACGTAGACCCAAGCACGGGCGAGGGGTAGGGAGGGAGGGTGAAAAGGGGTGAAAGGAGATGCCGTTTTGTCTGGTTCTTTCCGGTCGAGGAAAAGCATCCTGTGTTCTTGGGTGAGGTGTGGTGGTGCATGGAGGATTGGCAATCCCTCGAATGTAGGCCCCCTTTGGGTTTACACGTGAACCGGGCCATACGTCCAGGCTTGGATATTCGAACTCGCTCGATGGCTCGTCTCCTACCCCTCTGCTATATTCTCAACGGTACGCTATACACGGAATTTGATTATAAATAAATGCGGGAAGGGAGCTTCGAAGCCGGGAATCGAGAGGGACATGAGGCCACATCCGTCGCATATATGCGAGCCATCGGCGATGCATGCGGGAGGAAGAGGGAGGGAGATGGAGCGAGAGAACGAAGCGCTTCTGTGGCTGAGGGATGCCAGAGGTTGCATCCGAGTCCACTCCGTTGCATCCATAATGCAGGAACCTGGTATGTTTGCGTTCCCGTAAACATCCCCTGTGTTCTGGTTTCCTCTATCGTTCCATCCACCTCTGTCTTTGGTTCTGGTTGCCATTCCAATCGGCTTTCTCGGTCCCTCTCTTCCTTCGTCGAACGTATACGAGGCCAAGGATTGTCTACTTTGGAGAAATCGGCACGATTCCCCAAAGTCCAGGCTTCCCTACAGCCCTCGGGTATCAGCGCGGTTCCATTTGCTCATAGCATTCATATGGAGGTATGTATGCACAGGCGCTTTCCTCTTGGTAACGGGCTGATGATGCTTCTGCTGTGTCTACTAGTTGATGTACTCTGGTCTCCGTACTGTCATCTACTGTCAGCTGGGCTGTAGGGTCAATGTTCTACTTCGAATGTCACCATCTGCAAGTAGGAGACAGATTGCCATGTCTTTCTTTATGATGCTTGTTCTCCAGTGTACACTAGCTGCTGTACTCTGGTCTACGTACTATCATCTACTGGCATCTGGGCTGGAGGTTTAATGTTCTACTTCGAATGACATCAACTGCAGGTGTCCATGTTTTTTGATGATGCGCGTCCTCCACTGTCCACTAGCTGATGTACTCTGCTCTACCTACCATCATCTACTGTCATCTAGGCTGTAGGTTCGATGTTCTACTTCAAATGTCATCAACTGCAAGTGTCCATGTTTTTTTTATGATGCTCATCCTCCAGTGTCCATTAGCTGATGTACTCTGGTCTACATACTCTCATCTAGTGTCATCTAGGCTGTAGGTTCGATGTTCCACTTCGAATGTCACCGACTTCAAGTGTAAGACCGCCCGCTATGTTTTTTTGATGATGCTCGTCCTCCAGTGTCTACTAGCTGATGTACTTTGATCTACGTACTATCATCTACTGTCATCTAGGCTGTAGGTTCGATGTTCTACTTCGAATGTCACCAACTGCAAGTGGTAGACAGATTACCCGCCACGTTTTTTTTTCAGATACGAAGTTAATTGCTTTCGGTCAAGTATGGCAAGCCTCGCGGAGCGATCCGCTAAAATTTCTACGGCCAGGCCTGAGTCTGCTGCTAATCAAAGCTGAAGGACACGAGTTCCTCCGGAAGGGCGGAAACACAATTACTTCGATGTAGAAAGCTCGTATCTCCGTTTCTGTCTTCCCATCGCGTTTTCTCTCATTGCCCCGGAGCGGCTAACCAGATTATTGTGGTCTCTCTCTCCGAGAAATACCTCACTTTCTTTCTCTCCTCCAGCCCCGTACCTTATCCTACCCTCGACTCGCACAGCTTGATCCCCCTGTGCGAAAAATGGAGCGAGAGGAAGAGCGAAAGAGGGAAAGACCTTGGCCGAAAGCTCCCGGGATTCTTTGATGTTCGCTAAAACGTTCCTGGCTGAAAGGGCTGAAGCGTGATACACGATTCCTGCAGGTGAAGGAGCGAGCCGAAGCGTCATAGCGGATGCCCGCGCTCTTCTCTGCCTTCCGCGCCAGCGTTTGATTTGCATGCTTCATTTGATCGTCGGAATCCGACCAACTTGGGTCAAGAAGAATTCTCGAGCAACGGATATTTTGGGTAAACCTCGTGCGATGTTACCAACCGCGATCACCGTCACCACCCAACGCCGTTGGGATGGGATGCCTTGCCGATCATCCAAATCTTTCGACACCATCATTCCCCAAATCAGACCAAGGACGAAAGGAGTGACACATGCGGGACTTCTTGGCTCCTCGATTCCTATTGAAAACCACGTTCATCGTAGCAAGTGAATCGCGGATCAAAGGCATTTTTATTATCCCCAAAATGGAAGGGTCCTCATGGCCAGGGAGCATTGGAAACCGGCACATCCCTCCGGGATGCTTTTCCTCCTGGTGGGTCGTGTGTAATTTCGAAATTGCATTGTCAACCCGAAAGTCTCGACCGTTGGCAGTAGCGATGCCGAACACACAAACGCAGGCCGCCGCTCGGCCACCCCTCTCTGCTACTTCAAGGCGAATAATGTACCATTGTTGTAAACCTCTGCAGAATCGGTGCGCGGGTGTGCGTGCGAGCAATGTCCACGCGCCGCGCGCGGCCTCCTCAACCTCCGCGCTTCATCTGGCCCGGAAGAGCAAAGGGAAAAGCGCCTCTGTGTATACGGCACAGTGTGCTACGCGTACGGCAACACACGGAGGGTCGAGCGTCCAGGGATGTGATCGAGAGGGAAGGAGGTGGTGACCGGAGGGTCAAAAAGAGGAGGCGGAGAGAATGGAGAAAGCGACAACGAGATGTGTACAGTGACCGAGAGAACGAGGCCCGTCGCAACTGGCACTAGGCGGAGAAGAGGATGGCGGGCGCGGGCGGCAACACCGCAGCGTCCAGCAAACCCAGCGATGTTCGCGGACCAAGAGGATGCGAGGATCACCGGAGGATCTACGAGAGAGAGGAAGAGAGCGAGAGAGAGAGAAAGAGATGGTGTCCGTTTTGGATGTGTGCAATGTTGGAGCCACACACGTTCTCATCCACATAGAGAAATTCATCCCCGAGTTTCCGCGGTGTCCAGCAGCGCGGGGATGCCCGAGCGGAGTGAGCGCACTAGTATGGCGGCTGTGCGACTATAGTCTGGACGCTAGCCTGGCCGCTCGATACCCCTCTTCACTCCATCCTGTACTTTCTCTCTCCTCCGCGTATTCTCCTCTTCCTCGGGTCGTTTCGCGCGAGGCCCTCTCCGCCCGATCCGACGTTTCGCCCGGTGCTGACCGACGCCGGGCGTCGCGGCGGCGTTGGCAGTGGCGGCGGCAACGGTGGCGGCGGCGGCGTCCGGCCAACCCCCGTACACCCGGTTGCCATAGAAACTCGCTGTCATTAAAGCATCGCCTTATCATAACCGACGCGGGTATATATCCTCTCGCCGCCATCTTTACACCCCCGTGCGGCTTCCTCTTGCTCCTCCGTGTGCACCCTCTCGCCAACTCGCTCTTCCACGGTTGTCTGTCCCCCTCGCGCCCGCACGCGTATCGCCGTCGTTCTCTTCTGTAGCGGGGTGGCCGCGTCCACTGGGGTACTCCCTCACACTGGCACGCGTTTTCCCTCGGCCTCCCACCCACCCCCGCCCCGGCACCAAACGCGTACAGCAACCCTCCGTCTCTTTCTCCTATCCCCTCACGGTCAACCGAACCTCCCTCCGACTTCCACCCTGTACCTCGTACAAATAGTACAGTGTATATGGTAGAGCCACCGGATAGAACGATGGAACTATATATGGTTTATGTACGGCTCTCTCTCTCTCTCTCTTTCGCGCGCGGTCGTCCAGACCTCCCTTCAACCCTCCTTCGACCTCTACCTCGGCCTCCATGGTCCCTCCATGCCTCTACTATTCTCACTGCCAGCGTATGTGTGCCGCTCCCGGCACGTGCTCTTCTGCTATGACGAAGAGGACAGCGCGGTTTCCCACTTTTTCCTATTCGTGCACCACCCACCTAACCCGAGCGATTCTACTGCCAGGATCACCCAGGTACATTGTGTGCCTACGAACCGTACACATTGACGTACGTGCATCGTTTTCCCCGTACGAACAATACGATTCTTCATTACCGTTCCTCAGCGTTACTTTGCAACGGGGGATACCCGCCGATACGTCGATGTCGAAGGGGATGGAATTGCAGTGGTACAGGCCTGGTGTACCTCCAGTCGGGCAGGAAATCGGTGGTTTGAGGAATTTTTTTTTTTGGAGTGTTAATTGTTAAAAGATTCGGAAAAATATCCATCGTGCATCATTCGTTGGGAGTTTGAGTAGGGAAACCTTTTTTGAATTTTTGTAGTGAGTTTTTCATGCTTTGGGATATTTTTGGGGTTGCGGTCGAAAATGTTCCATGGCCTGCATAATAGTTGCCACGGGGGTTGAAGGACCTGAACGATCTTAGATAAGAGATAAATATAAAATTATATAAATAAAAAATTGGATAAAAGATGAATATATAATTAGACAAAGAAATACATACAAAATTACATAAAACGATGCCTATAAAATTAGATGAAAAGATACTTATAAAATTTGATTGAACGATAAATATAAAGTTACATAAAAATATCAATATAAAATTAGATAAAAAAGATAAATAGCAAATTTGGTAAAAAGAGAAAAAATATAAAATTCTTGCAAAGTCGTTGAATATTTACTTACAGTCTAACGAGACAAATCTTTTTTCGAAAAAAAGCAACTCATCGCATTTTAAAGTAAAAGCTTTTTGGTACCAACCATTGGCCTCATAATGTTTATAGAAAATTATTATTGAAAAAAAAAAGAAAAATAGCTCCACAGGGTGGACAATCTATTTCCAAAGAAGAAAAAAAATGCGTCAAAAAATTAAAAACGGTTTAAATTGTGGTGGAGATCGTCTCGAAGAATGAAAATTTTGGGATAATTTGTTTTTGCATAATAAACTACAGGGACCAATAATCACCAATAAATGAATCGATTTTATTTTAAATGCCGAAGGTATGTGCGCCCTAAAGGCGTACCAGACCGGAACGAAAGGGTGGCCCACATATGTCGATTGCTCCAAAGTGTCCGTACGAGCTCGATGCAAAACTTTGGTCTCTTTATGCAAGCAGGCGTATGCTCGCAGCGACGTTACTTATTTCACGTCTCCGTTCGCAAGTCGAATCTCGAAGGGAGATCGTTCTGCCGGAACTATGAGCACCAGAGAGACAGAGAGAGACAGAGACAGAGGGGGTTGCTGCCGCTGGCGATTCGGTTTGGGTCTCTGCCGGAAGTCGAGTGTATTTCTGTGTATCTCATTAATTTCATTCGATATAATAGCGAGGGAGAAAAGCCGTTTCGTAACTGCCAGCCCATAGAAGGAAGGTAGGCGACGACACTTGCTGATTAATGAATTCGCACGTTTTGACTTCCAAAAGTTGCGCGGGTGAACACGAACGAGTGAGAGAGGCTGCGTGACGTTTCAGGCGTCGATTTATTACTCGTATAACGCGAACTCTCGACCCCTACTCACCCCGCGCCACTCAAATAATTGACTTTGGATAACTCACCGCGATTACGTCCAATCGAAAATTTCCACTTGTAATTAATCTTTGCACAGCAAAAACGGAACAATCAGCTTGCCGAATTAAAATAATCGCTATCAAAGGACAAATATTATTGCAAAATGAGTAAATTATATGTAAAAAAAAAAACCAAAAATGTAGGGTTTGTCAGAACAAACCCTACATTTCTGATTTTATTTCTTTTTCCACGTGTAATTTACTCATTTTGCAATAATATTTGTTCATCCCAATAATTGCAATTTGCAATATTATTGTCTATAGCAAACCCAAGTTTGTTTGACAGCTGGTCCCAGGTGAAATGGAAGAGACCTCGAGTACCTTTAATTTATCTGCCTTTCTGAATTTTCTTACCTCATATATAAATCGACCAAAAAATGTATTTATCCACGACCACAACACAAATTCATCACTCTTATAGATAAGAAAGCGAGAGAAAAAAAATAAAATCAGAAATGTAGGGTTTGTCCAAACAAACTCTAAATTTCTGATTTTATTTCTTTTTCCACATGTAATTTACTCATTTTGCGATAATATTTGTTCGCCCCAATAACTGCAATTTGCAATATTATTGTCTATAGCAAACCCAAGATTGTTTGACAGCTGGTCCCAGTTGCAATGGAACAGACCTCGAGTACCTTTAATTTATCTGCCTTTCTGAATTTTCTTACCTCATGCATAAATCGACCAAAAAATGTATTTAGCAACGACCACAAATAAATGTATCACTGTCATAGTCGAGAGAGGCACATGGAGAGGGGGAGAGAGAAAGATAAAGAGAGAGAGAGAGAGAGAATTCTACGAGGACAGTCCAAGGTTGTGCGAAGTCGTCTCGAGAGTGCATTGACGTACACGTCGTCGAAACACGACCTTATAAGTCATCACCGGTCTCGAGTGAATGCGTTCGACATGCATAAAAGTAGATACAAGTAGATATGGGAGGTAACTGGCCAGACAGGACACGTGCAAACGGTCAGACGCGTGGCTCGTCGATATACCACGAGACCTCTGGAACTGTTCCTCGGTATGAGTCTCGGCACCGTGCTCTGGACATCGTGCCAAAGTTACACCCGTCTCCTGAGACATCCGCGCGAACTTACCCACCGCGAGAGATTCTTCGCGTGAGGAGAGAGAGGCCACGGAGAGATGATCGAATTCCTCGAATCCTACGTGCTACAATGATGTACATTTGTATATATATATACAGGGTGTCCTGTTATTAATGGGTAATCCTGCAACTGTTGATAGGTCACATCATGTCCTACTGGATGCTGGAATTTCAGTTCAGTAAAAGTCCCAAGGTTTTCGAGATTTTGGACTTTATGTTATTTAAATAAAAATCATCTGCTTTTGGTATTTCGCATGCCATTTCTACAAATGACATGAAATGACAATGACTAAGCAACTTTTTTGAGTAATTGGCACGAGATGCATAGTACATTTTTTTCTACCCCGCATGCTATCAATGTCAGATGTTCCAATTCGTTTGTATGCAAATTCTGCATAAGACCTTTTTTCATAAAGTTTCCTTAAGGCCGGAGCCTGATTTGGAAGGTCCGAAAAATCGTTTTTTTTTAATTGCTTAAATCGATAAATAAACGATTGATATTTGATATTTCGTCCATTTGAAAACTTTGAAGCGCGTTTCCTCCAGTTTTCATTTTCACAATTTTTCGAAATTGGCGGGCGTGATAGCGAAAAAATTAAATCACCTATTGAATCAAACCAAAGTTTATTTTCTTCAGTATGAAAATCTCTTCTACGTGAATTAGATTAAGTCATTGAAAAAGTCTTTTTGAATATTTTTTATAGCACGTCAAAGTGTTTTTTTAACACATTTTTTCTTTTAAACCTGAGAAAAGTTATAATTCCACGATTCTTTTCAGCTTTGTCTTAATTCACCCAGACGAAAAATATATACTTGAAAACTTTATTGGGTCAAGAAATACGAGCTGCATCTTTCCCGCTGATTGGGGACTGCAGTGGCAAGACGCACATGGAATAGGCTGATAAATCTGCAGTCATTTATTTTTGCATGTTGAATTAATTTTTTTAATACATTTCGTGAACGCTGAAAATTTGGATGATTATCGGGAATTTTTTGGAAGAAAAGTACTCAATTAAATCTTTCAGAAAATGAAGAATATAGTTGGCTATATTTGACCTGTATCACATAATTTTTTCATAGAAAAATATTGAGATCCAAGCGAATTATGCGCTACCTTCGGAGGCGCCAAAAAAAAGTTCCTCCACTACTGACATGATTCTGGCCGATTGAGTCGCTGAAACCGAAAAAGAAAAAAATGTCGTTAAACTGGAAGGCATTTCCTGTCCAATGACATAGGATTTTCGAAAAATATCAAAATTTAACAAAATGGGGTAGTTAGAAAAAAGTCTGTTTTCTTGCCTGTAAAATGGTCGTTTTTTTCAATGCCAAATCGTCAATTTTCATCCAATCAAAAATATCCTACTTCATTGTAGAGTAAATATATTCAAGAGTACTCAGTTCAAATTTCAAGTCAATCGGGTAATTGCTCTTTGAGTTACAATGTCAGCAAATTTGAAAAATCTCATTTCATATTCTTGAAAGTACAAAAATCTCATGTCATATTCTTGATAGTATAAGCTATTAAAAAGGCAAAAAAATCGATTTTTTTAAGTGTCACACTGTTATAGCCCCTTAAGATTAAACAAATACTTTTCTAGATAAACCAAATAACCAAGAGTATTTTTTGAAAAACCGGGTCAAAAAAGTTATCATTTGTAGAAATGGCATGCGAAAAACCAAAAGCGAATGATTTTTATCTCGAAAACCGTGGGACTTTTACTAAACTGAAATTCCAGCAAATAGTAGGACACGATTTGACCTATCGACAGTTGCAGAATTATACGTTCATAACAGGACACCCTGTATGTGTGTGTGTGTGTGTGTGTGTATATATCTATCTATCTATCTATCTATATATATATATATATATATATATATATATATATATATATATATATATATATGTTCATATAACAAGAGTAATGTCTTGCTCTCAATTACTTCCTGCGGCTCCCAGACATGCAGCAGCCTCCGAAGAGACATCTAGAGGAGTTCCTCGAGTTTCTCTCGCGAATCCCCACAGGTGTGCTTTATCATAGCGGGACGGGCACGGATCGTCTCTGCGAACGCATCCAAGCATCTTTTCTCATTATGGAAAAGAGACGCAGCTGCTGCAACGACCATTGGCATCTTTACGATAATGCAAAGGGTGACAATCAATAAAGTGGATAGTTCTCTGGTGTTTTTATCCACGGACATTTGGGCAATTGATATTCTAGATATTTCTACCTCGTTAGGTAAAAAAAATCGTTTTGGCTTTTTGTTTTACTTCGTTTCTCTATTTTATAGCTGTTTAAACCGGACACAACCTACTGGATGTGAACGACGCACAATCGTAACGAAATTTACATTGGGCAACAACGGTAGCTAAGTATAAAGCTGGGTTCAATTTTTTTTCTGATGAGAGTATTGGGATGATGTGGTCGAGATTTAACACACAATCAATACATAGCCTTGCCACGGTTGAGTATTTTTTTTATTGGAAAATATTGATTGGTAACGCAGCTGTTATGATTCAAACGAAGTGCTGTCATTGCTGCGTGGCCAATGTGGTCCGGAAACTAAGGTGATCTAGTATGAACAATTGAAAAATGTACTTTTAGCATAGGAACAGAACTTTCCTATGCGTGGATCTTATTCTCAAATTTTGAAAATGGTAAGCTGGAGCAAAGTAGATTGCTTTTTGACCGAAGAAGAACTTCAATAATTTGTTATTAACAAATGGATAATTGATTGAAAAAATTATCAAGTCAATGATAGATAATATTGTAAAGTATGCACAGTCCGACTCACACCGCCTCATGAAACTTTGCTCCGAGAAGAACGTAGAAGAAAAAAGGGTAAATCGTCGAACAGTTCGCAGCAAGGGTCAGATCGACCCTACAAAAAAATCGTCACAACTCGGTCAATTTTCAGAATTCTTACAAAATCTTAGTTTCATTGAAGTTGAGACTCTAGGCTATAAATATCCCCAAAGAAATTATATTAAAAGATGTGAAGCTTACGCAGCCGCCTTAAGACACTCGAATCATGCCGAATCATACACGCACCCAGAGAAAAACCACTCATGCACATGTGGCCAAAGAACTGCTGAAATGAAACCCCAAAATAGTGAATTACTCTAAATATTCCTGCGTTCCATGCAAAAAATTCCCCAAACAGCCTAACATTCCATTTTTTTAAAATTATCTTTGCGCCCTCAGCTTCGTCCGCGTGGACTTGTGTTGAATGCTCCTTAATTTGCGTGGACTTGTGTTGAATGCTCCATTTCATTAAATGTGCTCCTGAAATGGTTCATTAAAGAACACATAGATTTGTAGTGAAGGACATTAATACTACGTTCCAACTAAATCTGAACAGATATTTATTTCACCACACAAACTTTGCTACCCCCTTTTCCCCTTGTGGGAGGGATTAAAATTTCAAAAACGCTGAAATTTCATTAATTGTGGGTAGGAGCAGTAATACAAAGTTGCAAGTAAATTTGACCCGATTTTTCAAATTTTCAATACAAACTTTGCCACCCTTTTTATTTTAGGGGTTGATTTTCGAAAAATGCTAAAATACGTGTTTTATCAATTGTGTTGAAGACCTCTAATACTAAGTTTCAAGAAAATCTTTTGACCAGTTTTTTTTTTAATTTTACATACAAACTTGGCCATCCTCTTTCTCCCCTTAGGGGTTGAATTTCTAAAAACGCTGAAATACGTGTTTCATTAATTGTGTCAAGAAGCACGAATACCAATTTTCAACTAAATCCGACCAGATTTTTTTAAATCTCCATACAAACTTCGCCCCCCATTTCTCCTGTTAAGGGTTGAATTTCGAAAAATCCTTCCTCAGTAGGTGCTCACATCACGAAAGCAACCTAAAAATGTCATGTTCAGCTTCAGCGGTTTTGGCTCGGCGTTGACGAATGAGTCAGGACATGTTCTTTTATAGATGATTCTCGGCACCCCCAGACGGACTCAAGCCCAATTTTCTATCTTCAGCGTATCATTTTCGCCAAGATGAGGACCTCAAGTAGCCTAACATTCCATTTTTTAAACACTCATCCTCGTCACCCCCACACGGATCCAGCCAGTCCAATTTTTTTTCGTCAGCCTATGATTTTTGCCCAGACGAGCGCCTCGATAATACGAGCACAGGTGAGTGTGAATCCGAAAGCAGTGTTGGTACAGCCAGACGGAGTTACGTAGCCAGAAGAGTGTGTCGGGGTTCCCGGACCGTAGGAGTTACCACGAGAGGATCTCCTGCGTTTTCGAGGCTCCTTCCGTACGTGTGTTTTTGGTGCTAGTGTGCGTCTGTAATCGTGGAGAACTTGGTCGTATTTGTCCACGCGACAGTCTTACCCCTTGCGGACCCGCTCAATCCCTTTTCTCGCTATGTCTATACAGCCTTGATGTCAGAGCGTGTGTGTGTGTGTGTGGGTGTGTGTGTGCATTATAGTTCTACTCCTAGGACGTGGAGAACGGCAGAAACCCGAGGGCTGTTGCGACTCGTTGCAGCCTCTTTCCCTACCACCCCCCTCTCTCTTTCTATGTCTTTCTCTCTCTCGGAATAACGAGTCTCATTAATCCAATTAACCAGTAAATAATGGGATGGCATTTTCGTATTTACGAGAGAATACTCGTACTCGCGCGCGGGCCCTAATGGAGTTTTGAGCTGACTATCAATATATTCTTGGCCCCCGTGTGCCCGAGCCGAACAAAGTACGGGTCACTCTCTCACTTAGTTACCCAACGGGAGTGAGGCGACGTACGGATACCGCACGGACCCTTGAATAAGGGGGATGAGACGCAGTCGCAGACATAAATTCACCGCTTTCGTCTCTCTCCCGAGCGCGCGCGAGCGAGCTCTCTTTCTCGCGCTCCTCCAGCCGAATGAGACTTCAGAAATTATTCGCCTAATGAGCTTTCTCGTGGCAGTCCCGGTTACGTTTCGACGGTCACCGTAAAATGTGAAAATACAACATTTTGAATCGAGCCGTATTCGCTATTTTTGACGCAGCTTGAGGCTATCTGGTCCTGGTGGAGGGAGTTTTCTCGTTGAGCCTTGGGGACCGAGTCAAGTCGGGGAGAGTACGAGACGTGTTGGTAATAAAAATATTGATAAGTATTGATAAAAAATTATAATACAATATTGATGAAATATGAAGAAAATATTAGACAAGTATTGATGAAATATTGATAAAATATTGGTAAAATATTCCTGAAATATTAATAAAGTATTGATCAACTATTTATGAAATATTGGTAAAATATTGATGCTATATTGCTAAAATAATGATAAAATATTACTAGAATATTGATAAACCATTTACAAAAGATTAGTTGACATCGATGAAATATTAGTAAACTCTTCATAAAATATTGATGAAATATTGACAAAATATTTGTGGAAATATTGATTAAATAGTGATAACCGATTGTTAAAATATGGACAAAATGTTGATAAAATATTCATAAAATGTTAGACAAATATTGATGAAATATTGTTAAAACGTTGCTGATAAATTGATTAAATATTGATACAATATTGATCAAATATTCATAAAATATTCGTAAAATATTGATGGAATATTAATAAAGTATTGATAAACCATTTGTGAAATGTTGGTAAAATATGGACAAAATATTGATGCAATATTGGTAAAATCTTTATAAAATGTCGACAAAATATTGATGGAAATATTGATAAACCATTGATAAAATGTGGACAAAATATTCATAAAATATTGGTCAAATATTGATGAAATACTGCTAAAATACTAATAAACTATTAGTCAAATATTTATGAAATATTGCTAAAAGCTTGCCTAAACATTACTGAAATATTGATAAAATGTCGATGAAACATTGATAAAATATTGATAAAATATCGATAAAATATTAATAAAATGTCGATTAAATATCGATCACGTGTTGATAAAATATTCATAACATATTGATTAAACATTTATTAATGATCAAAATTAACCGATAGTAAAACATTGAAAATAAGACAAGAAAAAAGATGTTGGTAAATATTGTTAACGGGAGGGTCAAAATCTCACGACTTTACCACCAATATCACGAAGTATTCTCTCCAACCCTTCGGATACCCGTGTTTCTTTATTTACCGAAAGTTCCCCGGTTGCCTCTTTGGACATGCGTAAAGTATTTTCGTTGAAGAAAGTTGTAAATACCAGGAGCGAGCTCGTACGCGTGTGATGTACTCGAAAGCACTCTCCTCAGGACTTGAGTCCCTTTTTTCCAATATTTGCTTTGCCCCGCCTAAGTCCGCGAGAAAGCAGCCGTGTTTTTCTTGTCCCTTCGCTGTTGACGAGCGAGTGTCCGATCCGTCGAATAAGAATATTTTCAGGACGAAATCAATTATCCGTCTCGTCCTTACGCACCGGACATCCGAATCGAATTAAATCGCAGAAAGTCTGGTGGATATAGCGCGAGTGAAGCTTTGCCGAAAAATTCCGCACCCTGTTCTTTCGCAATGAATTTTAATTCGCTTGTTGATGAACGAATTTCAATTTGCTGCACGCACGAGCTAGTGAATATTTACGCGCTTCCCGTGACAAACGTTTTTTAATATCGTTCTCATTCCTATCCCTCCCCGGCCCTACCCCCCCAAAAAAAAACAAGTAAAATCGTAGCATTGAATCCTCGTAATCCTTTAATTAATCCAATTTCTTTGATACGACCCCATCCCTTGACAGATTCCAGTAGCAAGTACTCAATTTCTCTTCGATTACCCTCGGAATCGCGATGGTCCTCGAGGCTACAGGAGTGAAAAATGTTCCATCAAGGACGCCCGACCGAGAGCTTTTCCGCTCCCCCCCCCTCTCTCTCTCTAGCGGCCATGCCCTTATTGTTTCTCCAGGCCGAGCCACCCCTTACGATTTGCCTCCAAGACTTGGTGCCTCTTCCAAAAGCTCTCATAAAGCTCATTCGCTCTAATATCGTATTCGAATTTGCCATACCTACGTACGCATGTACACAGCCGGTGGAGGCTGTAGGGTGTTGCACGACTCGAGGCGATGGTCCGTACGCGAGATACAGCGGAGGCAAATGCTCCGCAATAATCGAAGATATATTCGTGGCACGTATTTCGCGTAGATCGAGAGCCGATCGGTAAAAGCCTCTCTCCCAAAGTCGTGAGTATCTCTCTCTCTCTCTCATCCTCATGGGAGCGGTATCCGGTTGGGTTCGTACGAATCAATAGAAATTACTATGGCGCGTTACCAATCGGTAATTTACATATACACACACACACACATACACACACACATTTATATATATATATATATATATATATATATATATATATATATATATATATATATATATATATATATATATATCGTCGTCTTTATAACTATAACTGGGTATCTCGGTTGACTGCGAGAGCCCTGCTCCCCCCCCCCCGTGTGTACCCAGCTCGCTCATGATTTGCATATTCGTTTGAAACAATATCCCGGGTTGTTGCCGCGAGAGAAACGGAAGCGGCTCGATCGTTTTAACAGCGTCAAGGATATAGGCGCCTTAGGTGTGGGGGAGGGAGAAGCGCGAGGGGGTTAGGGGGTTCTAGGTGAATTTGGGGTGGCGAGAACGAGGGGTTGCTCCAAGTGGCGCTCGCGACTCCTAGGGGATGAGACTTGCTAAGCGAGAGGGCATTCGACTGTTTCAATTAAAATAAGCATACGGTATATAACGTTTCGCCTTCGTTGGAAACGCCGCTGGCTTTTCGCGCGAGTACACAATCCAACGCGCATTCCATTGTCTATGTACGTGAATATATATATATATATATATATATATATATATATATATATATATATATATATATATATGTATATATATATATATATAGGGTGTCTCAAAATGATCTGACATTGTAATTTATAATTTATTTGAAAAGTACGAATATTTTCATTTTAATGTAAGGTACAAACATGGAGGTTATGTGTGGAACGCAATATCCGATAAATGGCCGCCTCGTGCATGTTTGCAAACGTTCACTCTTTTGACGAAATTTTCAATAACATCTTGGCGTGATTGCGGACTAATTTCATTAAGGGGAGGGTAGGGGTTTCAGCGTAAAAAAAAAACACTTTTTTGCGATTTTTTTTTCATCTATATGGATAGAGTAAATTTATTGAAACCTTTTGTACTTTGTTCAGTGTTATTTCAAGAACATTCGGTGGAATTTGTACGCGAAAATATCCACAAACAAGCCGGCGACAAAGTATTTCCAAGAACGCCTTTGGAAAAACACGATTTGCGGTGTTCACTGTATCTCAGCTAGAAATTATTTGAAATCAAGTACCATTAAAATTTAGTGAAAGTATCACAAATCCTCCCCCCAACGGTATTTGATAATTTTTTTTTCATTTCTAAATTTTTGGTGGTCATGTAAAGTGAAAAGTGCTATTTTTCACGAAAAATTCCGGCATTTTGGTCATATCCATTTTAAAAAATGGGATAACTATTGTTTTTTAAAGTTTTTTTGAAGGACCTAAAAATAAGTTCGCCCACCAAATTTCAAGATGATCGATCGAAATTAAGTACGAAAAATCGACAAGAAAGAAATTTCAATGTTTTTAGACTAGGATCGATTTAAAAAAACGGCGCAACGGAGCTTTCTTGCAGTATCTTGTTTTTTTAAAAATAGTATCTTTACAGTATCTTTATTATAATTTTATAGGACCTCTATAGTATCTTTAGTATCTTATAGTATCTTTTTATCGTATCTCCATAGCATCTTTTTATGCTTCTCGTTCAGCACAACATTTTAGAAAAAACCGTTTTTTCCACATTAACATATCTCAGAAGCTTGAAGTAACTGAAGACAAATGTCTGCACATAAAAGTTGTAGTTTTAGTTAGCTTTCGCGCGGAATATTTGAAATCATTTTTACGTTCCGGTAACGCTGATATTTTACAAGAAAAGGGGGAAATAATTTTTTAATCGAAAAACAGCCGTTTTTTTTGCTGAAAAAATTACAGAGTCTTCCAGTATGTCTGACGTTATCACAAAAAAATCGCCAGAGTGGCACGGAGCGAGGTTCCGGTATAAAAAAATGAATTTGTGTGGTTTCATTTTTTTACCCTAGAACCTCGATCCGTACTACTCTGGTGATTTTTTGCGATACCGTCAGACATATTGGAAGACTCTGTAATTTTTGCAGCCAAAAAAATGGTCGTTTTTGAAAAAAAAAAACAATTTCCCCCTTTTTTGGTAAAAAATCAGCGTTACCGGAACACGTAAAAATTATTTCAAGTCGTCCGCTCGAAAGCTAACACAAAACTATAACTTTTATGTACAGACATTTTTTTCAGTTACATCTAGTTTCCGAGATATATTCATTTGGACAAAAAACGGCATTTTCTAAAAAGCTAAATTAAAAAATCTGAAAAAATTCACACAGAATGCCTTTTAGTAGTACTTTAATATAACCAATTATGGGGCAGATCTGAGATGGTCGAAAAAAGTGGCTGAATTGACGGAGAATCCCTCTATAGTATCTTCATTAAAATTTGCTTCTGCAAAATCTTTCATAGTAAAACTCGATTTATTTATTGAAAATTCTATTACTGTTTACGATTAAATTATACAATTTGTGTCTTTCAATAAAAATTCTGCATTGATTCAAAATGACCGAAAACTGTTGGCCGGTTGGCTTCCTCCATGTATAGTACATGGAGGAAGATTATTTCAAAGATATTTCCGTGAGGACCTCCTTCACAGTGGACTGCCCTCCATATTCAATATTATGGAAACGCCGGTGGCTTCAAGATCACCCTTATATTAAGGGCAGATATACACCTAGATGGTCGAGGTCGAGGATTTAGAAGCTATGAACATTCTGTCGACCGTAGAAGACCTACACTATGGGCCTGGTATCGATGATTCCATTTAAGTTGACACATTTCATGATTTATTCATTCCCAAATTTTCAAACGCGTTTTTCTCAAAACCACGATCTTCAAATCGGTACCCAAATTTTCTCGAAAACCAATGAACCGATTGCCTTGAGGTTTTTTGTGGTTATTCTATACACAATTATCTAGTACTTGACATATGATTTTTTTCCGTTACTTAGTTTTTGTTTTATAGGCAAAGTAATAAATAATTTTTGGCCCAAAAATCACTATTTATGTTCAAACGTCCGCCATTTTGTCATAAATCGATATTTTCAAAATCGGCTATGACAAGTACTAGATTATAGTATCTAATTTAATAATCTTTTTGGTTTTTTTTCAGATGATTTTTGAAGAAACGCCAGTGGGTACCGTACACGCAGATTTTTTTACGACGCTCCAAGGATCATACAATATCCTTGTATATTTTTGATATTTTTAAATGAAGAAAATTAAACATATTTTTGAATGTATATACTTTTAGATAATTAAAACCCCAATCCGAAATTTCAAATAGTTTTCCTTGAAAAAATTCGCAGAAATGACCTTTTTTCCGGCTCCTAGGTGTATATCTCCCCTTAATGTAAGCATATTTATACGGTCATTTCTAGGACTGCCCCGTGTCCAATATTTGGTAAAAAAATGAAGGACTCTTGTCAAAACGGCCGTCTGTGGCGAGTTCGCATTGCGTAGATACAAGGGGTTCGAAATATCCTGTATTCAATATACAAGGTGTTAGGAAGGTCAATGCAAAGCCTTAAGGGTGTGATAGGTCACCTCGTTAGGAACATATCTAACCTAGGTTCCCTTAGTCCAAAGTCTAAGGATTTCGAGTTATCATGGTGAGTATGATTTTTGAAAAGTTTTCCAAAATTAGGTACTAACTCGTTTACCTCCCATATTAATGCTATTTTTTTTTAATAGCATTAACATAAGAGTTATTTTTATTTTTTGACAAGTTTTTTTTACTATTCAACACGTCCCATTCAGTTACTTGTGTGGATACAGATGATTGTGTTGGTAATTGTCGATTGAATACACATTAAGCTTAGACGCAAATAAGTTTTTAGTTACCAATTATTGTCTGTTTGAACATTATGAACGAGTTAGTGCCTAATTTTGGGAAATTTTCCAAAAATCATACCTGCCATGGCAACTCGAAATCCTTAGACTTTGGATTGAGGTAACCCAGGTTAGATATGTTCCTAACGAGGTGACCTATCCCCCCTTAAGGCTTTGCATCGACCTTCCTAACACCCTGTACATCTTCGACACAAGATCGGTGGACATTGCCATCTTGATCTTCCACGAGGGCACACCGCAGTATTCCGCGGATACTCGGCGCCGGAAGTACAAAACCGGAAAACATCGGTATACGGTCCTGTATGTTTAATGCCACCTCTCTCCTCCTCTGCCCCTGTCTTCCTCGTATATTACCCAAGCCAGGCAGGTCCTGAATTCGAAAACAGTCGTAAAATTCGGTCGCCGATGTTAATTTTTTTTTCATCCCTAGCCTCGTCCTTCTGCACCTTGTAGGTTGGAGCTACCTCTTACCTTCGATATCGCTCTCTCTCTTTTTTTCTATTTTTCTTTGTCCCTCCCTTTCTCCGCTCCTGCGCCACGATTCCGTCTCGCTTTTACCCTCGGGGGGACTTCCGGTTTTATTATCGAACTTTGAAGACCGGGTTCCGAAAGATCGACATGACGGACGTGCGCCAGCCGGTAACTGTGTACGCGAGCACCCGTGGAATTCGAGAGAGTTTCGAGCCACGTCGGATGGTGATCTCCAGGGGTGGAAAAATTGAGAAGAAAGAGGGGGTGCATGTTTGCTCTACGTGAGGGTTGAAGGTCGAGCGTTCATTTTTCGTTGGAACTTATCGCTCATTATTGTCAACATTTTTTTTTTTTCATCAGGTGAAGGAATCGGCAAATGGTGCGGATGCTTTCATATTCACCCCTCTATCCTCTTCTGTATCCATAACGTTGGGCGGTTTCCGGTACCAGGTCTCCGATATAAAAGCGTGCGGTATCTCGCGGGAGAAAGAAGAAGAATGGTAAAAAAGCGTTGGAGATGAAACGCGGTACGTTTTCTCACTCGTGGAACGATGAGGGTTGTTTTTTTCCGTGGCTAGGGGGTGGGTATGTAAGGAGCAGGTTCGAGAGTGGAGGCACGTATAACCTTAGTACCCACGATGTTATAGCAGCCAAGAGAGAGAGAGGGAGAGAGAGAGAGAGGGCCAAAGAGGGAGAGAGAAAGAACCATAGGGTTGAAAAGGGGTGGTAAAAAGGGGGATGAGAAACAGAGCGAACGAGAGCACGAGCCAGCTAATATTTTCAGACAGCTCCCACAGCCCCCACAATACTCACCTCCTCCTCCCCCAGCCCCTACCCTCTCGGCCACCCACGCTTTTCTCAACCCCCTTTCGAGCCCATTCTATACGCCCTGCCGCGTGTATATATAAGATCCTTTAAATGGGAAATCGAAACGTTTGGGAGATAACTCTCCGCCGGGGTGAGAATGTATTCAAAATGGCGGAAGCCCAAGTTCCAGGGGGGTAGAAAGGGCGGCTGAGAGGCGAGAGGGGTTGTCGAGGAGGATGACGAGGTGAGGAGGAGCGAAGAGGGAGAGTCGGGAGAGAACGCGTTATGGAGGCGGTATGGAAGGAGATGGCTGCTGTAACCTCCCTATGATGATACGAAACATATTCCACCCTTAGGAGTCTTGGGATCCCGGCGGGGGGTGGCAGCCAGGCAGCCTCGCTACCCCCTCTCCTCTATCCAACTATAAAATAAAATTCATCGCCTCTCGCTCGTTTTTCCGAGAGCTCCCGCGTATTCTTTCGGTCTCGAGTCAGACTACCTCTGCACATACAGCCAGGCCCTTTCGGGGCTTCTGTAATATATTTTATATATAAGAAGATTGAAGATTCTCCCGCTGTGGAAATAAGGGAGGCGTTTTCTCGCTTTTCCCTTTTTTTTCTTCTTCTTTCTAATCCGATGTGTCTTGATCGATTCTGACTTTTATTCGCGTTCGCTCCTGTTATTTCGTAGTCCGGATAAAGAACCTTTTTTTTCGAACGCGCCGCCATTGTTGCGAGATGAGGCAGGGGGGTAGGTCACCTCGAGCATTTCTTTTTTGGAATTTATTTTTTTTTTGCTCGCGTCTCGTCTCGATACGCGGCGGGAATCTCCGGCTTCATAGACAAAGCACTTTTATCTTCGAAATGTTTGCTTCTTTTTCATCCCCCTTGGAATTCGCCGATGGGACGGAAGGGAAAGTTCTTTTTAGCGAGAGACAGAGAGGTGCTGAAGAATATCGAGGAATATCTCAGTATGTGCATCTTTATATATATATATATATATATATATATATATATATATATATATATATATATATATATATATATATATATATATATATATATATATATATATATATATATATATATATATATATATATATATATATATATATATATATCCAAAACGTATACACGTCACATCCGTGCTGGAAACACCGAGGGGTTTCGCGAGAATGCGCGAACTCCCTCATACATCATGCTGACACCCGTCTAAGTATGTCTCGCCAGATTTATCGCGTTTACCCGTGAGTCCGTGATATCGCGAGAACGAGAGCCGAATTTTTTTTTTTCGCTTCTTTTTCATGCCCGCCACACGCCCCGCAGCGAACGTGTATGCGGGATCTTCAAGGAGAGACACGCGCACACGCATGCCCAAAAGTGTCACTCTTTGTAGCTTATACACACTTCGTATTTTACTTTTTTTCTTGCCAATTCAAGTTCGAGCCTCTGTGCTGTCTCGTCGTGTTCGAGATGTAAACTGCATCGTGTGAGCTTTTTTTTTTGAGGGAATTTTTTTTGCCGCGCTGAGAAAAAAATTAAGCGGTGGGCACGAGGAATATGGAGTAGAAATGTACATGAATTGAATTTGTGGAGATTTTTAATTGACGCAATGTTAGATTATGGTGACTTGGTTAGTTTCGGATTTCTGGGCGGGCTTTTGGGCTCTTGGTGCACAAGCCAGAGCGGATGAACGGTCACCCAGCTCAGTATTGGCCCAGGCCAACGCTGCCTGACATGGGAGATCGCCGTTTTCGCATATCGGTCGTTGCTCTTCGACGTTTACTTATTTTCGTGCTAGAATACAATATACATTTTTTCTCAGTATAGGGTGCACGTTTACAATTATTTAACTAAATTATTATATTTGGAATTATTATATTATCATATTGTACTAACAATAACAACTGCAAATAAGAATTCACCAATTAACAAATATGCAAAATAATTCTATACACTATTCGAATACAATTTAATTATTTTGATGTTAATTTGTAACATTACGTATTTTAATAATTGTTGTATAAAAAGTAAAATAGTTGCATACGTAAGTTAACGATTATTTTGAGATTTACAAATTAAGAAAGAAGGAAAATAATTGTAAGCATACCTTTACAATTATATTACTTATTTTTCAATTGGTAAATTTTATTTTTAATTTAATTTGTGATTTGAATTCGTAACTTGACTTATTTTAATCATTTTTACAATGATTTGCCTTGGGTTTTCTTTTGTAAATTTTATTTTAATTTCAATTTGTAATTTGAATTTGAAACTTCACTCATTTTCATAATCGTTACAATTATTTTACTTACTTTTCAATCTGCTAATTTCATTTGAACTTTCATTTGTTATTTTAATTTATCACTTTACTTATTTCAATACCTGTAAACATACGTTTACAATTTTTTCACCAAACGTTTAGAACAATTCACGAATTTTCCGCAATACATCTTCTTTTTTAACACTATCCTAAGCTCGTTTCTGTAACCTCAATGAAATCACAGTTTTTCTACTCTCCCACGTTTGATTAATCACCCGGAGCCAAAAGCTAAGAACAATAAGAATTCCGCGTCAATCCTCCCAGGCTGCTTATTCCTGGTGCAAAGCTCCGTGTACCACCGTACGTATGACGTGAAGTACAGGGGGTGGAAAAATATCGGCCTGACATCCTGGGAAAGTTACCAACGAGATCGAGAGGTTATGGATCATCATCATACTGATGCAAGAAGGGTGTGCCTTTTCCCCAAATCCTATCCTCTCACGCGTTATTTATTTCATATTTATTTTGTATGGTGGCTGTCATCCGATGAGAGAGCGGGGGAGAGGGAGGGGGAGAGAGAGAGAGAGAGAGAGAGAGAGAGAGAGAGAGAGAGAGAGAGAGAGAGAGAGAGAGAGAGAGAGAGAGAGAGAGAGAGCTTTCACGATGACGATACGCATCGAACATACACAGTCTGTACATCCGTATGTAGTACAACGTGCGAATGCACTTGGCACGCGGGCTAAGCCGCATTAAGTACTTTCGGAGAGGGTTGATGACGCTCTTTCGACATACAGATCGGGGGGGGGGGGGGGGTGGGAGGCAGAAATCTCGCTCGAGAAAAGCACATTTAAGGTGGGTGCTCGTTTTAGGGAAGGCGTGACCAGGAGAACTCAACGCGTATCCATTTATCCAGAAAATAATCCGCAGATAGCATCTCCCCGCTCCTCTGTCGTCGCATCCCTATTTCATGCATACATACATACATACCTATATGTAAACACGTATATTCCGCAGCGTGAAGGGAAAGGGGTGCAACGGGTCTTCATCTCGAAGGAAAGGCACGCGAAGATTAAAGATTATTTACGAGATGACGATAACGCGTTTATCTCGCGGTGGTAATCAATCTTGAAAAGGGGTTGCTCAAACGCGTGTATATGTACATACGTAATACGCGTATCAATGCAGCCACCCTCTCTCGCGGGATCCCGAGCATTTTCACGCTAGGGCGAGCGAGAAATGCTCCGTGTCACGACATATTCATTTCTCGCTGTTTCAGCCGAGGATTATACTCATATATGTGTGTCTAGACAGCCACCCTGGCGGCCTGATGCGATATTGCCAGTGGGAACGGAGGGCTAGTGATATTTACTCCTCTTTTCGCGCCCTTTCGTTTGAGGGGTGACACGACCATATTAGGCTGAAAACTTACGAGGGGAGTCTAAAGTCGATTTTGAAAAAATTAATGCACTTTGTTGACAACGTACATTTGATTCTTCAGGGTATAGGAAAGGATACGAAAAAGGATTTAGAGATTTTGTTTAAGAGGCTATACTAGTGTGAACGCTGAAAATTTGGGTGATTCTCGGGAATTTTTTGGAAGAAAAGTACTCAATTCAATGTTTCGAAAAATTAAGAGTATATTTGGCTATATTTGGCCTTTATTACATGATTTTTTTATAGAAAAATATTGAGATCCAAGCGACTTATGCGCTGCCTTCGGAGGCGCAAAAAAAAAGTTCCTCCACTGCTGACATGATTCCGGCCTATTCAGTAGTTGAAACCGAAAAGGAAAAAATGTCGTTAAACTGGAAGGTATTTCCTGTACAATGGCGCAGGATTTTCGAAAAATATCAAAATCTAATAAAATGACGTAGTCATGAAGAAAAGTCTGATTTCTTGCCTATAATATGGTCGTTTTTTTCAATGCCAAATCGTCAATTTTCATCCAATCAAAAATATCCTACGTCATTGTAGAGTAAATATATTCAAAAGTACTGAGTTCAAATTTCAAGTCAATCGGATAATTGCTCTTCGAGTTACAATGTCAGCAAATTTGAAAAATCTCATTTCGACAAAAACTCGTCTAAAGATTTAACTATCGATTTCTGCAATGTAAAATGATTAGAGCTACGGCCTTGACATTTATACACGATATTTTTGAAAGTATAAACAGTCGGACAAGGCAAAAAAAATTGCCTCTAGTATATTACTATTTTCATTTTTTTTAATTAATTAAAAATTATATCTACTTTAAGGCGTTGTGCTTGAAACGTTTTCTCGAAAGTACATTTTCAAAGTCGTTGAGAAAAATATTTTAAAAACTACTGCATCGATCTTTCTAAAAATTTGAAGGATTTTTCTATATATAACAATATAGTATTTAATCGAAGGACTTTTTTTCTCCGATGTATACTTTCGATTGATGAACGAAAAAATGCTCATTTTTCGTCGCCAAAATCAAGATTGTCACATTCAACACGCGCCGTTTTTTTAATTTGATATTTCGGAAATTCCGTCGATTAATCATAGGATAAACTAATACAATTACGAAATTTAATTGTTTTTTTTTGTTTTTACATCACCTGGTTCAGGAAGGCATTGCTCACTGCAAAATGCTTCGCGGTGCTTCGCGGACTTTGGCTGAGAATCGATCATAATTAAATATTTTTGCACAAAAAAAATAAAGAGTGTTTTTTGGATGGTACTTTTCTAAATACCAAATTTTTGTAGAAACTTATGATAACGGTTTCCCAAAAAAAAATTGTATGAGTTAAAATGTCAGAGAAGTAGCAAAGAATTTTAGGAAACATTGAAAATCTTTTTGAGATCAACTTCTCCATGGAAATGCTTGTCGAAGTAAGTGCGCTTCATCCCTTAGAAAAATCTTCATCTCTACTTATTTCTAAAATATCTGCATTGGGAATCAATGTGGTACTTTGCTGCGTGCCTAATTCCAACAATTAAAATAAATCCGTCTCAAAACAGACCGCTAGTGCGTCACCATTTCTTACAAAAAAAACTCCAAAAAACTTGTTCTGCCATAAATTCTTCTGATGCTATGGTCTTTCGAAAAACTTTCCCCAACGTAAAAATCCACAATTGACTATTAAACTTCATCATCCCCACACTTTACGCCTGGCACCATCATTGAAACCTCCGCCCCTCGATATCCAGAGACTTCTCTATGGACGTCCACAGAGGATCCTAAAAAATAATCCAAAACATTTTCCCAAGAAAAACCCCTTGCCTACGGTAAAAATACGATTTAAATGTGAGCTCATTTAAGGGTGTTTGAATGTGTTGTTCAAGTTTATTATAATGGTGCTAAAGTTGATTGTATTGTTGCTCAAGTTGAATTTGATCTCAACGATAATTATAAGACTGATTAAGTGCCTATAATAGTACCTTAGGTACTCGATAATTTGATGTAAAATCTTTCCTTAATAAACATGACAATTCGATTCTAAAAAATCGTTGTTTTTCATTTCTTTCCATGCATAATGCATAAAATATATTTTTTAAATCAAGATGATGTCAAAGTAATCCTCAATCTACGACATAAGTTGCATTTCAATGCCTTGTCAAGCAAACCCCACCTCGAGGTTACTTTGACACTTTAAAAAAATTATATAAAATTGTGGGGGGGGAGGAGGGGCTTGACTTTCTCATATATTTGATACCCAAAGGATACGTAGTTCTATTGGAGCTAAAAAGTTGGAATTTAATATGTTAAAAAACGTTACTTACAAAAAACTTCCAAACCCTGTTCAAAGCAACTCCACTTTACGTCATCCCTTCCAAGTCCATGCCATTCACTTTGTTACTTTGACACTTAAGGCGTTACCCCCACTTCTAGCGCAAAAAAGGCCTTTTTCATGAATTTTTTTAAAGAAAACTACAATACTTTTTTAATCGATCAATATACCATCTTAAAGAACACATCTTGAAGAACGTTCAGTAATTTTTTTATTGAAAAATATTACATTGTTTAGTGGCAAATGGCCGTCAATGAAATAATGTTTTTATAAACACCGTTTGCGGTGACCAACATTGCGGCGAAGTGGATCATCTGAAGAAAAAAATGCGGATGGATTTAGTCAAATATAAGTATAAACTAGTCTTTAATCGAAGGATTTTAAGAAATATTCATTTTTCACAAAATGGCGAACCGTCAAAGTTAATGATTCGATTTTAACGAAAAAAAACTGCCGTTTTTTGGCTATAAAACGGCCATTTTTTTATCGAAAAAAAAAATCGAACGATTAAAGACTACATTTTTATGTATTAAATAAGCCTACAAAATTTCAAGAAGATCGGTTCATTAGTGTTCGAGTAATCTTGGTCATCGACTTCAGAAATGCCATCTTGAGAAAAACGCGTTTAAAGTTTCAATTTCAGCTTACACGAAGAAAATATTTTTTTTTTGTAAACTTACATAGAGTCATCTATTCCGGGCCCGTTTTTATAAATTCCAGTCTATTATATGAACGTTGTGAATGCCAGGTATACGACCCTTTTCATCGAACAATGCATTGAAGGTCGGAGGGAGGGTCGAGCGCGCCAGACGGCAGACTAGCCGGTCCTTTACACAACGGATTCTTCTCTTTCAACGCTCATATCTCAGTCAATTTTGTTCGGATCGACTTGAAATTTTCAGGACATATTCTCAGATACTTATACTTCAAAAAAATGCAATAAAAAAAATCGATTTTTTCACAATCGCAAGTGGGGGTAACCCCTTAACAAAAATGTGGGCTGTGGGGCTTGGCTTTCTTATACGAATCATAGCCATAGGACACATTGTTCTATTAGGGCAAAACAGTTGGAATGTATGATGTTAAAAGAAGTAACCTGCAAAAAGCTTCCAAAACCAGTTCAAAGTAAGCCCATTTTACGATACCGTACAGAGGGGGTTGCATTAGCGCCTTGCGAACTTTCCGTCGAGGTGGTAGGCGGAGGGTTGCCATTGAGAAGGTGGGCATCGAAAGGGGTTGGTGCGGCGGGGGTGAAGAGGGATATAGCTTCCGCTCCATGCCCGAGCTCCAAGTCCGGGGGCAGTAGCAGAGGCAACAGCAGCATGTTGTTATTTACGGTATTTAGATAACCGGCTTACGTAGGTCGCTCACACCCCCATCGGCCGTGATCCCGCACTCGAGATAGCGGTGGTGCGCCGTTGCTCCGCGAACTACATACACCACCGTAGGCAGCAACCTGCCCTCCCCGTATATTCCCCTTCGCTTCCCTCCTCGGCAATGTTAAATACCATGGATTCCACATACACATACATATGGATTTATATATATATATATATATATATGTATGTGTGTGTGCAGAAATACAGACTCGGCAGTACGATTGGTGCGCGCTCAGCTTGCAGATTATTATAACGAGCATCACGTTGGGCATTAGCATACGTATCTGTTCTCCCTTGGAAACCAACGGCGTTGGGCAGTTGCAGAAGCATAGTAGTCGCGCTTCTACCTCCTGCGTAGTATCCTCATCCACCCTGTCGCCCACCGCTCTTACCGCGACATGCTGCTGTGATACACATGTCCGCTCGCTTCTCAACGCTAGGCTGTACAACGCCCGTGCGGAACTCTCTGTACCGTATAAACATCGTATTAGCTTCGTAACGTTGTTACGTGGACGCTGGGGGCGTGGGAGGGAGAGAGCAGGACCTGAACGACGTCATTGCAAATGACGATGGAGCTGTGTTGTTTGTGATGATAGCCGTAGGGGAAGTAGGTGGAAGATATGGGGTAGTGATATGGTTGTTGGGGTTTTGAGGTACTGTAAAACAGGGTTAAATTGACGTTAAGGGTAGCTTTGACAGTTTTTTGGGCGCTTAACAGAGCGCCGAAATAGGTTTGAATGTGTGCGCATTTAAATGTGTTGTTCAAGTTTATTACAATGTTGATAAAGTTGATTGTAATGTTGCTCAAGTTGATCTTGATCTCAATGATAATTATACGACGGATTCAGTGCCTATAATTGGGCCTCAGGTACTTGATGTGTTCAGGGAAAATGTTTTTTTTAATAAAGATGACAATTTGGTTGTAAAAAATCGTGGTTTTTCATTTAATTCCATGTATAATACATTAAATATTAAATTGTTTATAAAAATTATGTCCAAGAAACTCAACCTTTGAGATAAACCGCATTTCAATATCTTGTCAAAGAAACCCCACACTCGAGGTTACTTTGACACTTAAAAAATATGCAAAATTGGGGGAGGGGGGCTTGACTTTTTTATATATTTGATAGCCGAAGGACACATTGTTCTATTGGTTACCGACAAAAGTCCTAAAGCGTTCTAACAGTTCTAAAAGTTACCGATAAAAAACTTCCAAAACCTGTTCGAAGTAACTCAATTTTTTTACAAATAGCTTCACGGGAGGACGGTTTTCTCGTAAAGTATAAGATCTGGAACAAAAACCAAAAAAATATAATCTATGTATCATTAGCTACGGGACGTAGGGATTTTTTTAAAATCAAATTTTGAAAAAATGGCGCATTTTGAAAGAAATAAATCGATTTTTTGCCCAAAAAATAAGCAGTAAATTGTTGATAAAAAAAAAGTTTACATTTAATCAAAAAACGGCTGCGTACTTCCATAAAGAATGCAATTGTAAAGCTACTATCAAAATTTCTAATCGATCCATGCAAAGGTGTTCGACTAATCCGTCCTTCCAGTTAGAAAAAAGTGGTTTCGACAAAAACGCGTCTGAAGTTGTACGAGGCGCCTGAAAGAAGTCCGAGGCGCTGCGGCAAAATCGATAATTAAACCTTAAAGAAATAATTCGCTACAGGACCAATTGCATATTGTTTTTATGACCCTAAAGTATTTTTAAGGTACCTCCACAGAAGAGTTGAATTAAGAAATGGTTGAAATTTGACATATACGTTATTTAATACATTATCCAAACATCTGTGCAATTTGAATAAGTTTGACCACCCCAAACCTGAGATATTTACACTTAAAGTTGGCTTGGTTTACACGTAACAAATGCGTTATGATGGGCAAACAGAGCATCATCAATTCTACCGTCAAAACTAAAATTAAGAAATTGATAAAAAACGAGGATAAGCTACAGTAAGATATCACGAATAATGTGAAAAAAAATGAGAATCATTCACCATCTAGTTTCCAAGATATAACCATGAGAAGCCTTCACAATTTTGGTGCAAAGCCTGGCAAAGCCTGGAAAAAAACAATTGGGGCAAAGCCTGGACAGTCTCGGCAAAAAGTTTACTGGCAATGGTCGATCAAAAACACAATACAAAATATATTTTACGGCAATAAATGATATCCATCGTATTATCTACTAGTAACGAGTCAATATTGCGTAGTTTTTAATTTTATTCATTACTAATTAAACCAATTATCAATATTTTAAACATGAACATGGTATGTAAACTTTTGGTTGAGATTTTCGCAGAGGAACTACCTTAAAGCAAAAAAAAACGATTTTTCCAAAATCCTAGATTGGTTAGATTGGTGTTATCCCTTAATGAGAAGCTGCAGGCTTCTGTTTCCTCTTTCTCTCCGGGATCAAAAGCTCCACACGGAATCATCAGTCAAAGTCACAAATGGCAGATTTCTCGCGACGGCGAAGTACGTACGTTCGGGTACAGCGAAGCGTCGTTTTCTGCATATCGCTCGTAAACCTTCGCGATAAGGGATAAGGAATCATCGAGAGGCTTTTGACGCCAATGGGAAATGTATTTTATGGTTTTCGGGATCCGCTAGGGCGAGGGGGGGGATTCGGAGGCGTGGAAGGGTCACGTGTGTGTACCCCGCGAGAGAAAGTCAGCTCAGCAAATTCGCCTCTGCTGTACGAGCCCAGATACTTTGATCCCCTTTATATGCATTCGTTCATCCCTTACGTTACCGAGAGCGAAATAGCCGAGTGCCGTATCCGGCATATCTATGTTACTCATGGGATCGCGTCGATGCAACCGCCCACCGAAAGCAACGCGTACACACGTCCGTAGAGCTGCGCGCTCTACGGCCAGACCGAACTATGTACGGACCCGCATTTATTTTATACATCCTCTGGGATCGTTACAGCCTCGTGGACAATTCTCCGACCAGGCGATAATCCCGCACCTTCCAGCGAAAACAACAAGCGCGGGAACGTTCAATCTTTCTCGCACATATGATCGACCTGTCAAAGATTCGTGCGCGCGCAAAACCTCGCGGAGCCGGACGAAGTATTGGCAATAAAAACAAATGGATGGAATTTTTTTTTAAATACACAAGAAATATCCTTAAGGGGCTATACCAGTGTGACACTTTTAAAAAATCGACATTTTTTGCCTTTTTCAACAGTTTATACTTTCAAGAATATCCTGCAAAAATAAAAAAATCGAAAAAAAATAAAAAATAAAAAAAAATCGACATTTTTTTGCCTTTTTCGACAGCTTATACTTTCAAGAATATCCTGTAAAAATTTCAAGGCCGTATCTCTAATCATTTTGTCTTGCAAAAATCGTTAGTTAAATCTTTAAACGCGTTTTCCTCGAAATGAGATTTTTCAAATTTGCTGACGTTGTAACTCAAAGAGCAATTATCCGATTGACTTGAAATTTCAACTGAGTACTCTTGAATATATTTACTCTACAATGACGTAGGATATTTTTGATTGGATGAAAATTGACGATTTGGCATTGAAAAAAACGACCATATTATAGGCAAGAAAACAGACTTTTCTTCATGACTACGCCATTTTGTTAGATTTTGATATTTTTCGAAAATCCTACGTCATTGTACAGGAAATACCTTCCAGTTTAACGACATTTTTTTCCTTTTTCGGTTTCAGCTACTTAATCGGCCGGAATCATGTCAGCAGTGGTGGAACTTTTTTTTTTTTGGCGCCTCCGAAGGCAGCGCATAAGACGCTTGCATCTCAATATTTTCCTATGAAAAAAATATGTAATATAGGTCAAATATAGCCAAATATATTCTTAATTTTCCGAAACATTTAATTGAGTACTTTTCTTCCAAAAAATTCCCGAAAATCACCCAACTTTCAGCGTTCACAATGGTATAGCCTGTTAAAAAAAAAATAAGTATGCAAAAGGGAAGCAACGAAAGTTGAAGAATAAACGAAAAATATCCAGGAAAATGAAATACAGAGGAACACCATAGATATAAAAAAATGTATTTACGAAAATGCCGCTGAAAACTTAAAAAATACACGAGGCAGGTATTTAGAAAAATACTTAAGCGTCCTTAAAAATTTTAAACAACATACGAGGAAAGCATGAAAATGAAAAAATAAGAACACACGAGGATTGACCTTAAAAATAAAATACAAAGGAAAAGTATAGATATTATTGTAAATATACACAATAAGATTGTTAAAAATAGAACATAAAACAAACATACGAAGAGCATTGAAGTAAAAAAGAAATACACCAAAAAATGTCCATGGAAATAAAAATCAAATGCACAGGAAAAGCATAAACATAAAAAAATATATACACAATAAATCTTGTTAAAAATTGAAAAAAAAAATACAGGAGAAAAGCGTTTTAAAAATGCCCAAGAGATGTCCTTAAAATGTTCTTCAAATACACGAGAAAAGCAAAATAAATGAAAAATAAAAATAAACAACGCATATCCTTGAAAAAAATACACAGACCAAGCATAAACGTCAAAAGCAAAATCAAATGCACAGGAAAAGCATAAACGTAAAAAAAATATATAAACAATAAAACTTGTTGAAAATTGAAAAAATATACACGAGAAAAGCATTTCAAAAATGCTCGGGAGATGTCCTTGAAAACTAAAAACACGCACGAAGAAAGCAAAAAAAATAAAATACACAACAAATATCCTTGAAAAAAAATACGCATACCAAGCATAGACTTTCAAAAAGTACCCAATAAAAGTCCTTAAAAATAACCAAAAAGCAGCAACCATTTTCAAAAAGATGCCCAAGTAATCTCCTCAAAAATAAAAACAAAATACACGCAAAGAGCATCAAAATAAAATAAAAATCCAAAAAAATGTCCGTAATGTTTTCTAAGTACCCAAGAAAAGCACAATAATTTAAGAAAATACCCAAGGCATGTTACAAGAAAATGCACGAATGTCTACGATCGGAAGGTCTTCCGCCAAGTAGAAAAACGCCGGAGCGCCGATGACTCATTGGCCTCACGAGGAATAAATCCGGCATGTCAAAGCTGTCACACCTGATCCCAGGTCTAGTGCCTGCAAACGATATGATCTAATTGAGGTAGCGTGGGACGGATATACCTGATGCGACCTCTGGTGCGGCGCTTTCCGATCGTCGACTGGTGGTTTTGGCTTTACGCTCGGTCGTGCGTTTCTTCCGGCTTGGTGCATGGCCGACATGCGATATGCACTGGGCACATACACACACACACACACACACACACATATATATATAAATATAAATATATATATATATATATATATATATATATATATATATATATATATATATATATATATATATGGCGAAATCGACGAACCCACCGGTAACATTGTTCTCGCCAAGTTCCTTGCTGTCTTCTTCGCCTCACTGCCTCCCAACACACGCACATGTGTACCGTACATTCTATATAGATTGTATTTTAATTATATCCACCGTTCTTGCCGTCCATCGAGGAGCGTAATTAGGCCCCGAATGAGGAGAGGGAGGGAAGAGAGAGAGAGAGAAACGGTTGGGTTGGGAAAAGGTGGGGGGGGGGATCAAGGGGATAATAAGGCGAGAAGATCTCGAATAAAAAAGACCAAACGGGAAAAAAAATCAAGAGCGAAAGAAAAATGGAAAAGACCCAACGCCTCATTGTGAGCCAAGGCGCCGCGATCGTTTCCCGTCCACGTCTCTGTCGGGTAGACAACTGATTTTTAAGCGTCCCCGCGTGTGGCGTGCGTTCCGAAAGTGCACGTTTTTGCTCGCCAATTCGCTCGTTCCTCGGGACACACCATACACGCAACGAGAATACATACGGATCGGCGAATTGGCGTGTGTGCGATGGAGATCGCGGTAAGGGATTCCCTGATCCGATAAACGCGGATAGATATCCTCGGAAATGCCAAGAGGAACGGAAAGACCGGCCGAGCGAGAGAGAAAAGATCGCCAGGAGAAGCGCGCGATCGAGGAGGAGAGAGAAAATTCTTGATGGAGAGGGGGTTGGGGGGGGGGGGGGGTGGTCGATCTCTCGTTCGATTTCCCACTGTATAATTAACCAGCCGACCCCTTGGCGACCTTAAGGCAATTTTAGCCCTGTACAACTCGGCTGACGAACGAAACGTTTCCCCCAATGCTCGCGCCACGGACGATCATAATAATCGCGCTTTTAAATCTTTCTGCTTGTCAATCAGACGACTGACGTTCACTTGGCAGGAGCGCGCCTCTACGTATCGGAGATACGACGGCCGCGCTCTCTTGCCTTAAGGATACTCTGCTCGCTCGCCATTCATCGGTTATCCGTTACTGTATCCTGAAGGAAAATACGTTTGTCGAACTTGTTTGCCCATTATTTTCGGGCTATATTGTTCGGATCGAGAATTCTGGAGGTTCGCTGAACGATTCCCCTCTTTTTTTTTATTACAAAGGCTTTTTAGGGAGATTTTTTGGGAGAAATTTGATTTTTTTAGATGACGGAATTATGGGTGCTTTTTGATGTTCCTGAAAGGAAAAATGTGTAGTTTATTTTATTCAGTGGATATATGGATGGCTATACAGGGTGTGCCGTTATGAAGGGATAATCCTGCAACTGTCGATAGGTCAGGTCATGTCCTACCATATGCTGGATTTTCAGTTTAGTAAAAGTCCCACGCTTCTCGAGATAAAAATAATCTGCTTTTGGTTTTTGGCATGCCATTTTTACAAATTATCACTTTTTGACCCGGTTTAAAAAAAATACTCTTGGTTATTTGTTTTATCTAAAAAAATCTTCTTTTCAACCTTGAATGTTTAGGCCTTAGGCCACGGTAACGGGTATAAAATCATGTGCGAATTTAACATTTTTTTTCGTATGAAAAAGTGATTCACTCACAAAATTAATTACATATCTATTTAGTATGAATATCAAGCTGTTAGAAAATATATATATATATATTTTTGATGTACAAAATGGCCAACTACTAATATTTTCTTTTGTTATCTTTTTTTTTAGGAAAAACAAAAATTCTCGTCAATCTACATTAGAATACCTAGTGAAGTACGTTAGGAATTTAAAAAATAATGTTTTATTCAAAATTTGTAGGTGTTTGAACTTAAGAAATGAATTTTCGGTGAAAAATTTCGTTATGACTGCTGGTAATTGCTCACAAAATGCAAAGTTTTCGATTAATCAGAAATTCCGTACGTACTTCTCTGCGAAATGCAATTAGGAACATAACTTGTTAATTTGTAGTAAATCGAGTGACAATTGTTGAAGTTATTTGTCACGCCAATTGAAAAAAGCGGTTTCGAGAAGTTTCGAGTAGTCGGCCATTTTGTACATTGAAAAAAAAAAAAATATATTTTCTAACAGCTTGATATTCATACTAAATGGATGTGGAATTAATTTTATGAGTGAATCACTTTTTCATACGAAAAAAAATGTTAAATTCGCACATGATTTTATACCCGTTACTGTGGCTTAAGGCCTTAACGGGAGATATACACCTAGGAGCCGGAAAAAGGTCATTTTTGTGAATTTTTTTAAGGAAAACTATTTGAAATTTCGGATTGGGGTTTTAATTACCTAAAAGTATATACAGTCAAAATTATGTTTAATTTTCTTCATTTAAAAATATCAAAAACATACAAGGATATTGTATGATTTTGGAGCGTCGTAAAAAATCTGCGTATAAGGTACCCACTGGCGTTTCTTCAAAAATCATCTGAAAACAAACCAAAAAGATTATTAAATTAGATACTATAATCTAGTACTTGTCATAGTCGATTTAAAAAAAATCGATTTATGACATAATGGCGGACGTTTGAACATAAATAGTGATTTTTGGGCCAAAAATAAGTTATTATTTTGCATATACAACAAAAACTAAGTACCGGAAAAAATCCTATGACAAGTACTAGATAATGGTGTATAGAATAACCACAAAAAACCTCAAGGCAATCGGATTATTGGTTTTCGAGAAACTTTGGGTACCGATTTGAAAAGCCTGACGGCTCGGCGCCGCAAAACACGTTTCGCTTTCTCGGCTGTAACTGGCTTATTTATCGAAATATTAACTTACCGTTATCACCAGATATTCTGGAGACCTCAAACTTCAAGAAAATGCAACAAAAAAATCGATTTTTTCGACCATCTAGGTGTATATCTCCCCTTAAACGTTAAGGAAACTTATGAAAAAAGATCTTATGCACAATTTTCGTACAAACCAATTCGAACATCTGACTTTGATAGCGGTGTAAAAAAAAGTACACGCTTGCTGCCGAAACGTGTATGGTAATGATCATATGGAAAATAATATTACGCCAATTTTTATTCAATATTGGCCTCATTAAACAATCATTTTTCTATGGGATCTGTATAAGCTTGAAATTGAAAAAATCCGATTTTTTATTGCGTAGTTTTGTAGCCTAGGGTCTTATCTACAGTCTGCAAAATATTTTTTTGCGAAATTTTTTATATTTGACCCAGTTATGACGATTTTTGTGGAGGGTCAGATCGCCCACGTGCTATGGCGAACAGCCTTGCTGTAATTGAACCAATTTTCTTTTACGCCTTTCTCGCAACTATCCGACTCACTTCAAATTCGGACTTTGATAGCGGTGTAAAAAAAAAGTACTACGCGTATCGTGCCAATTACTTAAAAAAGTTGCTTCGGTATTCGGGATTCATATCATTTGTAGACATGACATGCGAAAAACCAAAATCAGATGATTTTTAAAAAATAATATAAAGTCCAAAATCTCGAAAACCGAGGATCTTTTCCTAGACTGAAATTCCGGCAAATAGTAGGACATGATCTGAACTATCGACAGTTGCAGGATTATCCATTCATAAGAGAACGCCCTGTATATGGGTTGAACAAATATTTGCACGTCTTGCTTTTGCTTGTGTATTTCTTGGGAATTTGCATTGACGGAGGGCACCACTGCGACGGGCCGAAAAAGGACGTTTTACCGAAAAAAAATCTAATAGATTATTCATTTCGGATTTGGAAAAAAGGTATGTTATTGAGCAAACATTGAACTTATTTCGTGTACATTTTTATGTAAAGGAATTGAAAATTAATAACGTTATTGAGGTATATTAGAGACACTGTATAAAAAATGTGGTCTAACGGCCATTACGATAACTTGACAATAGTTGGTCTGAAAAATATAAATTAAAAGTTTTATGATCTCTATGAATGTAGTTCTCGTTGTACGTATCCGTGTTTCGAGAAAAATAAAATAAATAAATGGCTGGTGTTAAAAAAAAAGTGTAATTTTGGCAAATTTTTACTCATATTCGAGGGTTAGAAAAATATTAAACTTCAAAGAAAAAAAGGGCTCCGTACAACGATAGGTACTGCAGTTACGGATTGTTTTTAAATTGAAAATTGGGCAATTATAGATAGACTTATTATTCCAGCCAGGACGCGAAAAGTCGTAACAAGAAAAACGCGATTGGAAGTTTTAGTATACGCAAATCGTTGCACTACTTGCTCTTATTAAATCGTCCGTAACTTGGTCAATTTTCAATATTTGAACTTGACATTTTTTTCTTTACATATCCTTGAATATGTATATTTTTAGAAAATGCAAAGAAAAACGATTTTTTACCCATCACAGTGGTGCTCCACCTTAACATGAAATATTTGTTTTTACATCTCAATTATTATTAATTAAATTGATTTGATATTAATCATATACAATTTTTAATATTACAACAATTAGCTATTCAATTATCTAAATTTCAATTATTATAACATTATTTATGTATGTGTGTTTAAAATAAGCTATTGAATTAAATAATCTGCAACAATATTTGTTCTCCTTTCTTACAGTCATTGCAGAAGAGCGATGTGTTGAAATTTTTCTCACCCACGTTGTGCGTCAATATAAATAAATAAATACCGAAATAAATCAATATATATATATATATATATATATGTGTGTGTGTGTAATATCACTGCTCTCTCATTCGGTACATCGCGTCTCGCTTTCCATCACTCCCATTCTCCCTCACATCATTTGCTGAAAATAAAAACGATATATACATAATTAAAAAAACGACCGTTCTTTCGATTTTTAGCGAGTGACGTCCATGACGCGCACACACTTCCCTTCGTTTTTTTTAACCTTCTCCTTCAACGATCATTCGCTCGGACTCTCATTGACGTAACTCGTCCATTGAAATATATATGTTTATCCGGAGAAGACGAGCAAATGGACATGAGAGGGAGGAAGTTAGAGAGAGAGAGAGAGAGAGAGAGAGAGAGAGAGAGAGAGAGGGCAGATTGACGAACAGACGAAGAAGTTGGGGAGCAGGTAAATCCGTGAGGCCCCGAAGCAACAACAACAAAAAGTTGTAATAATACTGGGAGGAGAGAAAAAAAAGTGCAGCGGATGTGCCGTCTCGCTTTTGCCACACGCGAATAACACATGGCCCGCGTACGGAGAGACTGCATCGGTGCAGTTGTCGGACGATGCAGCGAGCGAGTGATCGAGGCGAAAGCCGCACGAGACGTCCGCAAGGAACTACAAAATCGTGCAATTCTCCTAAAATTTCAGAATATTGCGAATTTTTTTAAATGCACATTACAAATTATTACTCGTCAGTTAAGGAGGTACGGTTTTGACCATGCTAGTAAACTTAGAGTCTATTTCACGCCGCAATACCGCCACGTTTTAGATACATGTATATGGCCTATTTTTCGAAAAATATTTTTTAAGTCTTGAACTTCGAGTTTCCTATTATTTTTTATAATATGGAAACAACCTTAATAATCTACTACTCGACTTCAGTAGTACGCCATATCGTTGACGTTTAGCATCGTCGCATTTTCGGTGGCTGTCACCGGTTCCACGCGCCCGGCTTATTATTTTTTGTAGCCGGTTAACATGGAGAATGAAAATACTGTGGAAGTTTATCAAAAGAGTAACGGGATTGTACCTGAAGTCGAGTTTAGAGACAAATGTAGATTCTGACGGACAAGAATTAGAAAATGAAAAGATAATATTGCGATTGCAAATAAAAAAACGTCGCGTTGAAGTTAACCTCAATGTCCAATGTCCAATCTGTCCAAAGTCAAAACATATTTCATCGATTGTTATGTTATTTTTCCCTTTCCCAATTTTCACAATATTTGCAGGTTTAAGAAGGAACGTTTATTTTATATGACGGTTCTCCCATGCTAAATTTATATATAGATGCGTTGTATAGGTACATGTCGCCAGAAAAATTGAGATGCCTTCGCTGTACGTAAAAGAACTTCAAGTAAATATCGACGAAAGGCCCTTTATAATCCATTAAAAAATGTACGGCTTCGCACAATCATATTTTTAATTCGCGTTGAAAATATCCGATAGACGAATGAAATTTGCGCGGGTATCCGGCGTTGCCACACGTCGAGCAAGATGGCTGCTGTTACGTCACGAGAAGTCTCGCTCTCCGAAAACTTCGGTTTTTGCGACTTTATTTCTAAATGTATTGCTTATTTCTGCGGTGAGCTTTCCAATTCAAGGTGCCTTATCGATCACAAAGATTCAACGAACGCAACCATCAGTTTTTTTTACGTGTTTCTTGGCTCCAAGTAGCACAAAAAAATCTTTACATGAGAGGACAGGTACATTTTGTCGTCTGCGTGTGACTAATTCACCAACTTTAACAATTAATAACTTGGAAAGTGTACGGTAAATCTCGTGGAAACTCCGCATACGCATGGACGAAGGTCTCGACAATGCTGTAAAAAAAATCGGGCTTTTATCTTGAACTCGCTCCAATCACCGTACCACCTTAATCCTTCTCGCTTGTAATAAAAAACAGACAAATGACACTTGCAAAATCGTTCGATAGTCAGAGAGGAATCATAAATTAAATTTAGACAGACAAAAGTTGCTTGCTCGAGGATGGGAAAAAAGAATTCCAACTCGATCTATTCTGGTTCCCAATCCTTCTCGCTCACTGTAAAAATAAATAAAAAAACAATTTTGCAAAATCGTTCAATAGTCAAAGAGGAATCATAAATTAAATAAACAGACAAAAATTGGTTCCTCGAGGATGAGAAAAATATTTACAACTCGATTTATTCTAGCTCCGAATCATTCTCGCTTATCATAAAAAAAATACTTCTGCAAAATTCTTCTATAGTCAAAGAGGAATTATAAGATAAAAAAAAGTTGCCCGATGATACGAAGAAAATTGTACTCTGGTGTATTTTGGCTCGATAAATTTTTGAAACTTGATCAACGAAAAGTTATTTTTGTCGAAGACTGCATTGGAAGCGTGCAGTGGTTTGATAAAAATTAGAACGTATTTATACGCGTATATGTTTCAAGTTGAGGAAATCTAATTGGCGTCAAACACGATAGTACATTTTCTGGACCCGATACGGCGTCCGTGTACATAAGTCTCGTGCGTAGGATCAAAGGGAATATTTGATAGGGTAATACATAATACAGCTGTGAGAGTCCAAAGTTGTACCGGATCAAAGCGACATAGCTCGAGCTGCATTTTCGTATATGGTCGATCAATGACGGGAGTGCGCACGGGCGATCAATATATATAAATATATATATATGTGTGTGTAATTTATTATTTAGTCGCTTTTCTGGCACTACACGAAATCGTTTGCGGCCACGCTTGCTGCCGAAACGTGTATGGTAATGATCATATGGAAAATAATATTACGCCAATTTTTATTCAATATTGGCCTCATTAAACAATCATTGTTTTACGCGATCTGTATAAGCTTGCAATTGGAAAAATCCGATTTTTTATTGCGTAGTTTTGTAGCCTAGGGTCTTATCTACAGTTTGCAAAATATTTTTTTGCGAAATTTTTTTTATTTGACCCAGTTATGACGATTTTTGTGGAGGGTCAGATCGCCCATGTGCTATGGCGAACAGCTTCGCTGTAATTGAACCAATATTCTTTTACGCCTTTCTCGCAACTATCCGATTCACTTCAAATTCGGACGGAGTGATTTTTTCCTATGTTCATCCATCTGTTAATGACAAATTATCGAAGTTATTTTTTTGGTCGAAAATATAACTTACCCTTAACACAAAATATAACTTACCATTTTCGTCATATTCAAAATATAAAAAAAATCCGACCATAGGAATGTTCAATTATTATACTAAAAGCACATTTCTCAATTTTTATTTCAGGTCAGCTCAGTTGCCAGAACCACGTACACCGATTGGCAATGCAGCAAAAGCAGCACTTTGTTTTAATGATAAAAACTCCATTATTTGTCAATACTGTTTAGTTTTAAAAAACTCAAACTTGGCGAGACTATGTATCAAATGTGTGTAAAATTCCAACTTCGTCATCGCAATAGTCTCATCAGAAAAAAATAGTAAACATCGACTTTTTTTGGTCTCAAGTTTATGCAGAATCCACATTCATTTAATTGTCAATTACGTTTAATACTGTAGTTTATTTATTCATATGAAACGTCGAAGCTGTCAATTATATATATATATATATATATATATATAAATTTAACGAAAAAAAAAGTTTTTTTTAAAATGTTGAACTCTATTTAATCAAACCCATCATTCCAACGATTTTACATAAGAATAAAGCGCGCGCGAACGCCCATTAGTCGATCCCTCGAGCGTAAAAGAATTCCGGAGTGTTTCCGTGGAACAAAACGTTGGCCCCCCTAATCTGACATACGGATCATAGTAGCCAAGGCGTGATGTCGGTTTCGGGAGCAATAAGTTTCTCGTTCCTAATTTTCCTTCGTACTTTTTTAATTTTATTTCGCCGCCTCAATTCCGTCGACTGACTGAATAATTGTTACTATTATTTTTCTTTGCGCTCTTTTTTTTCTCGTAGGCACAAAACGAGACGCGCGTATCGTGCAGACGCACCATTATCTTCGTAATACAGTGAGACGAAACATTGCCACGAAGCTGCTTGGATCTTGTATAATTTTTTTACCGATTGCAATCTCACGTAGGCACCTGTCTCGTTGGAACTTTTCAAAAAACTACACGATTAAAAATAATATTCTTGAAGATTTTTGGTGTCTTGAGGCTGGTGAGAAACGCGTAGCTCATTACGGATGATTCGAAGGGGCGGAAAAATTAGTACATTTATTATGGTCGGCGAAATGGAGGGAGGTAAAGAAAAGAGAGGGAAGGCGAGAGAGAGAGAGAGAGAGAGAGAGAGAGAGAGAGAGAGAGAGAGAGAGAGAGAGAGTCGGAAGGGATAGGACGAAATTGACTGAGGGGGTTGCGTCCCGAGTCCTGTCGACGGATTTCCTTCCATGTAAATATTTTATCTTCATCCACGGTGCATGCAGCAACGACGACACATATATAGGGTGTCCCGTAATGAATGCATAATTCTGCAACTGTCGATAGGTCAGATCATGTTCTACTATATGCTAGAATTTCAGTTTAGTAAAAGTCCAACGGTTATCGAGATTTAGGGCTTTATGTTGTTTTTTGAAAAAAAATCATCTGCTCTTCGTTTTTTGCATGCCATTTCTACAAATGACATGAATCGACAATAACTAAGGAACTTTTTGAAGTAATTGGCACAATATGCGTAGTACATTTTTTCACACCGCAGGCTATCAAAGTCAGATGTTCGAATTGGTTTGTATGAAGATTCTGCATAAGACCTTTTTTCATAAAGTTTCCTTAACATTTAAGGTTAAAAAGAAGACTTATCTAGATAAAACAAAAAACAAGAGTATTTTTTTAAAACCTGGTCAAAAAAGTTTCTATTTGTAGAAATGGCAAGCGAAAAACTAAAAGCAGATGATTTTTATCTCGAAAACTGTGGGACTTGTACTAAACTGAAATTCCAGTATATAGTAGGACATGATCTGACGTATCGACAGTTGCAGGATTATTCATTCATAACAGGACACCCTGTATATGTCGTATATGGGTGTGTGTGTGTGTGTGTGTGTGTGTGTGTGTGTGTGTGTGTGTGTGTGTGTGTGTGTGTGTGTGTGTGTGTGTGTGTGTGTGTGTGTGTGTGTGTGTGTGTGGGCACCACGTATGCATGTGATGAGTACGGACTAGCGGTGGATTTAATTAAAATGTGTTGAACCCCCTGTATTAAGCATTCGACACTCTGAATACACTGTTGCATAATTCATTTCCAAACCATAATCAAATGGATTTTACGAGTCATAAAATACTTACGAGGGAATGTGATCCGAATTACCGAATACGAATAAAATGATCATTTGATCGCGATATTTGTCATATTTTTCTTAAAGCCTGATGGTAGAGTGACGCTGGACTATATAAAACACGAGAGAGCAGCTGGCGATGAATCTTGATACTTTATTTGGCAGAAATATGTAGTCAAGGATGCGTGAGACGTAAGATCTGAAGGTAAATGAAATTTGGAAATGTCAAATATATATTTAAGGGGCCAGTCCACTATGGAGTCACGAAAAAGGCTATTTTCGCGTTTTTTTGGAGGATTTTATAAAAGATATGAATATAAAAGTTGTTGGGCTTGATAAATAAAGTCTTGAAATACATTAAAAAAATTTTAATCATTTTTATTCATTTTTAATTACAAAAACTATAGTTTAACGTAACGCCTCAAAAATAGGTGGGCTTAGGTAGCTCCATCACAACTCGGCAACGGCTTGTCTAAAACAAAAAAATCGAAGTCCATTAGATTCAGTATGACACCAGCTACAGAATGACCCTCGGATATAAAGTTTTATCAAAAAACAAAAAAATGGCAGATGAAAAACGAAAAAAGTAAAAAAAAAACGTGTTTCTTTTCGCAGTTTTTCTCAAAAAAAGAGTAAAAATCAAAATTTAAAAACCATCGAGGGTCATCTTGTTGCGAATCATGTTTACAATGTGTGGTTCAAATTTCAAGAGAATCGGTTCATTAGTTTTAGAGATACGATGGAGCTAGATTTTGAAAACGTTGTTTCGAGAAAAACGCGTTTGAAGTTTATACTATTAAAAACTCTTACCTAAACTCAATCGGCAATTCCTGCACCGTACAAAATCCCTTCTGATTGCTCATCATCGTCGATTTCTTCAAGTCTAGATTGCTTTCGATTTTTTGAAATTTTCAAAGTGGACTGGCCCCGTAATGTACAGTAAAGTCAGTGGTGAGTGGCATACTGTGGAGATTTAGCCTCAAATGCAGTTGAAAGTTTCTGAAGATTACATTAGATTCTACATTAGATTCTAATATAGATAGATTCTAGAATCTATATTATAGAATAATATAGATTCTAATATAGATAGATAATATAGATAATTACATTCGAATTACATCAGGAGAATTTTGGTTTTTATTGCATTCAGACCGGTGGACTGCTTGTAGGTGAAACGGCAATACAACCCCTCGACATGCCTTTCTTTGTGGGGCGGTTTTCCGTCCTAAAACCGTTTTTTCGCCGACAAAAAAAGTACGTATCTAATAGTTTTCAATGCTTTATCACATGTCCGTACAAAATCAAAAGCGGCACTCGAGTGATGTTCCTTGTTGGTAGATTTTGTACACAGGTTTGGAAAACATAAAAATGCATGCAACTTTGCATTTCAAATGAATTCTCAAATACATTTTCTTCTAGTACGATAATATATTTATGAATTATGTACCATTAATTGTTATCAATAGCAAATTGGCATTTAGTATTAATCATCATCAATATAAAATTATTATTCAGCATTAATTTATTGTTCATTATTATTATTATTATTATTCGGTAGTAATTAATTTTTATTCAATTTTTTCTTTAGTTTTAGGCTAATCGACTGATTATAATAGTCGTAATAATATTAGTAATTTATTTTTTATTATTGAGAGCATATTATGCAGTATTCATTTATTATTTGTTATTATTGCTATTATTTTTCAGTATTAATTAATTATTTATTATTATTAGTATTATTATTTCGCGTTATTTGACCATTCATTATCATTAGTATCATTATTCGGTATTAATTTATTATCTATTATTATTCAGTATTAATTCATTATTTATCATTATTAGTATTATTATTGAATGTCAACCGTCAACCCTCTCGTGGCCTAACAAGCAATTGTTGCCTTTTCCGTACACCGGGCCATCCGCACGAAGCGCCAGCCGCCTACGCGGTACCTCCGTCCGGGCAAGTTCGAGTTCGCAGTTCGAGTACTCGAAGAATGAAACAACGATGAGGCATGTGAGCTCTGTATAGAACTGATTCGGTAGAGTGAGCGCGTTGGGTACGACGCCTGAAACGTCCACCGAGCGATGGCGACGATGATGATGATGATGATGATGATGATGATGATGATGCCGTTGACGACGACGAGCGCGAGACCACGAGAATACGTTGCACGGATGCAGCAACTGCCGCTTGGTCAGCAGATGGACAAAACGGACCGTCCTGTCCAGCAGTGTCCAGGGACACAATAACAGCCCTTACGTTGTATCTCTGTTCTCTCTCTTGCTCTATTGTTCGCGTTATATGGCTCGCATCCTTCGTCCCATGTACATACATAAACGCTATCTCAATCCAATCGACGATCGATTTATACAGCGCGTGCTTCAACAATCTCCAGAAAGGCAACAGTATTTCGGTAGATTGTGCCCTGCAGGACAAATACGAATTCCGCTCGAAAGATCAGCCAATTCGTCTCACCCAAAAGTCACTAAAAATTGAGGCACCAACGTCATTCGACATTTCCTACCAACGTTCTTCATCCTCCAGCCGAAGCAGAACCGTCGGTTGCTGGAATGATCAAGCTTCGATTGGAGAATCGCCATTTTCATTCTTCTCGTCTCGAACTTCCTCTTCGCACCCTCACGGAAATTCCTAGCGTCCCAAAAAAGATCCTAACCAAATCAGCGAGAAATTCGGGAGTCAATCAGCCTCGAGGGAGGCCCGGGGATTATCAAATTCCAGATGTAAATCCGGCCAAGCCGTAGGAAGACCGCGCGGCGGAAAAGGGGTGGGTGCGAGACCGAGGGTTGGCTCGGAGCAAGTGGGTGCTAATACGCGGGACGACGATCCATTAATCATAACCCGGGGGATACAAAGCCTCGTGCCACTTCGCGATTCGTCGGCTGTGACTGCGAACAGGAGAGGCGAGCTTCGATCAGATCCAAAAGCCAATACGCCAGTAAAAATGTCGAAAGTAAGCACTTTTTAGATTTAAATACGCAAAATTGATCTAAGGGTAATTGGACAACGCTGAATCAAATGGTGATAATAATTTTGCAATCCACACCCGAGAATATGTTTTAAAATGTTAAAGAGTATTTAAAAGCCGTTTCATTCGGAACCTGATGATTTTATCGAAAAATGTATCAAACAAAAGTTGTTTAGGACATTAAAGTACGTAAAAAAGTATTGAACGTTTGTCTTCGTATCTTCAAAAATGAGGGAGTAAAATACGAATGAAAATTTGTTTGCAAGATAAAGTCACTTTGCAGCCGAAGCACCACTGGGAGCGCGTTGCGCGCATGCGCATATAGCCATAGCCATATAGTGCGTCTCTTTCTGACAGTGATCCTCAACCAGTAACTTTGTCAATGTTCAATCGTCATTTTTGAACACTTATACAATAAATAAAAATAAAAATAATTTCTAGAAAGTTAGATTAACTCTTACTCAACCAATGTGTAACAAAAAAACCCGAGATATTTACAAAATTGATTTTTTATTTATTTTTTAAAACTTCGAGGCTTTTGTTCCCCAATTGAATGGTTTTCCGTTTTTTTCTCCCTTATTTTTGAAGATACGAAGATAAACGTTCGATACTTTTTTACGTACTTTTATGTCCCAAACAACTTTTGTTCGACATATTTTTCGATAAAATTATTAGGTTCCGGATTAAACGGTTGTTAAACATTTTTTGACATTACAAAACATTTTCTTGGGGGTTGTTTGCAAAATGATTATCGCCATTCGATTCAGCTACATGCAATTACCCTCGGATCAATTTTGCGTACGTATGTCTAAAAAAATTCTGACCTTCTTGCTCATTGCCTGGACTACCAAACGGGTGACTTCAGACGTGGACGCACTTCATCCTCTTCATCCCTTACGATCTTGCCAAAGTTATCTGTACATCAGCAAAGAAAATTCATTTTTTTCCATATCCTTATCCATAAATCGCCCCATCCTGGGATTTCTCCAAGCTACCGAGAAAAATGGAACCACCGAAGAGTCACTGCTTTTGAGGAACGTTCATTCACAGTCCTGATTTCGCGTATCCTAGCAGTACGTCTGTTCTCGACTCTGGATTTGGTGGGAGACGTTCCATTCGATACTGGGACTCGATATAACGCCCGGGTAGATTGTTGAGCATGCGGGGGTACATGTAGGCAGCATTATCCACTCGAACGAGGCTGCGCGATGATTAAGTGACACAGATTTGCAGTGTCAAGGGATTCGGGAACACTGATGTAGCGAGCATCCTAACATGGACACTTGTCTCCAGTTCCTTGCTCTTTCGCTCTTTCTTTCTCTTTATATATATATATATATATATATATATATATATATATATATATATATATATATATATATATATATATATATATATATATTCTATCGTCTGTTGGGAATAAGCGTGATATTTACATTATAATACACCAGAGGGGTCAGGGTGGAAAATGCGCACAATGGAATCTCCTCGACGAGGGTCCATTATACAATCTTTCTGCTGGACTCTTTTGCGCCTCGGATTATGTGTACCATGACACCCTGTTCTCTTTCCATGCCCCTATATATATATATATATATATATATATATATATATATATATATATACATATACACACACACACACACACACACACACACATATGTATAAATATATATATTTATACACACAAATATATTGCGATTCAACGAGAGCACTCAAAGTGCGAAATCGCCTCACTCGTCCGAGCCACAAGCCCATTGGCGTAGCCAGGAGAGGGCACGGGTGTTCCTCCTCCGAAATACTGGTGCCACCCTAGAAAATAGAATCAATCCAAAATAATTAAATTCAAATTATCAATTAATTTTATTAGTTTCAGTCAAGCGAGTATAAAAAGAAATAATTTAATCAAATTTGAACTATTTTCTTCGTCGTAATTTGGTAACTCGTATGAAAAGAAGCTATTGCATGAAGTACATTAAATAAATATTTAAATTTCACAATTAAGTTAAGTTAACTGTGGGCAAAATACATACATTTGATTTGCCGGCAGATAGGTACACAACCAGAAGGATACTGGAAGATCAACATGTATTACTAATTAAGTAATAGATAATATCAATGTCAATTTAAAACGCCGATTTGAGAACTGTTAGCTCGTGCAGTTGATGCGTTTTTTTAAATTGAATATGAAGAACGTAGAGGGTTTCATCGACAATTATTTTTAAATCTCAATAATTGAAACGTCAGCCTTAGAAGCTGGAACGATGGTCATGAAAAACATACTTCCATTTGAAAATGAATAAATGAATAATGGAAATTTAAGAAAGCATATTAAAAATATTGTTGTGGAGATGATTTTTAGAAGATTCATTTTAAGATAAGCATATTAGACGTAAATGTATCAAACAGGATATTTTAAAGAATTCTTTAAAACATACTAAATCATATTTTAAAACTGCGAACATTTGTATACATTTTTCCAAGCAGCAATAGTACTCCCAGTGAGCTCCGCGGCTGTGAAAGGAGTTTTTCTGCCATGGGGCGGATAAACACGTGGCTCAGAAGCACAATGCTTCAGGGACGATTCTCTCATATGTCACTGCTGAAAGTAGATAATGACGGTCTCAAAAAAATAAAATCTCAACTGAGAAAGTGTTGGGCCGATATGCAAAAAAAAATCAGGAAGCTAAACTTATTTAATTGAGTACCTACTGAAAGTAAAGTTTAAAGACTGGTAACTGGATTGAAGAATTATACAAAATTAGTTGATTTTCTTTCAAGGTATTGCAAGAGTTCAATATTAATATTAACATGAACGTGTGATTAAAGCTTCATATTTTTCGTGTGTTACGTGATTTTCGACCTAAATTTTATTTGAAAAGAAGATAATGGTGAACGAAACCACTTTTTTGTCACCCCCCCCCCCCCCCCTCGCCAGGCCACCCCCAGAAAAAATGCCTGCCTCGGCCAGTGGCACGAAAGAAATCTTCTCCAAATGATTCGCCGTACAAAATAATGGCGGCAAGTTCGATGATTTCGATGCACGAATTCTTTGGATTCTTTTTTGGCCAGTTTTTTTGCAATTTCCAAAAGCTACTCGCTGATAATCAACACGTTTCAACTGGATTTTTTATCCTGCGAAAAACTTACGGCTGTTGAAGATCGATGAATTTTCCGTGGTGGAAGAAAATAAAAAAAAAAAGGAACAATATAGCTACGAGTGAGTCTCGGGACGGTAATTGTCGACGAATAAAAATCAGGCAGCCTCCGTCGGCGACGCGTTCCCATATGTTTTAGAGAACTCCCTTTCCATTACGAATCAATCGGGTACGAGTTCAAGTGCCTGGTTATACACTGCAGCTATATATATATATATATATATATATATATATATATATATATATATATATATATATATATATATTGGAGAGTCGAGAACGTGAGTTTATTGTCGCTGGCCGGCGGAGCAGCTGTCCACGGTGCGACAAAATAATCGAAATAGAATTGTCAAAATGTATTCGCTCGTTCGCGCGTTATTTTACGAGGGTGAGCCCTGGAGGTGCGGGCGAAGCCATAGAGCGATAGAGAGACACGTATACACAAGGGTCGCGGAGGCGGGTGGCACGAGCAAACTGAGAACCCTTCTTTACGCGAAAAGAGACACTACCGATCCGTGGAGAATCGACTTTCTCTCTAGGGAGCGTATCCAGACATTTCTATATATATATATATATATACACACACACACACACACACACACATATATATATATATATATATATATATATATATATATATATATTATTATTGTATTTATATTTATTGTTACATATTTTATCAATTTTATGTATATTTGGGATATTACGAAATAGAAGGCTTCCCAAAGATAAAAATTGACACTTTTTTTATCCTTCTCCGCGGAACTTTTCGCGTAAAATTCAGTATCAATAATTCCTTACGGGGTTATATACAGTCAGGAGGCCCAAAAAGATCGATTTTTCAAGAATTTTTCTTGAGAAGACCTCTAAATCTATTCACGTAGAAATTTGTACACATATTATGGTAACTTTTAACTGTATTTTCACATTTTTTATTTGTAAAAATAATTATTTTGAAAGCTGCTGCTGATCTCCGGGAGCACCTCTAAAAAAAGGCGTCTTGCGGTGAGCACGATATCTCTGGACGATCATCTAAAATGAAAAAACCAAAAATGTTTCGGTAATATGATGGATTATCTTGTAATTGACCGAAGGAATAAGCAAAATAATAATTTTTGACTAAATCGCGGCTTCTAAAAGAAAATCGATTTTTGACAAAAATTTAGGAATTAAATTGTTTATGAAATGGAAAACATTTATCGGCGAGAAAAAACCTATGATTGATTACTGAAAAATATACTTGAAAAGATTGTGTTAAAATTTGAGACTGATCGGTTCAGCCGTTTCCGAGCGATAGTCATCTCTCGATTGCAAAGGGTTCGGTATTTATTTAGTATTAATAATTCCCTCAATCTAGTATTTAATGAAGTATTATTCCAGTGTTAAGAGAGGACAGCACGGTAACGGGCCGAAAAATATCGTTTTTTCCAAAAAAAAAATGTTGTCTACTGGATTATTTATTTGTGATTTGGAAAAAAGATATCTTATTACGCATACATTGAACTTATGTCGTGCACATTTTTATTAAATGTTGTCTTTTAATCATCGACGTTATTGAGGTATAATAGAGCCTCGGTGTGTAAAATGTGGTCCATCGGCTGTATCCGGTTGGGTTGGAAAATAAAAATAAAAAGGTTCTATTATTTAAATGTAGTTTTCGTTTTTCGAAGAAAAAAATGACTAAATGATGGGCGTTAAAAAAAAGTGTAATTTTGGCGATATTTTTACTTATATTCGAGATTTTGAAAAACACTCAATCAATAGAAAAACGACTACGTACAACGATAGCTACTGCAATTACGGATATTTTGGTTTTTTAAATTGACAATCGGACCATTATAGGCAGAGTCATGATACCAGCTACGTCGAGAAAAGTCGTCTCGAGAAAAACGCGATCGAAAGTAAACGCGTAAATCGCTGGGCTACCTGCACTCACTAAATCGTCTGCAACTTGGTCAGTTTTCAATATTTCAACTTAAGGCGTTACCCCCACTCGTAGCGCAAAAAAAGGCCTTTTCATGAATTTTTTAAAAGAAAACTACGAAACTTTTTTAATCGATCAATATACCATCTCAAAGAACACATCTTGAAGAACTTTCAGTAATTTTTTTATTGAAAAACATTACATTGTTTAGTGGCAAATGGCCGTCAATGAAATAATGTTTTTATATACACGGTTTGCGGTGACCAACATTGCGGCGAAGTGGATCATCTGAAAAAAAAATGCGGATGGATTTAGTCAAATATAAGTATAAACTAGTCTTTAATCGAAGGATTTTAAAAAATATTCATTTTTCACAAAATGGCGGACAGTCAAAGTTAATGGTTCGATTTTAACGAAAAAAACGGCCGTCTTTTGGCTATAAAACGGCAATTTTTATCGAAAAAAAAATCGACCGATTTAAGACTACATTTTTATGTATTAAATAAGCCTGCAAAATTTCAAGAACATCGGTTCATTAGTGTTCGAGTAATCTTGGTCACCGACTTCAGAAATGCCATGTTGAGAAAAACGCGTTCAAAGTTTCTCTTTCAACGCTCTTTCAACGCGGATTCTTCTCTTTCAACGCTCATATCTCAGTCAATTTTGTTCGGATCGACTTGAAATTTTCAGGACATATTCTCAGATACTTATACTTC
>OY723393.1:32041332-32063832 GCA_963210295.1 Ophion ellenae | reverse complement strand
GGTGACTCAATTTTTACTTTTGTTTTGAATTATTATTTTATTAATATTGTAAAATTTTCCTTATTGTAAGATTTTCCTTTTCTCAAATTATTATCCTATCAATATTATAAAATTATAAGGACTCGATTCTTTTTAAAAATTATTACCCTATTGATATAATAAAATTGCAATGACTCGTTTTTTTTTCTTTTTTTTTTAATCCTATTAAAATCATAAAACTACAGTGACCGTCTTGAAAAAAAAATCCAGGAAGTTGAGCCGGCAGTATTGGAATACGATGCTGCGGCTCTATTCTCTATCTTTATCTCTATCAATTTCTCTCTGTCAATTTCGAAGTATTTTCCGCGGGTCTGCTTCGAAGTTGGCGTGAAAACCGCCGAAGCTTTATTCCCGAACATTTAATACACTTCAAAAAAAGTTTATCCGATTAAACTACCATTTTTTGAGTCGCATAATTTTTAAAATTTGCTTCTAACATTCCTTGATACAGACAATTTAATGAATACCTTCGTATTTGGTAAAATATTTTGTTTATAAAAAATTGATAAAAAAAGCTTTTAATTAAATACTCATTTCACAACACTTTCATGAGCTTTAATCATTACCTAACTCAATTTAGTTTTTTTACCTAATGCGTATGAAACGTGCAGAAAACATATTTCTTTAAATATAAAGAAAAAAATATTTTCAAAAAAATAGAAAAAGTTTTAAAAAAAGTCTCGGAGTATGATCCTTCATTATTAGCTGCAAAATCGATACTCGCCAAAAACACGAAACAAATTTCCGCAATCCCTGTAAAGCCAATAACTTCGCGATGTTTGCGTAGAATGTCTTCCAAGCTGAAACAGTTTCCGCTGTAGAAGTAAATTGCTTCCACAGATTTTTTTTTCGTCTCACTCGTCGCACCAACTGCAAACTTAAGCGATTCATCCTATTAGTGTATTTTTCTCGCCTTCGTTTCCTGCTCGGCTTCAATCGAGTCAAGAAAGAAAATGCCCAGTTCGTACGAAACTTCTCGATTAATCGAGTGCTTCGCATCGACGAGGCTAATATCGGAAATGTCGTCATCGTCGATTGTCGTCAATTGAGCGAAACGACGCTCTCGACGGAATGAAAAAGCAAAAACGCAAGATTCATGCAGCTTTTTTTATTTTTATTTTGTCAAAATACTCGGAGACCGTAGAGGATCGATTAATTAACAAATTGATCATTGTGAAATCAAAGGATCGCCTTGCTCGCTGAAGGGAGATCAGTGTGGGGTTCTTGTGGAAAAGGTAGACGGAGGTGTAGATTTCGTGGAAGGAAGTGAACGTCAAGAGCGGTCGGGAGATTTTTTTTCCTCGATGCGACGAGCTCTCGATCCTCGTCGATCCATCATAGAATGTAGCTTCTGGAATTCAACGGTGTCAAGATGTGTGGTCTCCCATGCGGCCTCGACGAGGCTACGATGAAGCATCGACGAAAGAATCGGTTGGCTTCATCGGCACGAATGATATAGACAAGACAGAAATAAAAAGAAAAGCCAAGAGAGAGAGAGAGAGAAAACAGATACGCCACCGTTTGGTTGGACAGCTGCTGTGATGGTCAGTTGATCGGCACGGATGGCTCCAAAAGAGCGCCCAAGATGATCGGAACGCGCGGCTCCCCCGTAGCTCCGAGAAACCAGCCTACCAAGATTTCACTGACAATGAAGCTAATAATGCCGACCGATCAAACCATAACCGAGATGTTTAGCATTTTATCTCCACTGGACGTGGATCTTCGGCAAGGCTAGGCGGGAATCAGAAAGGAAGATGCGGAAAGGATGACGAGACTGGCCGGGCGCCGAACACGCAACGCCAGCATTTCAGAACCTACGAGATTCCTTGATCAATTCGGATAAATGAACATTTCATTTCCGATCCCATGATTATTGATTGGACATGGTTAATTTAGGATTATGAGGAATGAATCACTGATCAACGATTTTCTGGACTTTACAGGTAAATCGGGTGGTGGATTTCTGAATTTCCCAACTCGAAACTGTTTGCAGTTATCGGCGACATGGGAAAGAATTTTGATTAATTTTGCGAACGTGAATCGTGATGGATCTTCTTGTTAGTTGAATAAGTTCTCGCCGCTTTCCAATAGATAGCGTTACCAGAAATGCGTGCGTGTCGTTTAAGATGGTAACGCATCTTTAAGGAGGTATCCCTCTCTGGAATCGTCAAAAAATTGTTTTTCTTTGTTGCATATTGTTATAGTGTGAACTTTCAAGAAATTCTAAAAATTGGCGAAGTTACGATGCTGGGAAAAAATTAATTTATTCCAACCAATTGTCACTAGAAACATTTTTAATTTATTAAGTTATGAGTTACTAGAAAAGATTTTATTTAATTTTTGATTTATAAGTTCCTAGAAACATTTTAATTTATTTTAAATTTAATTTAATTTATTCCATCCAATTGTTACTAGAAAAAAAATTAATCATTCTGACCCTTCAAATTGGGCTTCCAGAGAGGGATACCCCGTTGAAGAAGTATTATAAGCAAGCTTGAAATTCAGCGTATGTCATTTCGCCGAAGTGCAAACAACTTTTTTTCTTCATAGTGTCAATCATGTCAAATTTCGCGCCAGAAAGAGCATTTGCGGGGAATTTTACTGCACTAGTTTTTTTTTTTTTCAATTTTTAATACTTTTTGAAAATATTTTAAAAACCTGCAGCTGAAGAACACAGGATTCTTGTTGAGACTTACGGCGACCATGCTCTGTCGGAAACAACATGCAGAGATTGGCTTACACGCTTGAAAAATAATGATTTTTCGATGAGGCATTAGTTCTTGAAGACTTGTGTCATATGCTAGCTGAACTTGCAGAATCATCAGGAGTTGATTACACAACAGTTCCGAAACGTTTGAAAGCATTAGGAATGATTTTTTTAATCAAGCATTCATTTTCACGAAAAAAACAGCGCGAACATATTCAACATCCCGATATAAGAAGCAAATTGATTCAGCCTTTCCATTCTGGATCATTTGATTCGCGAATATTTCATTCAGAGTCAAATTCGTGCATTGACAATTGAACCGGAGCATTTTCATCCTCTGGAAATTCAACCCAGCCATCTTCATGTTGCGAAAAATTAAAGGAGGCATTTTTATCCTGAATAATTGGACCAACAATATTCATGAAATTGTAAATTTTATTCAATGTTTCCAATGGGCTACACCTAGCTCATAACCAGAACAAAGAGGAATTGTCGTGACTCTTTTCTGATAAACTTGGGCAGACTTAATTTTTTTTTCATTAAGGCGCGAAACCCCTTTAGCAGCGTGAAAAATAGGTATTTTCCGGGAATTTTTTTAGAGGGAATAAAATGATCTGATTATTTTCAAATTTGGACGTGAGTTTATGATAACTGTCAAGTGTTGAAAAAATTTTTTTTTTGGGATGACCAACAAAATAGCGACGTTATTAAGGGTCTTCGGACACCTATATTCCGCGACATCGAAAAGTGCTGCAGTTGTCACTCTTTTTCTGTTGATCTGAAAAAGATTGAACAAGTGTGACTGTTACTGACATATTAAGGGGAAGGATGTACCTAAAAAATGATGAAAAAGTGCAAAATCGAAAATTTGGGAGCCTTTTTACTCCAAAGTTCGAATTTTCGACCATTTTTTCGACATATTTGACCCCAAAAATATGATTTATTTACACGCTACCTTTCAAACTTTAGGTATATCCTTCCGATAATATTACTGAGAGTAACCTCCCAAAATTTCATCCAAATCGGTCGATAACTTTTTGCGCTACAACACGAGCAATTTTCAAAAAGTAGTTTCGACATAATCGCGTTTAAAGTTTCAACATGTGACTCGCTACCTGATCGCATGCTGTCCCCGCGCTCTAGACTATATGCGATAACTCCGCAAATATTCAACATTTCGCGTTTTCCTTTGGTCAGTATATTCTTTGGGTATCATACTTTCGAAATATGTAAAAAATTCGATTTTTTGAAAATTCCAAAGGGATTTCTCGCCTTGAAGGGTATGCATGAGTTCCAAGCCTCTTTTATAAGCAACCTATTTACTTTTTGCACGAAATTATCTGGTGCCTGGAAGAAGGATTTAAAGGAATATTGATTATTGAAAAAATGTCCCGTGTCCAAAACGAAAGTACAAATTTTCGGTGAAAAAACTCTATTTTCGTCGACCAAAAGAACTATGCATCCAAAAAAAAATCCTTCGTTCCAACACTGCTTTTCGATATGCAAAAAAAGCTCGTAAAATTTAAACTTGACCGCTGCGATTATTTTCCAACTATCGTGGTTATCGATTTACAAAAAGTCATTTTGAGAAAAACGAGTTCAACGAACGCCCATAACCCTCTCAATTTTTAACCGATCGACTTAAGGGGGGATTGTCTTTTTTTTCGCAAAATTTACCGCTTTTTGGGAATTTTTTTGTGAAGAAAGTATACAACGGAAAACTTGTGAAACTTGGCATATAGTTTTATTGACCTGTTTACTACATACAAATTTTTTTTTAAACAATTTCATCAAAAAATCCCCCCTTAAACGCGTTTTTCTCGAAACAGCTTTTTCACAACTGGTGTGCACGATTTCTCAAAAACTATTCAACCGATTGCCTTCAAATTTGGACAGAATGCTCAGCTGACATCCTTTTATCGTTTGATGAAGCAAAAAAGCAATACGTTTAATAGTTTTTTATTTATAACAAAAAATCGATCAATTTTTTTCGAAAAATCGATACTTCAAGTTCAAAACGTCACCAAATCGTCAATTTTTTTTTTCCCTTCATCGAACGATAGCTATATGTGTCTAAAGTAAAATGCTTTTTGGGTTTTTGTTGCAGGATGAACGTGAAGGCTGTAATCGTGCACACCATCAAAAAAGGACCATCGCGCGTCGAGGGGGGTGGGAGGCGGATTTTTTGATGAAATTGTTTAAAAAAATTTTTGTATGTAGTAAACAGATTAATAAAACTATATGCCAAGTTTCACAAGTTTTCCGTTGTATACTTTCTTCACAAAAAAATTTCCAAAAAGCGGTAAATTTTGCGAAAAAAAAGACAATCCCCCCTTAAAACTCTCAGAGAACACTATTGAAATGTCATACTTCGAGAGTCCCTCGAGAACCAAAAATCGATGTTTCCAAAAATCCAACAGACCCTCTGCACCAAGTTTGTCTGTCACTTTTCAATAAAAGTTTCCACCCCCCGCCCCCCTACAACCGCGCTCACTAAGTGAAAGAGCATGAACCCGATAATTCCCCAATTCCGCAATTAGCCACTTCGATCAATCCCCAAAGCTTCGTTCCCATCAAATTAGGGTTCTTCCTTCCCACCACCATGCACCAGTCAGGACGCAATTCCGCCAAATCCTGCACACGTAGGACGTCGGGCCTCGTTCGTGACGGACGATTCTTCATCGACAACACCGACTGAAGTAACAGTCTTGATTCGTCCTGCACAGACGCCGAGGACTTCCGGTCTTCACGGATCCGTGACGCGAGTCACACGCGGCCATACGTATCCATACGCCCCACGATGTTACGTCAAACACCGTAAAACGGGCCGAAAGAGCGAGTCCCGAGTAATTGGTATTAGCATTTAATGAAAAGCAACACGTGACGCGGAGAAGACTTTATAAATGAATTATGCAAGGAAGTCCGTAGGTGGGCCGAGCTCTTTCGCTTCTGGCGTTCGGCATGTCTGTCGGAAGAGAAGAAAGATTATTGAATGAGAGTGGACCACAAGCGGAGCGACGACCGACGGCGGAAGGAGCAGAGGATTGGTGCCCCCCCCCCCCAATCCTCGTAATATCGCTACCGTTCCTACCAACGGCGCTTTTCAACGAAGCCAAAGAGACTTTCGACTTTTCGGTCATCATCCTCGTACTCGTAGAGGAAACTTTAGTCAAAGATGTAGGCATCCGAAGAGTCTCCCGATGCACATGAAGAAGAGCCATTGATCCTTCTGTTTGCCGGCAGCTGAGATTGACAGTTCGATGAAGGAAGAACGCGACTGTTGGTCTTGGGCATGCAAGATACGCCCTTTTGCTTCGGAAGCCACGATAGGCGGGGTGGAGCGGGGGGGGGGCAGGAGGGAAAATGTTGTCGATTCGCGAGCTGAGATCCCCGGGATGTTAAGTAATTTGTAGAGGTAGTAGCGGCGGCCTGTCAGGTGTCGATGGGGGGTCGATTCTCAGCGGGGGTCACCCCTCGGCGTTTCGGGGGATTGACTATACACGTGCATATATCTATCGTCCCAGAATACATATCTGCATGTATGTGTATGTAAAAAAAAAGGTACATCTATGTATTTATTATGCTACTGTATGCGATCGGATGACTCGGGTATCCTTAGGGCGGGAAGCTTCGAGGCTTAACCCGCGCGGTGTCCAGCAGCGCGAGGACACGCGTTTTATCGCTTCTTTATTCATCTTTATTCCGATTTCATGAAAATTTATCGCTCCTCTACGTCATCGCGGCCGTTTCAGCGAAATTTTTTTTTCGTCTCTCTCTCTCTCTCCCTCCCTCTCTCTCTCCCTCTCTCTCTTACTTTTGGGTTTTTTTGCTTACTTTGGCTTCCTCTTCTTTCAGTCCTTCTTTTGTTGGCGACGATCGAATGTATACGCTTTGTTTATGACAGCTGTTATACGCTCGCGGGAATGCGGCTTTTATTTTACAAGGGTATTTTATTGTTTAACGAAATTCCGAGTGATTCAAAGACGCGATTCGCTTTAATATGAAGCATCAATTTTCATATGGAGGCGCTATCAATTTTTACTCGACGTGTGCGATTATATTTTCGTCTCGAGGCCTTTGATCACGTTTGTTGGGTCGTGTTATCGACGGGAGGGGGAGAAACGAGCGAGAGAGGGAGAGAGAGAAAGATCGATTGATTGATAATATTCATTACGCCCAGGTGAAACTTTCGGGCAAATATAAAAATACAGATAAAAAAACGAGAAAAATGATAATCCCGATAGAAAAATACTTTCAGGTAAAACAAAAACGAAAAATGAAACGAGATTTAAAAAAACGAGGATTCGATAGAATTAAAACGTAGAGAAATAATGGACAGTAATTGAAGAAGTGAGAATCCAAAATAATACAAAAATGGAAGATTTAATAGAGATAGAAGATAAATGTAATAAGAAAATAAAATGGAAGCAAAAGAAGAGTCAGAGGGTAATAGAGGGAGAGAGGAAGAGAGATAGAGAGGGAGCGGCAGCAAAAGAGGCTAAGAATAAGGGGGGGGGGGGGTAGAAGAGGAGAGAGAGCAAGAGAAAGATTGATTGCTTGATAATATTTATTATGCCCTAGTCAAATTCTCGGGCTAATGTAAAACTACAGATAAAAAACAATAAAAATTAAAATACCAACAGAAATTAAAGTTCCACGTAAAACAAAACAAAATATACACGGACATTTGAAGAAATGAGGATTTAATGAAAAAAAATAACAGAAATAATAAAATTAAGGATTCAGCATTATGAAAAAATAATGCAAAATATAAGCGGAAATTAATCAGGTTAGGATTCAAAATAATAAAAAAAAAACATACAAAAATAACGAAGTCTAAAGAAAAAGGATTCAATATAAAACGAAAATAAACGTTGGAAGTTGTAATGAGGAAGGAGATAAAATATAATAACGAGAAATAAAAATGTGAGCAAAGAGAGAGAGAGAGAGAGAGAGAGAGAGAGAGAGAGAGAGTCAACAAATATCTGCGGGTGCACATCGAGACAGCAGGTTAATTATGAACCCACAAGCCGAGAAGGCAAACGTTAGCGATTTTTTTTCTCCTCTTCTCTTCATTATCCCACCGCCATCGAAACCCCGTACCGGATGGAAATCAATATTCATATGCTAATTTGATCGAATTTACATGACAGACAACCGAAGCCCGCAAAAGCAACGCTAGGCATTATTATTGTAATCAGGTTTTTGTGTCTCGTGTAATATCAATCTGTACATATATATACATACATAAATGTGTATGCATATCTGGATTTGTATGTATGTGCACGTATGGAAGAACTAATGACCGGAAGGGCTAACACGCTGGAGGGTCAGCGAGCAAGTAGGAACGGTTCGAGTCGAGCGGACCTCCTGACAATGAGCCCGGAAGAGGCACATCCAACCATACACCCGTGCACACATTTTATACCCATAATCAACCTGAATCGATCAGATGATAATAAAGTATCGCCGCAATCGGATTTTCCTTGTTCGCGGCGCTTCACAATTTATTCTCGGACTATCGAGATCGCGATTTTGTCCCGAGTCCTCGTGGCTGCGAGAATTGTTTTATTTGTTTTTCGGCATGATCGCTCACACTGAGGACGAGGTCGAGATTGGTAGGATTTTTTGAGTTATCTCGAAATCAGCATTTCGAGGTATGGGCGACTCAGATTTGGTATTTTTATTCTGATTTGGATCTGATCAATCAATATTCAATTTCTTGATCAGCCATCGTACGCGTCATTGAAGGTTCGAATTTTTTTTTGATCCTGCTCCTCTTGATGGCGACTAAGTTTTGGAGGCAGCCCCGAATTGGGCTAAAAAGATCGCTAATGATAAAGATCAGTTGTAATAAAACATAGCCTATATGTAAGTCTAAAAAATGGTGAAGAAGTCTTGTCTTTTAAACAAAAAACAGCAATTTTTTTCTTCTTCCAAAGGTAAAGCACCCCCTTAAATTGAAATTTTTGAAAATATTGATGTTGAAACTGAGTTGAGGTTTTTGGAAATATTGATTTTTTGGTTTCGAGGGACTCTCGAAATGTTTTATGATATTTAAAAAATATCAGGAATGACAGAATACTCAAAGACGTGATTTTCGATTAATATTTATAGTGAGATTTAATTATTTTAATTAAGCTTAAATTTGATACGTTTTTCCGAGCTCTTTATTGAGATGGAAATAAATTGATTGGGATCCAGATAACGGAATTAGTATTTTTAAGGAAAATATTAGATCGAATACGATCATGTTGGCAGTTTCTTATCGACTCGGATATTGATCAATTCGAGTTCGAAATAGCAGTCTCCGGGATACAGGTATCGAGCCACATTAATAACGCGCTACACCTGGCTCCTAGCTGGACAAAAAAGAACTTTCGTAAATTTTTCTAGGCAAACGTGTGCAGGATTTCAATTTTTTTTTACATAAAAACGTATGTCTTCGAGTGTCTTTTACAATTTTAGTATTGGAAAATATTCCCAAAAATAGGTAGATAAAATGGTCATAGGTAGAAATAAATGCGGTAGATGCAATGGTTTGCGCAGATCGCTGTTCGTAAAATGTCCTTCGCGGTGACCACGGGTGCTCGGAAACAAATTCGAAGTAAACAATCAAGGCATTGAATTTTTGCATGAAATTGTCGAGTGCTTGGACGAAGGATTCAATAAAATATTGATTTTTGAAAAAATGACCACTGACCAAAGTGAAAGTATCGATTTTCGATGATAAAACGTTCAACCTTCGTTAATAAAAATGAAAGTATGATTCGAAAAAAAAAAATTCCTTCGTCCAAACACTGCTTTCTGGTATGTAAGAGAAGTTTATCAAATTTGAAGTTGATCAATGCGGTGATTTTTCAGATATTATAGTCATCGATCTTGAAAAAGTGAATTTGAGAAAAACGCGTTTAAAGTTTGCCGGTTCGCGGAAACGCCCATAAATCCCTCAATTTTAAACGGGTCGAATTTTCCGATCATATTTCAAAAATTATGTCTTTTGAGAATTCGTCGAAAACCAATAATTAGTATTTTCAAAAACACGAACTACGTTTCAAAGTCGATATTTTTTTAAATTTCAACTGGGCCTCAGAATCAATATTTTTCAAAATTTCATCTGTGTTTCAAAATCAATATTTTTAAAAATGTCGACTGCGTTTAAAAATCGATATTTCCAAAAATTTCATCTTAATCCCAATAAAAATTAATTTCAGCGTAGCGAAGTTTTTCCAGGCTGTAAAAGAGCGTGGAAAATCGCATTTGTATGTGTTGCTTGTAAATCCGAATTTTTGTTAAATCGCGAAATTGTGTAGCCCATAAACACGGGATACGCGTTGTATCGAGAAGTGATTCTTCTTTTAGTGGCGTTGAAGGAAGGTCCGCGGACCTGCGGATCGGCGGACCGAAAAAATCTATAGGGCTTGTCTCACGAGCTTGGGAAGAGCGACAGCGAAATAAACGCGAGGGCATCGCGAGGGTGAGAAAAACAAGATCGTTTCTGCCTCTCTCTTTTCCAGCTTCTTTCCGATCCTTCGTTTTATTCTCTCCCCCCCCCCCCCGCCCCTCTCTCTCTCTCTTCCCCACTGCTCCCGGGCTGTTTACGTATTCGCCTCGAGTACGTATGATTGGAAGGAACAATTTCACAGTCACTAATGGTTCGATAAGCCGGGGGGAGGGGGAGGGGGGTAGAAAGGGGTGGTCGAAGGGGTATGAGAGGACCCGTCGCGTCAATAGGGGTGCAATCATTTTTCACAATTTAACGTAATCCGTACACACGGTCCCCGACGTCTCGGTGTTCCCCGGTCCAACGATCCAGCCCTCCTGCTTTTCATTCTCCTTTTCTCATCTCTCGGGACAGGAGCGTTTGGTTCGCGATCTTTTTTTTCTCGTTCTTAACTTTTCTCTGCCTTTCGATACTTTTTCCAGCCAACGAGTAAAAAGTCGAGGACTAACACGCTCCCATAGCCTCGTGTATGGGCGGAGGCCAAGGGAGAGGAGAGAGAGAGAGAGAGAGAGAGAGAGAGAGAGAGAGAGAGAGAGAAGGAGAGAGGGTGTTGTTGCCTGTACTGCTTCGTAACGGATTTTAATTACCGACATATCACGTCTCGAGGCAGATCCCCTGGAGAGAACTTGGAAAGACATCGAGGAGAGTGGGCGAGAGAGACAGAGCGAGAGTGAGAGAGGGGGCGGGGAGGAGAGAGAAATGAAGAAAAAGAGCGACGAGCTACGAGACGACGAGTCTCGGTTATTGATTGTATCCTTGTTTATTGTATATTTTAGATTTAATTCGAGTTCGACGATCGTCTGTCTGCTGCGCGGAGAGAATGAGAAGCGTAGCAGGAGTGAAGAAAGGGGGGCAGGATTGTCGTGCAATAGCTGTCAAAGGTATCCACGATTTTCAAATCCCTCTTGTAAAGTGAAATGAGACAAGTCTCTGATGCTCGAGAACTCTCTCTCTCTCTCTCTCTCTCTCTCTCTCTCTGTCTCGCTTCCTTTCTCTCCGAATTTCTATACCGGTGTTTCGTTTCCGTTTCACGTAACGATTGGCCCCCAATCTTCCTGTGCCTTTTTGCACGTCAAGCAAGAAAAAGAGAACTCCGAGGGAAACAAATCACACGAGGAGATTCTCTCGCCACGCTCTGCAAGCTTCTCCTTTTTTTGACGCTAAAATTAATTGGCCTTTAGCTTGAATCAATAAAGTTTCTCGAATTGTTTCCCGCCATTGAAAAACAAAGAATGTAATTATATTAATAGTGGAGTAAGCGTTCGCAGGACTCGATATAATGTTACTATAGTTAAGGCGTTACCCCCACTTGTAGCGCAAAAAAGGCCTTTTTCATGAATTTTCTTAAAAGAAAACTACAAAACTTTTTTAATCGATCAATATACCATCTTAAAGAACACATCTTGAAGAACTTTCAGTAATTTTTTTATTGAAAAATATTACATTGTTTAGTGGCAAATGGCCGTCCATGAAATAATGTTTTTATATACACGGTTTGCGGTGACCGACATTGCGGCGAAGTGGATCATCTGAAAAAAAAAATGCGGATGGATTTAGTCAAATATAAGTAGGGGAGACCGGGGCAAAATGGTATAGCGGGGCATAATGGGACCGGGGCAAAATGGGACCGGGGCAAAACGGGTTTGGGGGAAAATGGAATAGTGAAAATCAACACTGCTGGAAAATACGTCATTGGGGCAAAACGGGACTGGGGCAAAATGGGCCGGAGAAAATCAGGCTCCTCAGAAAGAGGCGGTTGGGGCAAAATGGGACAGTAGAATAATTCGATGCAGAAACGAAAGAAATGCAGGGGTAAAAAACGAGGGGTAATAAATGAGTGAAAACAGGTTTTATTTAATGTTACACGATATTTGGGTCACACTCTACTTACGATACTATAATTTAACGGTGGCAATGTTTAATTTTTATTGCTTGTTTAACTAAGCTAATTTTTATCGGCACAATTGTCGCAAACGTACTCGATTAAGTTATCGTCAGCATGGGCACATGAATAGTGGGCCCATTTCTCGCATGAATTACAACGAATCTTTTAGATTAGATTAGTTACAAATATAAAAACGACTCACAATGGACGCGCATGGCGTCTCACTGCTAAACAAAAATAACATTGACTAGGGTTCAACAACAATAAAATGTACCTCATGATTTTGTTGCGAAATAATGATAGATGAATAAATACGTAATCGTTTAGATAACGAATAAAAACATAAGACATTGATGTCATAAATTGAGGATAGGAGTTTGGAATGAAAAACTAAAAACTGAAAATCCAATATGGCGGATGAAAAAAAGTTCTATTTTGTGGAAATAGTTATTTTTTCACGAAACTACGGCCGATGCATTCAATAAAACAATGGATATGTTAATTGAGCTTAACAATCCAGGTGATACGATAAGTTTGTTGATATTTATCGTTTAACTAAATTGCATTAATTAGCATATCTTTAAAGACGTATTTTGATATCGACTCATTTTATATCGTTGAGATTCGATTACGCGTAATCATTTATCAATATTAAAGACTGCAGCGGTTTTCATTTGTTAATTGAATTGTTCAAATATTTATTCTTCATTGTACGATCGGCATTTTCTGAAATTTCTTGGAAATTGTTAATCGAGCGTAACAATTCGATTCGAACAGTTTAATTGTTAATGAAATTGTTTAAATAATCATTTTTTATCATTCGGTTAGAATCTTCGCAAGTTTGGTGTAGTCTATTAATGCATTAATGACTATTAATGCAGTCTAAAACTTCAATTGATTTTTTGATATTCATTGTTTGACCAAATATAATGATTGGACATGCGGTTAAGGCGATGTTTCAAGGTCGACTCGTTCGATTTCGTTGAAATTTGATTAATCGTAGTAATTTAACATTAAAGAAGACGACAATTTTTATTTGTTAACTCAATCGCTTAAACAATTATTATTATTTTTGACTTTACAACAACAGTTCGTGCTCGGCTCGTCAGGATTCGTTGAATCCAATAAATTTAAGTACTTCAACATTCAAAAAAATACTAATTTTTCATTTGTTATTAAAGTTTGTTAAACAATTACTTTTGATTCTGCGGTCAGAACTGTACCAAACTTGACGTAAATTGTTATTTGAGCCTTCTTATTCGATTGGTACAATTTCTTTGTCGTTATTAATTATTTAAATAATCAAGTAATTTTTATAATCTGACGCGCGCAATTTATGGTTTTTTTTAAATTTTTATGTTTCTTTGTTTTTTTATTTATTTATTTTCTGCCAACTGCACGTTACTGATACTGATTTTCAAGCCATTGATGAAAATCTAACTCTTGTCAATTTTTACGTAAATTGTTTTATGAAACTAGGACCGCCGCTCCCCATGAAATCGACGGATATGTGTCGACAAATATATCGGTCAGTCCGTATTATCTGCGTATATGTGGACTGAAACGAACCACAAGCACCATTTAGATTAGATTATGTTTCAACAGCTCTTTCATAGAGCCGAAGCATGAATTTTCCTGTCATCCCATTTTGCCCCAAATTCAGCGGGCTGCGACACTTCATTTTTGTGTGTCCCATTTTGCCCCTATCCCATTTTGCCCCAAATCAAGCACCCAAGAAACTTCATTTTTTGCTATCCCATTATGCCCCGATCCCATTATGCCCCAGTGCCGTTTTGCCCCGGTACCGTTTTGCCCCGCTATACCATTTTGCCCCGGTCTCCCCTATAAACTAGTCTTTAATCGAAGGATTTTAAAAAATATTCATTTTTCACAAAATGGCGGACAGTCAAAGTTAACGGTTCGATTTTAACGAAAAAAACGGCCGTTTTTTGGCTATAAAACGGCCATTTTTTTTCGAAAAAAAAATCGAACGATTAAAGACTACATCTTTATGTATTAAATAAGCCTGCAAAATTTCAAGAAGATCGGTTCATTAGTGTTCGAGTAATCTTGGTCACCGACTTCAGAAATGCCATTTTGAGAAAAACGCGTTTAAAGTTTCAATTTCAGTTTACACGAAGAAAATATTGTTTTTTGTAAACTTACATAGAGTCATCTATCCCGGGCCCGTTTTTATAAATTCCAGTCTATTATATGAACGTTGTGAATGCCAGGTTTACGACCCTTTTCATCGAACAATGCATTGAAGGTCGGAGGGAGGGTCGAGCGCGCCAGGCGGCAGACTAGCCGGTCGTTTACACAACGGATTCTTCTCTTTCAACGCTCATATCTCAGTCAATTTTGTTCGGATCGACTTGAAATTTTCAGGACATATTCTCAGATACTTATACTTCGAAAAAATGCAATAAAAAAAAAATCGATTTTTTCAAAATCGCAAGTGGGGGTAACCCCTTAACTCGTAATTGATGACTATTTCGGCTTCATACGATCTCACTACGAATTCATAATTGCTGATTATTTCGTTTTAATACGATTTTACTACGAATGGAAGACGCTCCGATTAAAAATACTTTTAATGAGTTTTTCCGGTCAGGAGCTGATTCCCTGATGAAGACTTTTCTACTTCTCGTGTCCGAAGGGTAAAAATATTTTGGAAAAATCACCTAGCGACGTTGACGAAGTGAGACACTTTTGCCCGGAGCTTGAATTAGAAGGTCCGAAAATCGTTTTTTTTATTGCTTGAATCGATAGATAAACTATCTAAGAATATATTTACAAAGTTACAGAAGTCAATCGTAAATATTTTCGAAGATACAAGGCTAAAAACAGAGAAGCGATTCATATTTGATATTGATATTTTCTCCTATTGAAAACTTTGAAGCACGTTTTCTCCAGTTTTCATTTTCACGATTTATCTAAATTGACGGGCGTGATAGCAAAAAAACTGAACGACCTATTCAATTGAACCAAAGTTTATTTTCTTCAGTATAAAAATCTCTTCCAAGTGAATTTAAAAAGTCGTTGAAAAAGTATTTTCAAATCATTTTTATAGCGAGTTGAAGTGTTTTTTTAAACACATTTTTTTTCAAACCTGAGAAAAGTTCTAATATCAGGATTTTTTCAGCTTTTCCCTAATTCACCCAGAATAAAAATATATGACAATTGAACATTTTATTGGTTTATTTGTTTCAGTCAAGAATTACGAGCTGAAAAACATTTTTTTATACATTTTAAATATACATGAAAAGATACTTTAATGTTTACTGGGCTCACTTCCTTTTTTCTCTTCTAAAAAAAAATCCCGAAAAAGGCGTTTTTGGACCTTCTAATTCAGGTCCAATTTGGACCTTCTAACTCCCGCCTCAATGAAATGTGGTCCTGAAATATTTTATTATGGAACGCGTAGAATTGTGTTGAAGGCCATCAATACTAAGTTTCAAGTAAATCTGAAGGGATATTTCTTTCACCATACAAACTTTGCTACCCCCTTTTCCCCTTAAGAATTCAATTTCCAAAAACGCTGAAATTTCATTAATTGTGTCTAGGAGCTGTAATACAAAGTTTCAAGTAAATTTGACCCGATTTTTTTTACTTTCCGTACAAACTTTGCCACCCCCTTTCGTTTAGGGGTGGAATTTCGAAAAACGATAAAATACGTGTTTTTATTAATTGTGTTAAAAAGCTTTAATACTAAGTTTCAAATAAATCTTCCGACCAGATTTTTTAAATTTTACATAAAATCTTTGCCATCCTTTTTCTCTCCTTAGGGGTTGAATTGATAAGAAACGTTGAAATACGGGCTTCATTAATTGTGTCAAGAAGCACGAAAACCAAATTTCAAATAAATCCGACCAGATTTCAAAAAAATTCCATGCGGTTTGAATGGAGATAAAAAAAAATCTGGTCGGATTTATTTGAAATTGACACCCCTTTTCTCCCCTTAAGGGTTTAGTTTCAAAAAATCCCTTCTTAGTGAGTGCTTGCGTCACAAGAGCAACCTATTGTCAAAATTTCATGTAATTCGCTTCAGCATTAAGGGGTCTTCTCACTTTAGACACCAAAAAATGTTGTTTCCATGATTTTTTATAGGTTTTTATTATAGATACATATATAAAAGTTGTTACCCTTAATAAATACACTTTCAAAATACATTTTACATTTTTTTGTATTTATGTAGCCCAAACAAACTTTAAACCCGCTTTTCTCGAAACAACTTTTTTCGACTGCTTGTTGATAAAATCTCCGAAACTACTGAACCGATCCTTATGAAATTGTAACCACATACTCCTTACAACTATAGCTATAGTGCACATCAAGAATTATTTAATTTTTGTTATTTACTGTTTATTTTGTTGCTTGAATTTTGCTGACTGGAATAAATATATATTTTTTAATGTATTTCGAAATTGTATTTATTAAGGGGTTACCCCACTTGCGATTTGGAAAAAATCGATTATTTTTTATTGCATTTTTTTGAAGTATAAGTATCTGAGAATATGTCCTGAAAATTTCAAGTCCATCCGAACAAAATTGACTGAGATATGAGCGTTGAAAGAGAAGAATCCGCGTTGAAAGAGCGTTGAAAAAGAAACGTTAAACGCCCTTTTCTCAAAATGGCATTTCTGAAGTCGGTGACCAAGATTACTCGAACACTAACGAACCGATCTTCTTGAAAATTTGCACGCTTATTTAATACATAAAAATGTAGTCTTTAATCGTTCGATTTTTTTTCGAAAAAAATGGCCGTTTTATAGCCAAAAAACGGCCGTTTTTTTCGTTACAATCGAACCATTAACTTTGACTGTCCGCCATTTTGTGAAAAATGAATATTTTCCAAAATCCTTCGATTAAAGACTAGTTTATACTTATATTTGACTAAATCCATCCGCATTTTTTTTTTCAGATGATCCACTTCGCCGCAATGTTGGTCACCGCAAACCGTGCATATAAAAACATTATTTCATTGACGGCCATTTGCCACTAAACAATGTAATATTTTTCAATAAAAAAATTACTGAAAGTTCTTCAAGATGTGTTCTTTAAGATGGTATATTGATCGATTAAAAAAGTTTTGTAGTTTTCTTTTAAAAAATTCATGAAAAAGGCCTTTTTTGCGCTACAAGTGGGGGTAACGCCTTAAGTGTAACAACTTTTGTATCAAAATCTATAATCTAAGCCTATCAAAAAAATCGACGAAAATATCATTTTTTTATCGTCTACCGTAAGAAGACCCCTCAATCTTCAAAAAGATTATACGGATATAGGAAAAAGTTATTTTGTGGACATTCGACTGCGAAGGCCGTTCCCAGAGTAACCTATTGTCTCTATGCTCATTATTGTGCGAAGGCTTATGTCTCTAAAACTAATTTTATTTCGATTAAAAGACTTTTATAAAACGTCGTCATGTGCTGATAGTCAACATTACATAGACATGATGGGTTCAAAATATCCTCTGACTATATCTATATATATTTGGAGCATATTTAAATGCAAAATCGTGCCAGTGCGTTCAATAATGACGTTTTTGTACATTCGCCGTGGGTCTCCACGGATCTCAGTGAGTTTCAAAATGACATAATGAATCACAGAGAAAGAGAGAGAGAGCTTAAGAGAGAAAGAGAGAGAGAGAGAGAGAGAGAGAGAGAGAGAGAGAGAGAGAGAGAGAGAGACACCCTGCAGAGTTTGGCGCGTGGCTGGCTCGGGCACTTCCACCAGCGACCCCCCAATTCATGCGGAAATACAATTTATGGAAGATTCGGAGTCACGCTGATTTTTCGAGGGAGCCGCTATCAAGAGAATTCGTATTTAATGAATTGCAGAAGCGTCTTGCAAATGACGAAAATCTCGTAATCCAAAAAGAGAGCCCAAGCTGCGAGTCGAATCACCATTCCAAATTGATAATCTCCGCGCACGTAATTCTCATATTTTTCCATACAACACATCGCTTCGCGAGTCGCGCAAAAATGTATCAATATCGAACAATACCTCGAGTTCGTTCGATTAAATTTTCCGATTGCCTACGAGTAGGATTTTTTCGCCCGGCAAAACATAAAGCACCGCTGACATGTCGTTCGCAGTGAGGAAGCGAATCAGAGCTGGTAATATGCATATATGCCACAAATAGAATATAAGGTACGTGGATCTTTATTTATATATCGCGAGTATACGAGGTAAGACAGGGGCGTGCAGCAGTTATTTAATAATTTATATTATGCACGTGGACATAAATCGATTGGGAGCGGTAAAGAAGTCATGATATATGGGCTAATTTGACGTATCGACGAGGCCACCGATCGAAGCATCCATGTATGGCTGAATGGACGACTGTAAATTACTGGCACGTCGTGTAAAAAGTCCTCGCGGCCCTCGGAAGGCCTCCTTCCTCTCTCCCTCTGTCCCTCGTATTCTCTTGACTCCTGCTGTTGCTCTTGACAGACTCTGGCGAACGTCGATCCGAGTGCTGTCCAACTCTCATCAACACTCGACCGTATATAACCCATTAAGCTGCCGTTTTCTTCTCCTCCTAACCCCCCCCCCCCAGCCCCCTGCCCTTCCCTCAGCGGAATTCATTCCCATGCATCTTCCCTCTTGTTTTCTCGCTAATTCGTTAAAAACCCATCAGTCCGGATCAACGTCAATAATTCGAACCGGCCTCAGGCAGCTCTCCATTCACTCCGTAGTGACTTCTTGTACCTGCTCTAATGTCACCATAGGACAAGAATTTCGACTCGCTCGTGTCTTCTTCAAAGACCCTCGGCCAAATGGGTATTCATCGTTTGGATTGGAAAATTCCGATTTTCAGCTAGTCGTGTGATTTTTGGTATTTTCGCTCGACGCCATGACAGATGCGTCTCGGCATGTTCAGCGTGGACGAAAAACGAACCGCGGAGTGTCCAAAGACGGCCAGGGCATATCTCACGAAAGGAGAAAATAATCGACCGATTGACAGAGGATAGAGCGAGGGAGAGAAAGAGCCAAGCGTGGAGAGGAGAAGAGACAGCTTCATCTCGGTGGTGGTCCCTTCGACGCGTAGGCAAAAACAACGCGGCAGAATGCACGTCCAACGGACAACCATAATCTGGTAAAAGGAAAGAGTTCGCCAACAGGCCGAGAAGAGAGCAACTGAGGGAGAGAGGAGCTTACGTAGACGCGCGCGAACATCGAGATCCTGTATATGTACTCCCTTATTCGCAGGATCGTTGTGAGGCGAGCGATTTCAAGATTGCGGAGCGCTTGGAACACACAGCATCCCTTGATCTTGTACCGCGTCATCGTCGCCCGGAGCTCGCTGCTACGTCGTCTTTATTTCGAGCCTTTTAAAACCTCCCAGTGTGCCACATATAGTCACGTGCACGGTATACTGTATGTGTACAGGGTGTCCTGTTATTAGTGGATAATCATGCAACTGTCGATAGGTCAGACCATGTCCTACTGTATGCTGGAATTTCCGTTTAGTGAAAGTCACACGGTCTTCGAGATCTTCGGCTTTGGGTTGGTTTTTGCAAAAAATCTTCTGCTTTTGGTTTTTCGCATGCCATTTTTACAAGTGATCTGAATCGATGATAACCAAGCAACTTTTTAACGCCTTATGTACGCGAAAAATTTAAAACAAAAGCATTTTTTTATTATTTTTGATTCCAGTAACCTGAGCGGTTGGGGATATTTTAAGGGGTTACCCCCACTTGCGATTATGAAAAAATCGATTTTTTTTAATTGTATTTTTTTGAAGTATAAGCATCTGAGAATATGTCCTGAAAATTTCAAGTCGATCCGAACAAAATTGACTGAGATATGAGCGTTGAAAGAGAAGAATCCGGGTTGAAAGAGCGTTGAAAGAGAAACTTTGAACGCGTTTTTCTCAAAATGGCATTTCTGAAGTCGGTGACCAAGATTACTCGAACACTAATGGACCGATCTTCTTGAAATTTTGCAGGCTTATTTAATACATAAAAATGTAGTCTTTAATCGTTCGATTTTTTTTTTCGAAAAAAATGGCCGTTTTATAGCCAAAAAACGGCCGTTTTTTTTTCGTTAAAATCGAACCATTAACTTTGACTGTCCGCCATTTTGTGAAAAATGAATATTTTTTAAAATCCTTCGATTAAAGACTAGTTTATACTTATATTTGACTAAATCCATCCGCATTTTTTTCTTCAGATGATCCACTTCGCCGCAATGTTGGTCACCGCAAACCGTGTATATAAAAACATTATTTCATTGACGGCCATTTGCCACTAAACAATGTAATATTTTTCAATTAAAAAATTGCTGAAAGTTCTTCAAGATGTGTTCTTTAAGATGGTATATTGATCGATTAGAAAAGTTTTGTAGTTTTCTTTAAAAAAATTCATGAAAAAGGCCTTTTTTTGCGCTACAAGTGGGGGTAACGCCTTAAGCTTTACTGAATTGAAAAATTCCAAAAATAAGGTAAGATTGCATTTATAATAGATACCGCGCGGCGCGTCCGACCGCCAACATCAAGGGGAGATATGCACCTAGGAGCCGGAAAAAGGTCATTTTTGTGCATTTTTTCGAGGAAAACTATTTGGAATTTCGGATTGGGGTTTTAATTATCTAAAAGTATATACATTCATAAGTATGTTTAATTTTCCTTATTTAAAAATATCAACAATATACAAGGATATTGTATGATCCTTGGAGCGTCGTAAAAAAATCTGCGTATACGGTACTCACTGGCGTTTTTACAAAAATCATCGGAAAGAAAACCAAAAAGATTATTAAATTAAATACTATAATCTAGTACTTGTCATAGCCGATTTTGAAAATATCGATTTATGACAAAATGGCGGACGTTTGAACATAAATAGTGATTTTTGGGCCAAAAATTAGTTATTATTTTGCCTATAAAACAAAAACTAAGTAACGGCAAAAAAATCCCACGATAAGTACTAGATAATGGTGTATAGAATAACCACAAAAAACCTCAAGGCAATCGGTTTATTGGTTTTCGAGAAATTTTGGGTACCGATTTGAAAAATGTGGTTTTGAGAAAAAAGCGTTTGAAAATTTGGGAATGAATAAATCATAAAATTTGTCAACTTACATGGAATCATCGATACCAGGCCCATAGTGAAGGTCTTCTACGGTCGACGTAATGTTCATAGCTTCGAAATCCTCGACCTCGACCATCTAGGTGTGTATCTCTCCTTCAAAGCCGTTTTTCCACGATTCACTTTTTTGAAGTTCTAAACTCAAAATTCTATTCTAAATTCTAGGGATTCTAACTCTTGAACGAAGGTTCAGATTGCTTTTAAATTCTTGCAACATATTCTTAGTATCATCACCTATAGTGTGAAGCACAGAAACAAAAAATTTAATGACATAAAAAAGTATAAATAATACAATACCGACAAAAAATGGAGTAAAAACATTTAAGTTTCGAATTTTTATTATAATAATTCTTATTTAATAATATTGTTGGTTCACACTGAAGATACATTCGTTATGCAATTATTAATATGTTCACTTTTTTTCAGACACATACATCGATGCCGAGAACTTTGACCATCAACGCGCGCGCAAAAAAAAAATACATTGCTTTATTATGCTATATCTCCGCCATTTGTTAATATTTCTGATGTTTTTTTACAAATACTTAACCATGTGCATAAATGATCTGCAAAAAAATGTAGTCACTATATGCGTCATTTTTTTTAACCGCGTCTAGAAAAGTACCTTCGAAAATTGGCGAAATCGCGTATGTAAAGCCTTAAAGCAATTGGCACGATATGCGTAGTACATTTTTTTTACACCGCAGGCTATCAAGGTCAGATGTTCGAATTGGTTTGTTCGGAAATTCTGCATAAGATCTTTTTTCATAAAAATTCCTTTAAATTTAAGGGGCCAGTCCACGTTGGAACCACGAAGAAGGCTATTTTCGCGATTTTTTTGAGGATTTTATAAAAGATTTGAATATAAAAGTTGTTGGGCTTGATAATTAAAGTCTTGAAATACACAACAACAAAAATTTATTAATTTTTATTCATTTTTAAGGCGTTACCCCCACTTGTAGCGCAAAAAGGCCTTTTTCATGAATTTTTTAAAAGAAAACTACAAAACTTTTTTAATCGATCAATATACCATCTTAAAGAACACATCTTGAAGAACTTCCAGTACATTTTTTGTTGAAAACTATTACATTGTTTAGTGGCAAATGGCCGTCAATGAAATAATGTTTTTATATACACGGTTTGCGGTGACCGACATTGCGGTGAAGTGGATCATCTGAAGAAAAAAATGCGGATGGATTTAGTCAAATATAAGTATAAACTAGTCTTTAATCGAAGGATTTTAAAAAATATTCATTTTTGACTAAATGGCGGA
>OY723393.1:31983832-32036332 GCA_963210295.1 Ophion ellenae | reverse complement strand
TCTCCCATAACCTCTTCCTGCGTACATGTGCAAAGCCGTGGGTGTGTGTGTGTGTGTGTGTTTGTGTCTACGTGGATTTACATTCCTTTCAATGTCGCGTTCATCGAGCACGCTCGCGGTGTAGAGCCACCGACGAAGACAACGAACGACGAGCTCGTTCACGATTTGCTCGAGGTCACGTCTTGGTTATTTGTATTCCGGATCCATTTACTTCTCGATTTATCGAACCTGATTTCACGCGGACACGTCGCACGCTCGATCACGACGGTTCCAGCACGCACACGCGGGGCAATCGACGACGGAGAGAGAAAGAGAGAGAAAGGGACTCAGAGGGAAAAGAAGAAAACGAGATGAGTTCGCGTATGGAACAAACTCATACGTACTCTAGCGGGCTGGTGCTTGTGAGAAAAGAAGACGAGCTGAGTGCTCGAGTTCTTTGATACACATACAAATTCATACACACATAAGTGCGTTCATCCTCTTTTATGTGTATACGGGGAAAGAATACTTTGAAGCCATTATATTTATGTTATGATGACTATCGGCACGATTGGCTGATTTAGGGATGATTATTATTTCCTTAGGGGTCTGCATAAGCTTGAAATTTGAACAATATACAAATCCATCTATACAGGGTGTTATGAATTTCGATGCAAAGCCTTGAGGGAGTGATGTGTCACCTCGTTAGGAACATATCTGAACTATAAGGACCTTAGTCCAAAGTCGAAGGATTTCGAGTTATCATGGTATGATTTTTGAAAAATTTCCCAAAATCAGGCACTCGTTCATAATGTTCAGAGACAATAATTGGTAACTAACTACTTATTTGCGTCTTAGCTTAATGTGTATTCAATCGACCAATACCAATAGAATCATCTGTATCCACACAACTAACTAAATGGGACGTGTTGAGCAATTAAAAGCTTGTCAACAAATAAAAATAGCTTTTATGTTAATGCTATTTTTGAAAAGATAGCATTAACATAAGAGGTAAACCAGTTAGTACCAAATTTTGGGCAGTTTTCCAAAAATCATACTTACCGTGATAACTTAGATATTCCTTAGGATCCTAGGATACCTTAGGACTAAGGTAGATATTTTCCTAACGAGGTGACCTATCACCCCCTTAAGGCTTTGCATCGACCTTCATAACACCCTGTCATATATATATATATATATATATATACACTATATATGTATATATACTTACAGGGTGGACCATTCAACGTGACCACCCCAAATATCTCCGTTGCCTTTACACTGACGAAGAAATGTCTGGAGGTAATTTGATTGATTTCGAAGGGCCGATACAGTGGTGAAAAATGCATTTTTGTCAAGGTCAAATTTTTTGCGTTCTCAAGAACATCAATGGTTTTCAAAATGGGAACGTGTTTTTTTTTAAATAAGACGTTATAGCTGATATCCAGACGAATCCAACGACGTATAATATCGCGGCCTCGAAATGATATCATAGATGTGAACTACCTATAAACAATGACCTTGACAAAAAATGAATTTTTCACCACTGTATCAGCCCTTCGAAATTAATAAAATTACCTCCTGACATTTTTTTCGTCACTTTAAAGGGAACGGAGATATTTGGGGTGGTCACGTTAAATGGTCCACCCTGCATATATATGTATATATACATTCATCCTCGTAGGTATTTATGGGTATGCAGGATAACAACATTTTGAATCCGTTATATTTATATAATATTGACTATCAGCACATTGGGTGTTTTAGGGATGAACTCTTAAATTTGATTGTTTTAAGGGTCCGCATATGCATGAAATTCGTAAAATATATTTTTTTTGTACCTAGTTTTATGACCTAGGATTTTAACTTTAATTTGCGTAGAATATTTTGTAAAAATGAAAAAATTGACCGAGTTGTGACGATTTTTGTGAAGGATTTGCCCGCTGCGATTCGAATCACTTTAAATTCGGACCGAGAATAGTTTATAACATTTTCTATCGGATGACCAGATGTTTTTTTCCTATGTTTATCCATTTGTTGATGATAAACTATAAAAATTGTTTTTTCTGTCGAAAATTGAACTTTTTTTTCTACAGCTTGGCATTTTCGTAATCCGCAGAATTAAAAAAAATATCCGGTCATAAGAATGTTTTATTGAAATCTTAAAAGTACATTTTTAAAATCCAAATATAACTGCGTCACTTGTCAATATTTCTCAATCAAAATAAAACTCAAACTTGGCAAGCATATGTATCAATTGTCTGTAAAATTCCAATTTCGTTATCCAAAAATTCCAGTCAGAAAAAAATATTGAAAATCGATCTATTTTTTGGTCGTCAAGTTTATGCGCACCCGTTGAGAAAATAATTAATTTTGGGGCCAGGACGTGCCTCGAAATGACCTTTTCCCATGAATAATTAATTTTGGGGCCAGGACGTGCCCCGAAATGACCTTTTCCCATGTACACGCGTCACAAATTTCTACGCTGTACTTGAAGTTCAGACCGCGATCCCGGCGACTCGCAAATCCATATTCTTTTCTCTCAGCCCGAACATAAATCGTCCGTATATCTCGTATGGAATAAAAAGGTCGCGTTTAATAATGAAAATGATAATACCAGCAGTTTGTATACGAAGTGCATATACATTTTTCATGACAGCGATACAAACACGACGTATGGGATTTTTGTATAAAAATATAGGCGCACGTAGGCACTTGACGTGTGTGGAGGCTCGGGATCAATTCGTATTCCGTTTTCGTAGCTCATGCTGATGGTAATAACGAATTATATGAGTTGCTGCTTGCTGTATATCTGGATGAGTGGGTGCCATACCGCACGCGGATTCCTAACGGACTGCCGCTCGTCGTCAGGCCCGGGACTTTGTTATATCGCCTCTGGTACACATTTATGCACGTATCTTAATACACGTGTATATATATATATATATATATATATATATATATATATATATATATATATATAAATGTGGCGAAGTATTATGTAAATGTAGCTACCGGTCTACACCGGTAACCGCATGTGGACTCTTAATATTTACGATCATAAGAGAGGCGCATAACATTATTTCGATCTGGGAAACGCGAGCATGATGGAATGCTGGCGCACACGTAGCGTGATACCTCGCTTCTTCTTCTCATTCTTTTCTCTTACTCTCTCGACTCTAAGAAAGAAAAAAAAAAACATCGCTAATGTATATAAATAAAAATATACGCTGTCGTTTCGTCCCTCGTGGCTGTGTCATTTTCTACCGTGGAATTGACGAAGTTTTTTTATTTTATTTTTTGGAGTAAATTGGACTAGAGGTTGGAAAAATTGGTCGAGGTCCTTGCGGCAAGTTGGCTACGAAGAGACAGTTACAATTGCCAAAAGATATGAATTTTGGATCGGGTGAAAATTATTGAGTCAAGAGCGAACGTGATGGTTGCGTGCGAATAAAATGAAATTTTAGTTAAGGGAGGTTTCTAGGTTGGAGGACCAAATTTTTTTTTTTATCGGGCACTTTTTGAAGAGGAAGGTGTACTCTATAGGCCTGGTATAGCAGGTTAGGTGCAAGTATGAAACTTTTCATTTTATTCGCACATAAACTTCTTGTCAAGTTTAAAAGCGTTTTTTTAAAGCACGTTTTGAAAGTTTGCGGAAATGCTACTACACACCGTAGATGAGCAGTCGTTGTGACATTTGGCAGGCACGTGTACAACAAACGTCTTCATTAGTTGACCTAGAATTATCCAGAAATATTCGAGCGTTTGTATTTTATGAACGAAAAACTGCAAAACTGTTGGGTAAATATAGTTTTATTTCTCAATTTTTCTTTTGATTTTAGATTGACTTGTACATAATATTACAAAAAGTAAAAATGTTTGATTTCTTTGCTTAACGTCACGTGTTCAGGACTTGGGACTTCCGCAAACGATCATCGCCGGTCCGCCGACATATTTCGCACCTCTCACTTCAAGTACCATGTTTCATCAATCTTTAAAAAATGTTACCATGTCCAATATAGACCGCTTAGTAAAGATACCAAATTTCAACATTCTATATTTAATGTTTTTCGCAAAAAAAATTGGCGAAAAATCGAACATTTTTTGGCCCAACAAAGTGGAATCCTCCCTTAATACTCTGATGGAATTTTGAGTTTTCTTGAAAAAACTGGCTCGTGTTTTATTTACGAACGTTCGAATAAAATAAATTTTTTATTGCGTTCGAATAAAATGAATTTTGATTCCGATCGCCGATGGAATTTTTAGTTTGCTTGAGCCAACTGGTTAGTTTTTAATTTACGCGGATCGGGAATCGTGTATAAATAAAATGCGCTCCCACTTGATCTCCGCTGATTAATCGAGTCGCGACGGAAGCTCGATTAGAATCGATGACACAACGTCAACATATATACGTAGATTTGTAAAGGACTCGCAATGACAAATGCGACGGACAAAAACATCGTTAGTGCGGAAAGATTGAAAAAAATAATTGTGGCATTATATCCATCGATACGAGTAACGACGTACGTTGGCGCGCGATGACGACGACGACGATGATTCGAGGATCGGGCGATTAAGCGCTTCGATTATGGGAAAAATTATGATGACATTCGTAGCGGAGTTTCCATTCACTCGATATTATCGTCGGGACGACATTTAAACGAGCATAAGTGCGCCAACATCGTTGGTATAAATCTTTACGAGATCTGCCGTAGATCATTGCCGATTGACTTTTTCGATATAGCCGCGCGCCCGCTCGAATATACACGACAAATGATTTGCGATGTAATTTTCATCGCATACTCGGGGATATCAATTATGCTACTCTCGTGTACTCATACGTGGCTGCGGACTGATGATAACCTACAAAACGAGGAAGAGAGCGACCGAGATACGACGACCGTGCAGTTACGATGGGAATTGAAAAACTCGTTCGAGAGGCGAGCCCAAAAATGAATTTTCAATATTTTTTTTTGAATTTTGACAAAATAGATAGACTCGAGATTACTCAGTTTGTGCTGATGACAAGTAGCTCCATTTTTCCCCAAGTCGCAGCCATTTCTACTCACGTCAGAATTTCGTCCTAACTTAATACGAGTAGGTCGAGGATTTTGCAAACGAAAAGAAATGAAATGGGAAAATAAATAGATAAGAATTAAAATAATATAGGAAATCGATGAGCAAATGGATGAATAACAAATAAAATCAGTAAATAAATATATATATAAGGATTAAAATAGAGCATAAAAGAAGGATGTCAATAAATAAGGACTATAATACAATGGAGAGTAAACAAGGAAATAAATATTTAAGAAAATGATTTAAATAATAGACGGAGACAAAATTAATCAGCATACATTGATGACAAGTAGATACATTTTTCCCCAAGTCGCAGCTATGTCTTCTCGCGTCGGAATTTTGTTTTGATGCAAGACGACGAGGAAGAGGGTTCTGCGAACGACAAGAATAAAATGGGGAATAAACAAGGAAATTAATGAATAAGAAATAAGATAGGAAAATAAATAAATCAGGATAAAAAAAATAGAGAATAAAAAAGAAAATAAATGAATAAGTATTCAAATCAAGAATAAATAACGAAACAAGAAAATATGGCTATTAAAAAAAAAAATAGACAGAGATGAAATTACTCTGCTTGCATTGATGGCAAGTAGCTCTATTTTTCCCCAAGTCTCGGCCATTCCTGCCCGCGTCAGAATTTCGTCTCTACTTAAAACGAGGTGGGAAAAAGTTTTGCGAACGAGATGAAATGAAATAGGGAACTCAATAAAGGATTAAATGGGGAATAAGAAATAAGAAATAAAATAGGAAACAAAACAAGAAATAAATAAATAGAATAGGGAAATATGCAAATAAGGATTACAATAGAATAGGGAATAGTGGGATGTGAAGTCGAATACGGTGGGGAATGTAATAGGGGAAGAACCCCATACAATGGAAGCTACAATAAAAAATAGAGTGGAGAACAAAAAAAAATCCGTAATGGAATAAGGAAATAATTAAAGAAATGAACAAATAAAAAAAGAAATTGGGTAATAAGTAAATAAGGATGATGACAGAATAAAAAATAAATAAACAAATAAGTAATAAAATAAGGAAATAAATAAATGAATAAATGAATTAGGGAATCGTGAACTTTCTTCGACTGCGACCGAACGGATTTTTTCCGCGATGGGGAGGAAAGGCAGGGTGGGGAGATCTGGGAAAGACCAGAAGAATGGCCAGGTAATATATTTCGCGGGGGAATGTGCTTATCGGTATTCGGGACAACGGCGCAAATGCGTGGAGAAAAGTACGCGACTTAAACATAGACATATATATATATATATATATATATATATATATATATATATATATGCTCAGAGTTATGATGACATCGAGTTAGCATCGTAATTTCCAAAGTGTTATTTTACCACCTCCCTTATCTCGATCGACTCCGAGGCCGTCGCAGCGTACGTGCATTAGAGCGTATGATCACGTATTTGACACGTCACATCGATATCACACGCGTACTGGCGGGTTCCGCGTGTCGCCGGTCGCGTGGGAACCGTCCAGGTCACGCGTCCACGTATCGCGTGCGGAATCGTTAATCGTGCCAACTCGCGTCTCGTCTTCGTCTTGTTCCTTTATCCACTTTACACGCTCACCGTATTCTTATCTCTCTTTATATATCGTCTACACCTTTCTCTCTTTCTCTTTCTCTCTCTCCGTACACCATCCGAGTCATACACGGTACGATAAGAAGCGTCGATTTGTAATCACGAGTACGGGATCTCGAAATGCCCGTCGGGAAATTCATCCCACGAGAGCGCCAGGCCTGAGGATCCGACCACAGTTGCGTCTCGCCTAGGGCGCGCGAAAATGATTAAAATAATCGCCGGTGATAAAAATAGCTGCAAGTTATTGCTCATCCTCAGATTTGAAAAATAGACACCCACACATGTTTTAAGGGTGTCTCGAAATGATTTGACGTTTTTATTTATTGATGAAACGAATTGTTTATTTGAAAAGTACGAATATTTTTATTTTGATATGAGGTACACACATGGAGGTTATGTGTGGAACACAATATCCGATGAATGGCATGGACTTGGAAGACATACCGCAAAGTGGAGTTACTTTGAACAGGTTTTGGAAGTTTTTTGTAGGTAACTTTTTTTTTAACATCCTAAATTTTAACTTTTTTGCTTCAAAAGAACTAGTTGTCCTTTGGGTATCAAATGTATAAGAAAGTCAAGCCTCCCCCCCCCCCCACACAATTTTGTATAATTTTTTTTAAATGTCGAAGTAACCTCGAGGGTGGGGTTTCGTTGACAAGGCATTGGAACGCAACTTATGTCAAAGATTGAGTGTTACTTTGACATCATTTTGATGAAAATGTGTAATATTTTATGCATTATACATGGAATTAAAAAAAAAACTACGGTTTTTACAATTAAATTGGCATCTTTATGAAGGGGGCAACCCTCTCTGGAAACTTCAAAAAATCGTTTTTTGCATATTGTTATAGTGTGAACTTTCAAGAATATTTTAAGACCAACCTTGACATTCCAAAAATTGACGAAGTTATACTTATTTTAGTAAAACACTGTGTGTTGGATTAAGGGGTAAGGCTGCAGTTGAATTTTCAAAAAATCGATTTTTTTGCATATTGTTATAGTGTGAACTTTCAAGAATATTTTAAAACCAACCTTGACATTATAAAAATTGACGAAGTTACACTTATTTTAGTAGAACACTGTGTCTTGGGTTAAGGAGTAAGGCCACAGTAGAATTTTCAAAAAATCGATTTTTTTCTCGCTAAAACGGTGCTTTATCATCATAAGAATAAGTTACTATTCGCTCTATGGCATGACATTTTTGTTTCACCGACTTTGAGGTACAGTACCTAAAACTTTAAACGCGTTTTTCTCGAAACACCTTTTTTCCAATTGGCGTGACAAATAACTTCAACAATTTTCACTCGATTTACATGAAATCTAAAAGTTATGTTCCTAATGGCATTTCGCAGAGAAGTACGTACGGAATTTCTGATTAATCGAAAACTTTTCATTTTATGAGCACTTTTATACAAAACATTTCACGGAAAATTCATTCAAATACCTACAACTTTTGAATAAAACAATATTTTTTAAATTCCGTACGAACTTCTCTAGGTATTCTAATGTAGATTGACGAGAATTTTTGTTTGTTGTTCTAGGTAAAACATTGTGGATGCTGAATGTCACGCCGCGGAGCGCCCAAAAAAAGATCACAAAAGAAAAAATTAGTCGGCCATTTCGTACATGGAAAAAATATATATATATATTTTTTAACAGCTTGATATTCATACTAAATAGATGTGGAATTAATTTTATGAGCGAATCACTTTTCTATACGAAAAAAATTGTTAAATTCGCTGATTTATTGATTGAGATCGTTTTATACCCGTTATTGTGGTCTAACCCCTTAAGGATGATTCGCGTGTGACGGAAGCGGACATCAAAGCCCAAGAACACTCAAAAGAGGCCCAAACTGCCCGCAGATTGGAACCAGAAACGTGTGTACAACATGCTGGGAAAAAATAAATTTATTCCAACCAATGTGTTACTAGGAACATTCATTATTCTGACCCTTCAAGTTGGACTTCCAGAGAGGGATAATACCCCGTTAAGGAAATATTTTACAAAAAAACATCATGTACCTAGGGCACTATTATAAACACTTAATCAGTCTTATAATTATCATTGAGATTAACATCATCCTTAGCAACATTATAATAAACTTGTACAACAAATTTATACACATTTAAATTCGCACACAGTTAAACCGTATTTTGGCGCTCTGTTAAAGTAGCCCCAAAAACGGCCAAAGTTACCCTTAATGTCTATTTAACCCAGTTTTACGGTATTCTTTCAATGAGGTGGCGCCACCTGCCACACTGAGGGCGAACAATGCAGTCATTGCAGATGAAGTTTCAAGATCGTGCGATTGGACGCCATTGGACTCCTTTCTTTGCAATTTTCTGAAAGGAAAAGTGTATGGCAATGATCCACAGCCCGTTCCGGAGCTCAAGCAAGCAATTGGACAATCAATGGAATCAGTCCGCAATTATACCAAAATGTCATTGAAAATTTCGCCAAAATAGTGAACGTTTGCAAACAGAGACGAGGCCGCCTTTTTTTTGCATATTGTATTCTACACATAATCTCCATGTTTTTACCTTATATTAAAACAAAAATATTCCAACTTTTCAAATAAATAATACGTTTTATTAATGAATTTAAATGTCAGGTCATTTTGTGACACCCTATACTTTTACAGGGTCTATCATATTTAAGGGGTTACCCCCACTTGCGATTTTGAAAAAATCGATTTTTTTATTGCATTTTTTTGAAGTATAAGTATCTAAGAATATGTCCTGAAAATTTCAAGTCGATCCGAACAAAATTGACTGAGATATGAGCGTTGAAAGAGAAGAATCCGCGTTGAAAGAGCCGTTGAAAGAGAAACTTTAAACGCGTTTTTCTCAAAATGGCATTTCTGAAGTCGGTGACCAAGATTACTCGAACACTAATGAACCGATCTTCTCGAAATTTTGCAGGCTTATTTAATACATAAAAATGTAGTCTTTAATCGTTCGATATTTTTTTCGAAAAAAATGGCCGTTTTATAGCCAAAAAACGGCCGTTTTTTTTCGTTAAAATCGAACCATTAACTTTGACTGTCCGCCATTTAGTGAAAAATGAATATTTTTTAAAATCCTTCGATTAAAGACTAGTTTATACTTATATTTGACTAAATCCATCCGCATTTTTTTTTCGGATGATCCACTTCGCCGCAATGTTGGTCACCGCAAACCGTGTATATAAAAACATTTTTTCATTGACGGCCATTTGCCACTAAACAATGTAATATTTTTCAATAAAAAAACTACTGAAAGTTCTCCAAGATGTGTTCTTTAAGATGGTATATTGATCGATTAAAAAAGTTTTGTAGTTTTCTTTAAAAAAATTCATGGAAAAGTTCTTTTTTTTGCGCTACAAGTGGGGGTAACGCCTTAATAGGTAACCTATTAAAATGAAATACAAATCTAAATATCTCGGATCACTACCAAATATTCGGTAGTGAACCGGGATATTTAAATTTGTATAATCGACACTGACCTTGGATGACCCTGTACGCCTTTGACCTCCTAATGTTTTTCACGCGGCTGGAGATGCTCCACAAGATGGTTGAAAAAAAATGTACCATTCCATTGAATTGGAGGTGACCTTCAGTGTGCGTCAGTGTCTCTACCGAAATGAACAAAATTGGTCGCATTTGATGGCCCCCTTCACACCGTACAACTTTCGTCTGGAACATTTTTTTATGACGTCGATAATTACCGAGTTATTTCGGGTGGCAGAGATAAGAGGGACACCCTGTATATAGCGAGTTAATCGACGAATAGAACAAAACTCATTGTTATTACCATCTCATCGTTAGAGTCGTTCTAATTCATGCCGTTACATGGACGAGAATGCCTTGCCTATTAAATGAGATGTCTCTACACACGCACTATCGATGTTTACTTTCAAATCGTACGGTTCGAGTATACATGTAAATACATAACTCGATGTATATACGTATATGGGCGCGTGATTATGTGCACGTATGTACGTATCCCAGTTCGAACATTCGAGCTCAATCCTGGGAACCTTCTGATCAGTAATTTTTTTCGTGAAAGGCGTGACACACCGATATAAAATGCAATTCAGCTTCGTCTGGGCTGCTTTTTTTTTTAAACTTCTTTGGGTTTCTTCGGATATTGTCTCGCCGAACGTACCAATATATATTATGCGAATATAAATTGCATGTGTGGCACGCTGATATACCAATATATATACGTACTCATTCTATATCTGTCTTTTGTATGTATATTTTATGTCTATATCTTTTTACACATGTTTTATATATATTTTATATGTATTTCAAAGTCTAGGCTGTTTTGACAAGAATTCTTTGGGTTTCGTCTGATATTGTCTTGACGAATGTATAGGTATACGCGAATTAGGGGGAGGGTAGGGGTTTCAGCGTAAAAAAAAACACTTTTGGGAATTTTTTTTTTCATCTACATGGCAAGACAAGAGAGAGTAAATTTATTGAAACCTTTTGTACATTATTGTGTCATTTCAAGAACATTCCGTGAAATTTTTACGCGAAAATATCCACAAACAAGCCGGTGACAAAGCCTTTCCAAGAACGCCTTTGGAAAAACACGATTTGCGGTCTGAAATCAAATACCATTAAAATTTAGTCAAAGTATCATCAAATCCTCCCCCCAACGGTCTTTGATAATTTTTTTTTTCATTTCTGAATTTTTGGTGGTCATGTAAAGTGAAAAATGCTATTGTTCACGAAAAAATCCGCCATTTTGGGGGTGGAAAACCCCCTCAATGTAAAAAAAATCTCAAACTAACCGTTGGGGGGAGGCATTTCATATGTAGAAAGCGTGTACCAAGTTTTAAATAACTCGGTCATGTAGTTTTCAAATGGCAGTGAATACGGACTTTGAAAAAGTGGTTTCGAGAAAAACGCGGCACCGGCTTGTTTGTGGATATTTTCGCGTACAAATTTCAGGGAATGTTCGTGAAATAACACTTAACAATGTACAAAAGGTTTCAATAAATTTACTCTAGTTATATAGATGAAAAAAAAATCGCTAAAAAGGGTCTTTTTTTTCACGCTGAACCCCCTACCCTTCCCTTAAAACTGCATATGTAGCACGCTCTCATACTGCGTACTTATCCTATATATACATTTTTTCAATATATTTTACAAATATATTTTCGTTACACATATTTTTTCTATCGTACATTCCATGGTACTGGATCTTCCCCCCTTATTACATTCCCTACCATATTACACTTCCCTAAAAAAAGAAGAAAAAACATTTTGAAACATTGTTTACTTATATTTTATGAATATTTCATAGTCTAAGCTTTTTTTTCTAATTCTTTGGCTTTCTCTCGATATTGTCTCGCCAAACGTACAGACATCAATACACGAATATAAATTGCATATATGGCACGCTCATATTCAAGTAACCGAATTCATTCTACATATTTATAGGTTTATATAGTTTTATGATATTTATTCGATTCATATTGAATGAAAATTAGAGGAATAATAAATATTATTCTGTTATGTACCTCCAAATTCGTTTCGTACTCCCTTGAGTGGTGTACGAATTTTTTTTTTTCGCACACCACTGTGAATAGTGAAAAAAATCGATTTTTTTGCATTTTCTCAAAGTGTACATAAATGTGTTTTTTTTTCAAATTTTAGCTTCCATTTGTACAGGGTTCTTCCCCGTATTATAATAATAATAATAATTAATTAATGATATTATTATTAATCCCCTTATTATAATTATTATTAATTATTACAATTATTATTAATCCCCTTATTACAATTATTATTGTATTTTTGTTTATTTTTGTTTATTTTTTATATATTATATTTTATATATATTTCAAAGTCGAAGATTTCTTTTCTACAATTCTTTGGGTTTATTCTGATATTGTCTCGCCGGACGTACAGACATATATACGCGAATATAAATTGCATATGTGGCACGCTGATATACAAATATGGGTACTTATTCTATATATATATATATATATATATATATATATATATATATATATATATATATATATTTTTTTTTTTAACATATGTGTGTACATGCACGTCCACGTACGAAAAACATATATACGTATCTTCGCGATATTCTTAAGTGTTACGCGCGTGCTTGGAATTCAGCGGGAAAATTAGAACTTTTGTATCATACAGCAAGCATACAATACATATAAATATATCGGACGTATAAAGTTCCACCGCGATGTTTGCTGACATATATATATATGTATATGTATATATATATATATATATATATATATATATATATATATATATATATATATATATATATATATATATATATATACATTTATATGTAGGTGTATAAACCGGCAACGATTCTACGAGTTACCGCCCGACGGGTTTAAAGATTTATCGCCGTCATGAAAAGCTAGTATACGCGGCAGCATTATACCGCAAATGTTGTACGATTGCAGCTGTATATGTATACAGATTGTAACGGGGTGCAATATATACATAAATATATACGTATATATAGATTTTGAAGTATCGCCCCGATGGCTATATCGAGCAAGTTTCAATGACAATTTGTTTGATATTTTTGGCTCAATCCAATCGGAGCTCTCATTTGCCAAAGGGAAATGAAAATGGTTTTCCCATAGGGCACTTTTTCTGCCGCAATTGCTGTCGAAACGTAAGATTCATTTTTTTTTCGCAAAAAGTATTGTGTTTTTTCCTCACGGGGGACTAATTATTGGAGCGCGGTCAATTTAGCGGGGGATGGATAGAAAATGATCCGTATGCACGACGCGATGCCTCTTATACGCGCCTCGAAAGATAACGAGACGAGGACGGAGAAATTCTCATTCTGCCTCTACGACGAATATACGCGCAACGACATTGCCGCGACGAAAGCATGTAGAAAAAAAAGAAATATGAATGAACGAAAAACAAGGGATGCGGCTAGTTGCGGTGGGGCCCAGGGGAGATTTCGCTAATTTTGGGAGCTTCGAAAAAAAATTCAGGTTTTTTTGTAAAAAAAATTAGAAATTGGGGTGTTTTCGGATTTATGGTTTTGGGAGATTTCTTATATGAATGCTCGTTAAGGTCCTTGTGGAATGACAATTTTGAAAGCCAAGCGGAAATGATATAAAAAATTGTTATCGATTATAAATTGTACATAAGGTACCTGCGGGTAATAAAGCCTAACTAAGGGATATTTTAAATAAAATGAAAAATATCCAATTTAACCGAAATTTTTAAATTATAATCATTATTCAGGTTCAGTTTCTGTAAAATACAAACGAAAAATGGTAACTAGTACCATACGGGGAGGGTAGGGGTTTGCACTTTTGAAAAATCGATTTTTTTTGTCGTCTTTTCTTATAGTTAAACATTTCAAGAATATAATCCCAAAATTTCAAGTCAATCAGAACAAAACTCTCGAAGTTATTGACTATTTAGTCCCGTTCTTCTAATACTGTAGCTCCGACTTCTCTAAACTTCAAACGCGTTTTTCTCGAAACCACTTTTTCAAAGTCCGTGTTCACTGCCATTTGAAAACTACATGACCGATTTATTTCAAACTTGGTACACACTTTCTACATATAAAATACCTCCCCCCAATGGTTAGTTCGAGATCTTTTTTACATTGAGGGGGTTTTCCACCCCTAAAATGGCGGAATTTTTCGTGAAAAATAGCACTTTTCACTTTACATGACCACCAAAAATTTAGAAATGAAAAAAAAATTATCAAAGACCGTTGGGGGGAGGATTTGATGATACTTTGACTAAATTTTAATGGTACTTGATTTCAGATAATTTCTAGCTGGGATACAGTGAATACCGCAAATCGTGCTTTTCCAAAGGCGGTCTTGGAAAAGCTTTGTCACCGGCTTGTTTGTCGATATTTTCGCGTACAAATTTCACGGAATGTTCTTGAAATGACACTTAACAATGTACAAAAGGTTTCAATAAATGTACTTTATCCATATAGATGAAAAAAAATCGCAAAAATGTTATTTTTTTCACGCTGAAACCCCTACCCTCCCGATAAGCAAAAACAAAATTAAACATTTTTAAAAATCTTGTTAGTAGGCCTAGGGTAGGATAATAAGGCCGGCTTTAACACACTTAAGGCCGGATGTACATTTACAACGATAAAAAAAAACAATTTCTTTTTTTACCCTTTAAATTATAGAACTATATATGTAGAATATTTTCCTAAAGTTTCAAAGCGCAATTCGAAAAGCTTCAAACGTTACAGCCCGTCAACGCTGTGCCTCACCGCTCGGATTCGGAGCGGGCGTGAACTTGAAACGCGTTTTTCTCAAAACTGCATTATCGAAATTGGCGTGTAGGATAACTCGAAAACTATTAAGCCGATTGAGTTGAAACTTGGTAGAAATATTGATAATATTGGTACCTTCTACTTGACGAAAATTGTTTTTGAAAAATTGGAAAAAACTACTTCTTTCATTCACATTTTACAGAAATGTTGGGTAGATTTTTTATTTTTCTTTTGTAAATGCGTGCCATTTTCTTCATTTTAATTACCGTCACATAGAAACTATACACGTTCTAACTGAAAAAATGTTTGAACTTTTTTGCAAATCAAAGTGTATCATTCCGTCATTTTGATGATGAATTAATTTTAAAAAATTGTTTCGTCTATTTAAATATACTATTAAAGTATACCTAATCTTTGATAATTGTAGAATCATTATTTCTCAGTTCAAAAAATCCCTCAATATTGCTTATTTTTTTCCCGTCCAAATGTATATCCCGCCTTAAACAATCAAACTATACGTAATATATTTGGTATTTGAGATCCATAATCTTCTGCAGCTTTGTACGAACGTGATTTATCTACAATAGACATACATTGCAGAATACAAGAAAGGTTATTTCGTGCTATTGCAACCTCAAATAAAAAAATTATGACGATTTGAACGCGAAATTTCGAGCACTGAAAAAAAAACGAATAAATATCATATCTGAACTACCGTGACGCTTAGGACATAGGGTCTAGGGTAAAAAAATTAGCAAATGACCCCCCCCCCCCCTCCCCCCAAATCTTCCACAAAAATGTGACGGTCCATGCGCCAAACATCCTGTACATAAAGTTATGAGAATCGGAAATTCACTGTCAAGCGTTTTATATTGATATTTAGGATTTAGCGAGACTTTTGCGAAATCATTGCGAATCGGATTTAATAGAATCGGAAACGAGATTGGAAGGAGTTCTGCGGATCGGTCGATCTGTTCATCTTAAATCGTGCACAATTGCCTGTACATGCACACACACACACACACACGCACATCTCTCTCTTTCTCTCTCTATATATACATACATACATACATACATACATACATATATATATATATATATATATATATATATATATATATATATATATATATATATATATATATATATATATTATAAATTGATGAGGAACGGCGGTCCATACAGGCCGTGCAAGACACACGCATTCGCGGTTGGGGATTACTGAATCATTGAGGACTTTAAGACAGAAACCGTGTTCATTGGACGACACGCCACCTTCGCACTCTCGAGCTTGTCGCCTGATATGTAACATTGGATTATATTCACTTCATCCCAGTTCACCAGCCTGGTATTTCCGATTCCTTAAGTCTGTGCAATATACACCCACGTATCGTATCACCCTCTCTCTCTCTCTCTCGCTCTCGATTTAGCGCTCGTATCTATGGGTCATTCAACACAAAGCTCAGCGTCTTAACCCGAGCCAATTTTTCCACCCGTTCGTAAATTGTGAAAAGTGTCGTCGAGGAAAAAAAAATTCTCACGTAGGTTCTTGTCCTAATTTTGCCTCCATCGTTATTAACTTCGAGAAAATTATCGCGCCCGAAATAATTTCGGTTTGGGTGAAACGTCCTGTATACAAATATACATGTGTGTGTGTATGTGTGTGTGTGTGTGTGTGTGTGTGCGTATTGTGGATACGTACAGTAAATGGCCGTATCCACAATTTTGCCGGAGAATAAATTTCACGAGGTCGCAAACCACTGTTGAGCCATATATATGCCGTGTACACCCTCCGTACACATACGTACATTCGTCGCGTACGTATACGCTGACGCTTACCGTCGCAAGGCAACATTATGCTTTCATGAACATTAGGGCCTTCGCTAGTAAGTGGATGAGATCAATTTCTCGTGTTCGCGGATTCTCGTGAGTAACGCAAGGAAACACACAGACCAAACGCGTGTGTACAACCATGTATATATATATATATATATATATATATATATATATGTATGCACGTGGAATTGTGCAGAGATCAAGGAAAAACTAAAAGACGAAATAAAAGCGGGTGCTCTTCTGTACGATAGAAAGATGAGTGAGAAGGATATATGTATATACAGGGTGTCCTGTTATGAATGGATAATCCTGCAACTGTCGATAGGTCAGACCATGTCCTACTATATGCTGGAATTTCAGTTTAGTAAAAGTTCCACGGTTTTCGAGATATTGGGCTTTATGTAATTTAAAAAAAAAATCGTCGCCTTTTGGTTTTTCGCATGGAATTTCTACAAATGATATGATTCGCCAATAAATGAGCAACTTTTTTAAGGAATTGACACGATGTGCGTAGTAATTTTTTTTACACCGCAGGCTATCAACGATGTTCGAATTGGTTTGTATGAAAATTCTGCATAACATCTTTTTTCATAAAGTTTCCGGCTATACCAGTGTGAACGCTGAAAATTTGGGAGATTTTCGGGAATTTTTTGGAAGAAAAGTACTGAATTAAATGTTTCGGAAAATTAAGAATATATTTGGCTATATTTGACCTATCTTACATAACTTTTTCATAGAAAAATATTGAGATCCAAGCGACTTGTGCGCTGCCTTCGGAGGCGCCAAAAAAAAGTTCCTCCACTGCTTACATGATTCCGGTCGAGTCAGTAGCTGAAACCGGAAGAGGAAAAAATGTCGTTAAAGTGGAAGGTATTTCCTGTACAATAACGTAGGATTTTCGAAAAATATGAAAATCTAACAAAATTGCGTCGTTATGAAAAAAAAGTGGTGTTGCCTATAAAATGTTAGTTTTTTTAAATGCCATCCATTTTGCCGTCAATTTTCATCCAATCAAAAATATCCTACGTCATTGTAGAGTAAATATATTCAAGAACACTCAGTTCAAATTTCAAGTCAATCGGGCAATTGCTCTTTGAGTTACAATGTCAGCAAATTTGAAAAATCTCATTTTGAGAAAAACGCGTTTAAAGATTCAACTATCGATTTTTGCAAGATAAAATTATTAAAGATACGACCTTGAAAATTTTTACAGGATATTCTTGAAAGTATAAAATGTCGAAAAAGGAAAAAAAATCGATTTTTCAAAAGCGTCACACTGGTATAACCCCTTAAGGTAAAAAAGAAGGCTTTTCTAGATAAAATAACCAGTGCTTATTTTTAGATAGTGTTTTTTAAAAAACCGGGTCTAAAAAGTTATCATTTGCAGAAATGGCATGCGAAAAGCCAAGAGCAGATGATTTTTATCTCGAAAAGTGTGGGACTTTTACTAAACTGAAATTCCAGCATATAGTAGAACATGATCTGACCTAACGACAGTTGCAGGATTGTCCATTGATAACAGGACACCCTGTATACATGTTGTATGTTCGAGGCGTCGAAATATTCCCCATTCGCTGAGAACACGTTGAATATTTCATCCACCAAACTGCCTCGAGGAGTTATTGTTTGGAAATTTAGTCAAGCCCGCGGTAATGGGATACTTTACGTACGGTGGGTAGCAAGAGTTATCGACTTGCAGTGAATTATTTAACGCCCCATCTATTCCAATACTTTCATCAACCATTGTTTCGACCGATCACTTCGCTGCTCTCGTAATACACACCGAATCACATTACGATGTAGATATCGAAATTATTTTTTTTTGCAATTAAATCCGCCTTGAATTGAATACTGTGGTTCGGGAAGGGATCTTAGATCCTTTCAATTGCGTTGAAATGAAAGGATGGGAGTCATCGATTGCGAGCCGTCGAAGTTTTTACATCGAACGGAGTTTGAGAGGAGTAGAATACCTTTAATAAAATTAAAGATATTTAATTTCATTTAATTTAAAATCAAGTATCTTTAATTTTGCGTGAATCGGTAGGTGGACAAAATGGACTGGCGGCGGAAAAGTTTGGGGAGGTGTAAGTAGGAAGTAGTTGAAAAATCAATTTTAAAAATCGATAAGATTGATAAAGAAATAGAAAAAATACAAAAATAAGTAGAAAAAATAAATAATTAGATCGAAAAAAAAATCAAAACAAGAAGAAAAGATTAATAAATAAATAAATGGAAGGTATGCAAAAAATAAAAAATAAATATATATATAAAAATAGAAAAACTACAAAAATAAATAGAGGAGATGACTAAATCAATAGAAAGAATAGAAAAATAAATAGAAAAGATTAATAAATCAATACAAAAATACGAAAATAAATCGTGGAAATAGATAAATGAATAGAAAAAATACAAAAATAAATAGAGGCTAAATAAATTTTAAAAATTGCAAATAAAATCGAAGAGTTTGATAATTTAGTATACAAAAATACAAAAATAAATGGGAAAAAATGAACAAATAAATAACTTCAATCAAAAGACTTCGAGACTAATTGATTGTTAAACCTGAAGCTTTTCTTTTTCCATAAAACAACGATATTAATCTATGAAACTTTTTCTCGTCCTTGATTGGCGAGATAAAAGAACAGGAGCGAAACGGACATGCAGATTCACCGATCGTCGCTTCGGATCAAGCCAAGTTTTATTCGCTCGGTGTGTCCTGAGGGATCGTCGTTTCTCTCCCTCCCTGAATCTTTGTCAAACGGCAAGAACGCGCTAGCAACAAAAGTGAGAGAAAACAGGAGATGTATATACAGAGAACGAAGGAGGATAAAGTATAGGAGCAAAGTGAGCACCGAGGGGGCTGGTGTGCGGAGGGACGCGGGGGGATGCTGGAACGGGAGTTTTGCACATAAATCTGGTCTTCCTACGGGAACAGGTTCTCGGGGGACATGAACGCAGGACAGCAAGGAAAGGGACTTGAAGCACTCTTTTCTTTATTGGACCGCTGAGAATGTCGTTGTCAACTCTCGTCTTTGCTCGACGAAAACGAGAGTCACGAGTTATTCCGAACAAAAGAAGATTTTTGAAAAAGCATACGCCGCTGGCTAAAACTGTACAAATTTTGAAATATATTCGTCGACACAAAACATTGCAGATTTTAGCCCAAAATGACGCACAGGAATATTGAAGGTACCTTTCAAATTTCGAAAAAAGTATTTTTTTTTAATTTTAGATAAAAAATATACAAAAATTAGGAAAAAGCATTTTTTTCTGATTTTTTTTGTGTTTTGTTTACTCATTAGGTGAGTGAACATAGTTTTTCTTTTTTTGCGATTTTTTCTACTCTGATACTCTCGTGTCATATTTTCAAAAACGGCGATCGGAATTTCTTGAAGGGTTCGAAAGAGCCGAGAACCGTCTCCAATTTGTCGCTAAAAATTTTTTGTTTCCGTTTTCGAAAATCCTCTCGAGAATGTAAAAAAAGATTAAAAATAAAATTCAAATTAAAAGTTAAAAACAGATGGACACGAAAAAAATGATTAAAAATAAAAAATAAAGACGTAAAAAATTTGAAATTTTTAGAAAAGATTAGAGTTTAAAAGAAAATAAATTTATGAAAAAGTCATTATTGTGACTACTTGCGGTTGGGAAAACAGGGTCAAAAACAATCGAAAAAAATGATAAAATTAAATAATCGAACAACTGCATCGAGAATTCATATTTAATTTATCCACGTGCGGTGTACGTGCTAAAAATAGTATGCAATGTTTCGCCGGATATTGCGTTGGGTTTTCATCGATATATTCCATACATATACACACAGACTCGTGTACGTTCGTACACATTCGATAACGAACAGTCATGTTGATACGCCAGAGATATTCTGGTACTGATGATAAAACACATTAAGGTAAAGCTCGCGAGGCTGATGCACTCTCCTCGAATATGCGTAAATCTTAACACACGAGGAACACGGCCACATTGTTATTCGACGCAATACACCGAGAGGGAGAGCGAGAGAGCGAGCGGGTGGAAAGGAAAATGAAGTCGTGGATATTTCGACCGATTTTATTGCCTCGGATTTTCCTTGAATCGTGTAAGAAGAGCAGCCGCAGTCCATACGTCAAAGATATAAATCCACTATACGTAAAATATGTTCCGGAGTCTGTGAGCTTTCGTTTCGCGAATACATATATATGCATCCTTTTCTCTCTTTCACTTCTTCACACCCGGACAGCTTCACATGTGAAAGAAATTCTTTCATTGGAAAAATGTTATTAATCCAAATAAAATTACTTGAATTTCAATTTGAAAAAAATGATTTTGTTTTTTATTTTTTAAATTATATTTTGCTTCCACAAGGCAAATTACTCGAATTTCCTTAAATTAAATATAATTTCGTTTTGTTAAGAAAAATCCAATGAATTCTCGCATTGGAGAAATATTATTAATCTTAAAAAACACTTGAATTTCAATTAAAACTTTTTTTCTTATAGTAATTTAAATATTATTCTATATTATTTCATTATTTATTTATTTTTACAAAAAAGGTTTGCTTTCACAAAGCAAATGACTAGAATACTGGAATTTCTTTGAAAAAATATAGTTTTGTTTTGCTAACGAAATAAAGACATTCTTGAATTGGAAGAATGTTATTGATTCAAATAAAGTCACTTGAATATCAATTTAAAAGAAATTACATTATTTTTTATTTTCCCACATAAATTTTGCTTCCACAAATCAACCTACTCCAATTTCTTGGAACAAAATATAACTTTTCCGTTTTCCAGGATCGACATTAATGCTCCGTAGAATAAAGGTTATTAATGAGGAAAAAAATGTAGAAAATTTGATTACGTTAGCAAAAAAGTTAATTAATGTTTATTGAATTTAATAAAAATGAATTAAAGTGTATTCGAATGAAACTTTATTTATTGAAAGTTTATCAAAAAAAAGTTTTTTCAACAGCAAATAAAATATTCAAGTCTTCATAAAAACAATTCTTCATTTATATCAATAATAATCCTTACCAACATTTTTTTTAAAATTATTTCTAGAAATATACATACCCACAACTGAATACTGATTGATTCTCATACTTCGTACACAACAATTCCAATAAAAATTGTTGCCAAAACTGACATAATTGCGTCTACTCCCAAATACTTCAAATTCCATAACGTGAGTCGAATTTCCTGATTCTAAAGCAAGAAAAAAAGCAATAAAAGAAAATCAAGATTGAAAAAAAAAATAATAGCCCGAATGTTGAGCTATATATTTGGGCATGCCAAAATGGAGTTCGGACGCGCCAATGAGGCCGCTAAGCTTCGGTCGAAGAGTATTGACCAAAAAAACATTGAATTGAATATCGGGCGGTGCTTAGTATTCGTGGTTTATATTTATTTGCGCGAGGCTGTTATGGAATGCGCCCTATATGAGTAACTGTCGTGTCTCGGTTGAAGGACACACGTCACGTTTTCGTGCCGCATTTGGCAAGCCCGCGAATAGCATTCCAATAAAAATACCAATTAAATTCGAAACAATTCGACGCGTTCGGTTAAAAAGTCGAGAGATTCATTGAATTCGATCGAACGTAATCGTTGGATCGTTGTGACTCTTTCTCTCTCTCTCTCTCTCTCTCTCTCTCTCTCTCTCTCTCTCTCTCTCTCTTTCTCTCTCTCTCTCGAAATACCGATCGAATCGGCTCGTACACACTCGCACAGACGAGCCGAATGCGTGACGCAAGGTTTGGGGTTGTTGGTGTGGCGATCTGTATAGCGCAGGGATGCTGCCGTTTCACTCTCGCGAGAAATCGCATCTGGATGCTGGGAGGAAGGAAGGAAGTAGAGGAAGGGAGAGAGAAAGAGAGGGGGAGAAATGAAAAGAGGCGTGCGCGTGTGCACAAACGTGGAATTTGTAAGAGCGCCGTTTTTATGGGGATAAAAAGGTCGAGAAAAACGAGGGGCGAGAGAGGGGTAGAGAGAGCGAGAGAGAGAGAGAGAGAGAGAGAGAGAGAGAGAGAGAGAGAGAGAGACTACTCGGTGACCAAGGTCCACGTGATAGCCAACAGATGGCGGTCCCATTGCCAAGAGTGTCTTCCCTGCCTCGAATCTCAAACCCTCGTATCCACAGGGTAAGTAAAAACTCTACCCCATAAAATATATACGCGACAATCGATATGAAAAAATCGACAGATTTTACACAAAGTGCAACTATATCATGGCATTGAAAATGTAATCAGACTTTTCGGGCAATAAAAAACAGGTACATGTAAATAATATGAGTAGATTTTTAGATTTTTTTCAAAAAATATCGATAAATTGAGGCACATAATGTTGGTTTGGATTTGTTTGGATTCGTTTTGAGTTTGTTGGGGTTAGTTTTGGGTTTGTTTGGATTGGTTATCCGTTTGGGATACATTGAGGCATATAGGTTGGCTTGGGTTTGTGTTGGATTTGTTTGTTTGGGTTGATATTGATTTTTGAAAAAATAGCCGCAGGCCAAAGAGAAAGTATCGATTTTTGGTGAAATAAACGCTCTATACTTGTTGATAAAAAAAAATATGCATTGAAAAGAAATTGCTTCGTGTGAGTACTGCTCTTTGATATGTAGAAGCAGCTTGTAAAATTTGAAGTTGATCGGTGCAGTGATTTTTAAGATATCGTGGCTACCGAACTTCAGAAAGTCACTTTGAGAAAAACGGAGTTAAAATTCGCCGGTTTGCGGAACCTGCCGATAAACACCCATAAGTCCCTCAATTTTAAACGGATCGACTTGAAATTTTCGACTTGAAAACCCAAAATCGGTATTTTCGAAAAACTTTAACCAGCTCTCAATGGAATTCAGTATCAAGCCTTAATATTTATATGTATAAGTAATAAGGATCGATATTGAATTCGACAGAAACTTTTGAATACCAACTTCGCATTAATGAAATTTAGTATTTGCCTTATGATTTATGCACATGAATCCAAAGCCTCGTACTCAATACGATTAATGAAAAGATTACCATTAAGGAGGTTGGAGCGATTCAATTGAGTCAAATGACGGTTTATTCATTTTTTGTTCAATGAACCTCAAAAAAATGCATACGAGGTACAGTTTTATTCTGAATATGCTAATTTTTTTCAACATATAATTCAACAGCAAACTCATGCATTTTAATATTTTTATTACGTAAAGTAGAAAAACTTTTGTGTTACTACCAACTTGAAAAAGTATAACATTATCGATGATTATTATCAAAAAACTACGACAACGAATGCTTTATACAATTCACAATGAAATTTTGAGTAATTTATAATTATGCCTATTCATATTTACGTCACGAGATTATTCGCCCATGGTTTACGATGCCAAGATGAGGATTTTTTTCTCTCAATGTTTACAAAGGTTCAGTTTGCGTTAACACGTTATTAGAAATAGTTTGACTGTGTGCCAGATAACAAAAAAAATGAAATTACCTTAAGTGTGAAAGTCTTGCCCATCTAACCGCACGTTAAATTACATACATTAAACTATTTTTTATCTCTGGTGTTTGGTGGTGAAAAAAGTTCAAAAAATTCGTAACGACTCAGTATAGTCTAAACAATAACATGTATTTTTTTTTAATTTAATCTTGGATTGTGGCTAACGCTCCAACCTCCTTAAAAGTGTCTCCAAACAACAATCGCAGTGCTATATCCTTCATCCTTGGACCTTTTGCGACGTCTGTCGCTGCCCAACTCGTGCTAGAGCTCCATCCCAATATCGATTGCTCCCCACGAACGCGCCCTTACATTTTCGCGTGTGACTTTCGTCCTATGCGTTTACCTAGACCATCCATGAATCGGCGATTCCGAAAAAGTATTGCGAAACTAGGGAAAAAGGGCAATATTTTTAGGCATTTTAATGCGGATTATTTGATAGCGAGAGTCTTCGTTTTTCGAGCATTTCGGTGAATTTACGCGATGTCCAATTGGTCGGGAAAATTTTCTGGTTACGAGAGATCCCGGGGACCCGGATATAACTTCGGTGCGGTCGCTTCATCCTGAGAAAGATGGCAGACCTGAGAGATGGTCTCTCTCTCTCTTTCTCTCTCTGTCTCTTAAGAAAGAAACAAATTGGCCTAGTCGGGTCCGCGCCGCTTCTTCGGCTTCCATCAGAGTGTGGATTAGAACTGAGGGAAATTCCATCATCGTTGATATATAAGCGTACACGTGGGACTACATAGTTCGAGGTATAATCACGACGAAGCTTAATGTAAGAAAAGTCCGCGAGAGAGAGAGAGAGAGAGAGAGAGAGAGAGAGAGAGAGAGAGAGAGAGAGAGAGTCGCTATTAAATCGAGGATAGCGAGACAGGGAGGTCATCATAGACCGTGGTCCACAAGGAAGAGGAGCAAAACCAGGAACAAGACAGCGAAATGAAAGAAAAAAAGAAAAACGCAGACGAGGAGGAATAAGACGACGAGGAAAATCCACGGGAGAGCGAAATCTTCTGGTGTGCGATGCCCTCCTTATAAATGAGTATGAGAAAGCCAGATAGAGTTCAGACGACGCGTACTAATAATTATAGCTTTGTGCTTCTCTCGTGCACGAGCAAGCTCGACGATCCAGCGATGCAAATTAACTGGTGGAGCGAAAGAGACTCGCGCGCTAACGTTATTAGTATTCGTGGCTATGCGTTTAAACTGCGTGACGATGGTGCCAGAGAGTCACTGATACGCGGACGACTCTGTGATTGTACTTTCGATGTACACACGCGTGTACATTCGTGCATACGTGAATGTATATATATATATATATATATGAAGACAGGATATTTTGAGTCCGTTTTATGTAGGCTTTCGGGCCATTTGGCTGTTTCGAGGCCAGTTTTGGATTTTTTTTTCGAATGAAACGTTGTTTTGGGAACTGGGATGGTTTTTGAAATGATCTTTGTGTGGATAGGCTTCCATTTATTTGGAGGTGACTCTGTAGACAGTAGGGGCACACGATGAGGAAGATGGGGGCGGTAGGCCACTGTGAGGAGGTGCATTGGAGACGAATGTCTTCGAAATAACCTTCGGATGTGTATTGGGGGGAAGATTTTGACACATGCATAGGACTGATGTTAATAAGCCGAGAATGGGAGCCAGGAAGAAGCTTTCAAATCGACAATTATATTCTTGAGTAGGCAGAGCGTGAGTGAGGAGAGTGAGAAAAGGAACATCGAGGAAGGAGACAAAGAGAGAGAGAGAGAGAGAGAGAGAGAGAGAGAGAGAGAGAGAGAGAGAGAGAGAATGAAACGAGGGTTGTCGCATCTGTTCCCTCGTAACGCTCGTCTCGGGCTCGTCTGGAGCAAAAGGTCGCAAGAGGCTACGCGAGATTCGCGAACGTTTAGAGAACTCGTCGCAAATGCAATTCTGACGCGTGTAGATTCGAAGTTTTGTGAAAGCGAAAAAAAATTTGTCGCCAACAGATTTCTCATTTGCTGGAAAAAAGTGTTTAAGTTGAATCAAATGATAAAATCATCTGGAAAAAGGTTTACTTTTCAATATAAACGTGATTGGTTTCTATTATAATAATAATTATTATTATTTATAGTATTATGATAAATTTATTGTAACTTTTTTATATTTTTATTATGATTGTCAGTATAATTTTATTGCAATTTTATTACAATTTCATTACACTTTTATTATAATTTCATTGTAACTTTGATACCATTTTTTAATAATTTTCGTGCAATTTGATTACAATTTTATAACGATTTTATTACAATTTTATTAGAAATTTATCATAATTTTATGACAACTTTGCTCCAATTTTATTGTAATTTCATTACACATTTATTACAATTTTATTACAATTTTACTATAATTTGATGACACTTTCATTATCATTTTATAATAATTCATTCTAATTTTATTACAATTTTATTATAATTTGATCATAATTTTATTACACTTTTGTTTGGGTTGCAATTTTCTTGCAATTGTATTACGATTTTCTAACGATTTTATACAAATTTCATTACAACTTTGTTCCAATTTTATTGCAGTCATACTACAATTTTACTATAATTTGATTACAATTTGATTATAATATAATTACAATTTTATTACGATTAAAATTCTTTTTATCGTAGATTCGATTGTTTGGGGTCTTTCCCCTTATTACATTCCCATGCTTCATTATTGCAATTTGAATACAATTTTCTTATCATTTTAGAATTTTTTTTTTTCACCACCTTATTTTAGGGCATAGATCGATAGGGCATCGAATCGAGTAAACGTCATGGGGCTGACGGGCCGTAGCCGGATCGGGGGAAAAATTAGCAGCGTCGATTCCGGAAGTTTGATTCGGGCGAAAATCTACTTTATTTCACGCTCCCGCGAAGTTGGCACGGGGACAGGAGCGCGATAAGCTATGCGCGCGGTATCTCGTAGCGGCAGTCGCGCGCTCATTCGCGCGCGGGACAACGCAATTTACTGAATTATGCGGTTATAATTGATAGCCTTTCGGGCGCGGGTTCGCGTCTCTCCGCGAGACAAACGCCGGTATCCTCTCTATGCGGGCTTTCCGTATCAGCGACGCGAATCGTGACAGCCGAACACATTGGCCTGAGAGTATCCTCACACGCGTGTCTCGTGGAATTCGGGCGCGTTCGCACTCGTCGCAGATCGCGCGCGAGAGCTGGACAGAGAATGGGACTAAGTCGAGGAAAGCGAAAACGCGAGAAGATTCATGTGCTCCGAATCTGTCGCGGGAACAAGAATGGCCGAATTGCGTGTCAAAAACGCGAGAAACGAATTCTTGAAAGAGACAACGATCAATTGATTGCAAAAACTTCCATCGTCACTTTCCTCCTCCCCGAGAGATGACAAAAAAGCTGTTCCGAGAGTTTCGTGTCCTCTAAAGATGTTTCTCTATTAGGAAAGTTGGAGCGTTGGCTGAAATACAAGATTAAAAAAAAAAATAAAAATAAAAATAATAAAATAAAAATAAAAAATAAAAATAAAAATAAAAATGCGAAATCAAAATAAAAATCGGAATAAGAAATAGAAATAATAATCAAAATAAAATAAAAAACGTCTAAGCGATAGGGGGAAGACGTACGAGATGGTCCCCTTAAGGGAGAATGCTCGTAATTTCAAAGATATTCAACAGAATCAACATCTGAAAGCGTTTACTACTGGCACATTTATCTATCTTACGATTGGCATGTTTGAAATTTTCATTTTATTAGGGTTTCGATAAAAAGATTTCCTTCTTTTAAGGGGGGATTGTCTTTTTTTTCGCAAAATTTACCGCTTTTTGGGAATTTTTTTGTGAAGAAAGTATACAACGGAAAACTTGTGAAACTTGGCATATAGTTTTATTGATCTGTTTACTACATACAAAAAAAATTTTGAACAATTTCATCAAAAAATCCCCCCTTAAACGCGTTTTTCTCGAAACAGCTTTTTCACAACTGGTGTGCACGATTTCTCAAAAACTATTCAACCGATTGCCTTCAAATTTGGACAGAATGCTCAGCTGACATCCTTTTATCGTTTGATGAAGCAAAAAAGCAATACGTTTAATAGTTTTTTATTTATAACAAAAAATCGATCAATTTTTTTCGAAAAATCGATACTTCAAGTTCAAAACGTCACCAAATCGTCAATTTTTTTTCCCTCTTCATCGAACGATAGCTATATGTGTCTAAAGTAAAATGCTTTTTGGGTTTTTGTTGCAGGATGAACGTGAAGGCTGTAATCGTGCACACCATCAAAAAAGGACCATCGCGCGTCGAGGGGGGTGGGAGGCGGATTTTTTGAAGAAATTGTTTAAAAATTTTTTTGTATGTAGTAAACAGATCAATAAAACTATATGCCAAGTTTCACAAGTTTTCCGTTGTATACTTTCGTCACAAAAAAATTCCCAAAAAGCGGTAAATTTTGCGAAAAAAAAGACAGTCCCCCCTTAAATCTTACATAACGATTGTCTTGGACACCCCGGCGTTTAAGAAGTTCCCTAGGGTATGGACAAGATGATCCCCCGGATCATTTGGCCCCGATTTTGGGATTTTTTGTATTGGAGGAATTAGGTAAATATGAGTAAAAATTTTCTCGAGTTTACAACATTTTTATATATATTAATCATCTTGGGGTACAACATAAGCTGAACTTACAAGTTAAATTACCTTTATATTATAAGTTTTATCTCACCCAACTAGAATTAAACTAAACCAGTCTCCTACAGCCAGTCTTAAATCACTTAGGTTTATCAATTATTATTTATGAGATAAATTGTACATTAATGGTGTAGTTTGAACATAAATAGACAATCTTTTTAAATAATCAAGACAACAAACTAAAATCATTGTGGTAGAACTCTTAATTAAGTGTTTCAATTTATTTTGGATTTATGAAATATTCTATTGAATATTCTCAAAACTATATTTGAAACAAATAGTATCGTAGTAAAAAACTTATTTGATTGAAATAGATCCTATTAAAATTAAATATTTTTTTTACAGAGCAATGAAAAATGTGATGAGATGGTGATTCATGAAGCAACAGCGAATTTCTCTTTTCAGACTGCATGTCAGGCCTTCACTTTTCACCCTGGTCAGGCCTTGATTTTTTACCCCGATCAGGCCTTGATTTTTTACCCTGATCAGACCGAAATCAGGAAAAGTGTCACAAAATGATCAGGGCTTGATAAAAAAATCCTGATTGAGGAGTGACAAAAGAAATCAGGATGGGTGATCCGGTCTTTTTTGTAGCCGGAGCAGGATTTCACACTTCGGGTGACGTAATTTTATTGGCTATTTGGCACCAAGATAAACCATTTCTAAAAACGGTTGAACGCAAACTAAACTTTGTAACATTTATAAGAAAAAAAACGCATCTTGCCTATAGTGAACCATATATATTCAATATTGAACCATCAAGGTTTGATAAGAAATTACGAACCTTGGCTGGCGAATGGAGAGCATTGCTGCTGGCCTCAATGTCCGCTAAGTTGCTGTTTTTCGGCGACACTTAATATTAATTAATCGCAATAATAAATAATCTCGTGCCATAATTATATAATGTATATTTGTATGTGATATATATATATATATATATATATATATATATATATATATCATCATCATATTATAACAAGTTATAACGAACAAACTACATAAATATACAATAATAAATAGGCATTTATTATTATATATTTTATTCGGCAACTATAAATGACTCAAATTTTATTTATGATATATATTTTTTATTTTCAAATATTAAACATATATTATTAGGCAACTGGAAATTACCTAAAATTTAATTCTGAGTCGTATAAAACATTCACTGACGCAGTTCTCTTCACAATAATCATCGATAATGCTATACGTTTTCAAGTAATGATAGTAAAAAAAATGTTTTTTTAATTCACGTAAAAAAAATATAAAAATGCATAATTTCGCTCTTTAATCATTTATTTCGTGAAAAATCAACATCTACAGAAGAAATCTATACTTCGTATACATTTTTCAATATCCATCAAAAAAAAAAAAAATTCATAAACCGTCATTCGACCCAACCAAACCCCCGCAACCTCCCTAAGAAAATTTCTCCCCGATCTGACCGACCCCCGAAGCCCACAATTCCAAAAAAAAAAAATTGTAAAAATAATTCCGCCAGCCCACCGCAAAGGCGCCCAAATTCATCCTACTCCATCGCCGGGCAAGTCCGCAGTAGCCGATACGTCGATAAATCGGTCGTAAGATGAGGAACCGCTTCAATTGCTAGAAACCCAAACGAGAAAGAGACGAAAAGAACGAGTGCTCTCTGAACGCGTGGACGCGAATCAGACGGTGGTCAGTTCCATCCCGGCGCATATCGCCGCAGGCTGTCGCCGATTGGCTAATTGCGAAACCCAATAGTTCTAAATTAATCGGGTATCATTAATAGCACGACGGGAGAGTAGATCGCGAGGAGCGGGTGAAAGGGAAAGAAAGAGAGGGAAGGAATGATTTGACTGACACGTATATGTTGCGGGCCTATAGTCAGCGGGGAAAGCAGCCGAGGAAAAAGATCGGAGAGATCGAAAAGGCGCGCGCGAGCGGGGCGTCGAAGAGCGAAAAAAACATTTAAGAAGACGGCAGCGTGGCATTCCGGGCGCATACTCCAATGCGATACAGAAGAGATCACGAAACGAGAGTGAGATCGACAACGTATATATATATATATATATATATATATATATATATATATATATATATATATATATATATATATATATATATATATATATATACGTGTGTGTGTATATATGTATGTATGAATATATATACATATATACACACACACGCATTTAAATGAATATACACACAGGGTGTCCTTTTATGAATGGATAATCCTCCAACTGTCGATAGGTCAAATCATGTCCTACTATAAGTCGAAATTCAGTTCAGTAAAAGTCCCACGGTTTTCGAAATAAAAATCATCTGCTGATTTTTACAAATGATAACTTTTTTTACCCGGTTTTAAAAAAATACTCTTGGTTATTTGTTTTATCTAGAAAAGTCTTCTTTCTAACCTTAAATGTTACGGAAAATGTATGAAAAAGATCTTATGCACAATTTTCATACAAACCAATTCGAGCATCTGACTTTGATAGCCTGCGGTGTAAAAAAAAAGTACTACGCATGACGTGCCAATTACTTTAACTCTCAACAGTCATCGGGGGTTGAATCAACCCCAGCCGTTTTGCGACCTGCGATACCTTCCAGAAGTTTTGAAAAAATGGGACATTTTTTTTTATATTGAAAAGTACACGACTTGAAAATAATCGGCATGGTACACACAAGGGTTGAAAATGCATTGAAGTATTTTTTTTTCAATTTTTCAATTATTTATCAGTCTCCAAAGTCAGTGGGGTTGCTTATTACCCCCCCGCCCCCAATGAATATAACGTCACAATCTGGAGGTGTGACTGACAAGGGTTAAAAAGTTGCTCAGTTATTGTCGATTCATATCATTAGTAGAAATGGCATGTCAAAAACCAAAAGCAGATGATTTTTTTTTTAAATAACATAAAGCCCGAAATATCGAAAACCGTGGGACTTTTACGCAACTAAAATTCGAGCATATAGTAGAACATGATCTGAGCTGTCGACAGTTGCAGGATTATCCATCCACAACAGGACACCCTGTGTACATTGATATATACATATATATATATACATATATATACATACATACATACATATATATATACATATATATACATACATACATACATATATATATATATATACATATACATACATGCATACATACATATATATATATATATATATATATATATATATATATATATATATATGTGTGTGTGTGTGTGTGTGTGTGTGTGTGTGTGTGTGTGTGTGTGTGTGTGTGTGTGTGTGTGTGTGTGTGTGTGTGTGTGTGTAAAGTAAAATGAGAGATGAGAAACAGCGAAAGAGATGCGAATAGGAAAGGAAAGATCGAGTGGAAAAGCTAGAGAGAGAGAGAGAGAGAGAGAGAGAGAGAGAGAGAGAGAGAGAGAGAGAGAGCCATATTACAAACGCGTCGTCTCTTCACGCACTGTATCTCCTGCGTTCTCTCTCTCTCTCTCTCTCTCTCTCTCTCTCTCTCCCTCTCTCTCTCTCTCTCCGTATGCACATCTGCGTGTGTATACATGGGTCTCGGCTGTCTCTGAGCTGCGCACTCTAAATTTATCCCGAACGATGGATGAACAATGGTTACATAAATAGAACAATATGCGTGCGTGCGCGCGCGCGTATTCCCAAGCTCGGAGGGCACCAAGCTCGCTGTGGAACTCGTTCAAAAGTCACTTTCGAACTATACGGGGCGCGTATACGTATATCTCTGTGAGCAGCGAGCGCAGTCGGGCAAACCTCAGAGAGATACCGGAACGCAAAATTCCCTTGATTTTTTGTTTTTTGTTTTTTTTTTTTGGTCTTCCAACCCCTTTGCTCCATCCACCGAGGCCTGGCCCATTCCACTGACCTCGTCGCGTCGATCGCGCGAGAATTTCGGCAAAAGAGATCGGCACACTCTTTGCTGCGCCGCGGATAGAGCCAAGTGGCGATGAAGGAATCCTAATTGTGCACTATGGCTTTTTTTTTGTCTCTGGCTCTGTCTGAGCGACGAATCTCTCTCGATGCTCCGGGAATCGCGGGGAAGAGACGCAGAATACGTTTTTCTTTCGGGGCTTGGAACTCTGAAATACTTTTGGATTCGAGTCATCGTTGGATAGGGTCTGAATCATTTGGAAATTATCGCCACGACTTTCGATGCCGTGTGACCTTGGATTCTTTTGTTCCTGGGATGCTGAATGAGATGTTTTATTTTGATTTTTTGGGTAGGGGAATAATGAACAATTTGATTCGCTCTGAGGGAAGTGTAATAGACTGAGCTTTGGAGAAGAATTTGTCGAGCTGACGGGTCGAAAGTTCGCGGCCCAAAAAGTAGATCGGTCGATATTTTTTTTTTGGATGAGAGTATTGGAATGACGAGGTCGGGATTTTACACACAATTGGTACATAGTTTTGACAAGATCGAGTTTTTTTTTCATGGAGAAATATTGATAAGCAATGGAGTTACATAAATTATTATTTGAACAAAGTGCCGCGGCTGCATGGCCAATCGGTGGAGGTTGTGCTGGCTACTAGGCTAATCTGAAAAATAAGAAAATCCACTTCTGGTATAATAATGAAATTCTCGTACGACCGGATACTTTTTAAAACATTTTGAATTACGAAAATGGCCAGCTCTAGAAAGAACAGTTTGAGTTTCGTCTAAAGTCTTGAACATTAAGAAAATGGCACTAGGATTGACGGCTCGGATTGGCATTTTGTTTACCCGTGTTACTTTCCGCGATCTCTGACACTTGTATTCGTTCACTTCTCAAACACACATATACAGGGTGTCCTGTTATGAATGGACTAGCTTTTGCCCGCGGCTTCGCCCGCGTGGATGTCGGAAAATATCCCACGGGAACATACTACCGCGATTAAAAGTACCCCATTTGTTAATCTAGGTAAACAATGTCTTCTCGCACTGCTTATATAGTATCCGAGGAGCGGCGCGCGGATTGATATATGATTGATGGAGGATAAAATCTCTAAAACCTAATAATATAAGCTAATAACGGGACGGAAAATTACCTACTTAAATGCCAAATATGAAGGCAACTTTAAAGTGAAAATATTAAATCCTCTTTATTCTCTATCCTGTGAGAATTAGAAAAAAATAGTTACGTAAATAATCCCCGTTAACCACCCCCCCCCCCCCCGAAACCCCTTAATGACAAACTTTATTACATAGGCAAGTATTTGTGTCAAGTTTCAAATAAGATCGAAGAAGATGTTTCAAAGGAGATAAGCCCCGCGATAAAATCCTCCCCTGTAAAAATGACTATCCCTTTTTAACCCGTTAGGGGTCGATTTTCGAAAAACCCTGATACACGTTATTCTGTATTTTTGTTCTCAAGCATAAATACTGAGTTTCGAGTTAATCGAACCGCGCGTTAAAATTCTTCCATACAAACTTTGATACCCCCAAATCCCCTCTTAGGGGGTAGTTTAGGAAAAATAAAAGTGACAAAGTTTATAATTTACTTTATAATTTATTTGTGTTAAGTTTTCAAGTATATTAACTCAAGGAATAAGATTTTTCATACAAACTTTCACCCCCAATTTAACTCCCTTAGGGGTTGAATTTTGAAAAATCCTTCCTTATTCCTTGTCTACATTATAAAGGGAACCTTTGTGCAAAATTTCAGCTTTCTAGGTCCAAGGGTTTGGGCTGGGCGGTGATGAGTCAGTCAGTCAGGACTTCTCTTTTTATTTATATAGAAGATAATTCGGCAACTGACGATAGGTCAGATCATGTCCTAATATTGCTTGAATTTCAGTTCAGTACAAGTCCCATGGTTTTCGAGATAAAAATCATCTGCTTTTGGTTTTTCGCATGCCGTTTCTACAAGTAATAACTTTTTTTTACCCGGTTTAAAAAAATACTCTTGGTTATTTGTTTTATCTAGAAAAGTCTTCTTTTTAACCTTAAAGGTTAAGGAAACTTTATGAAAAAAAATCTCATGCAGAATTTTCATACAAACCAATTCGAACTTTGATAGCCTGCGGTGTCAAAAAAATGTACTACGCATATCGTGCCAATTACTATGAAAAGTTGCTTAGTTATTGTCGATTCATATCATTTGGGGAAATGGCATGCGAAAGCCCAAAAGCAGATAATTAAAGAAAAAATAACAGGGCCGCGTTGAAATTCTGAACTTTGAATGATCAGAACGCTCAAAACTCCGAAAGAATACTACCCCGAAAGATCAAAACTCCGGAAGAATCTTACACGAAAGACCAAAACTCCGAAAATCTGAACACCGTCAAAATAATACGGCTATGGAAGTTTTAATAGTTTCAAAATTTTCAATACATAGACGAATTATTTAACGAATTTTTATTATTATTAAGAACTGACTTCACGTCAATTTTGAAATTTGTGTAGACAATGTTATACGTTCTACATCATTTACAATCAATTGTGTAGACTTTCGCTGGCATGATCTTGAAGAACCTTGTAATTACATGAAAATGAGGAATTTCAAACCGTCGGTGCATTCAAAGTTTGGAATTTTAACCCGGCCCCCATGTCAAGATCATGCCAGCGAAAGTCTACACAAATTACTGTTGACAATTGACAATTGAATATTGTCTGGACAAATTTCAAAATTGACGCAAAATCATTTCTAAGTGAGAAAAAAATCTTGAAATAATTCGTCGATTCATTGAAAATTTTGAAACTCTTAAAACTTCCATAGCCGAATCATCTTGATGGTGTTCAGGTTTTCGGAGTTTTGATCGTTCGGGGTTTCGAGCGTTCTGATCATTCAAACTTCGGAATTCCAACCCGGCCCCATCTTGAATTTCGGAATATCAAAATTCCGAACTTTGAGAGCTAAGGCGACAGTATAATTTTCAAAAAATCGATTTTTTTTGCGCTAAAACGGTGCTCTATCATCATACGAATGAGTTACTATTCGATTCATAGCAAGAAACATTTTTTTCACCGACTTTGAGCGTATAACGTAAGCCCACCTCTGGCACGGCCATAGAGTGCCTAAAACTTTGAACGCGTTTTCCTCGAAACAGTTTTTCCAGTTGGCGTGACAAATACCGTCAACAATTTTCACTCGATTTACTTTAAATTAAAAATTTATGTTTCTAATTGCACTTCGCAGAGAAGTACGTACGGAATTTCTGATTAATCGAAAACTTTTCATCTTATGAGCAGTTTTATACGAAACTTTTTACTGAAAATTTATTCAAATACCTATAACTTTTGAATAAAACAATATTTTTTAATTCCGTACGTACTCCTCTAAGTATTTTAAGGGGTTACCCCCACTTGCGATTTTGAAAAAATCGATTTTTTTTATTGCATTTTTTTGAAGTATGAGTATCTGAGAATATGTCCTGAAAATTTCAAGTCGATCCGAACAAAATTGACTGAGATATGAGCGTTGAAAGAGAAGAATCCGCGTTGAAAAAGCGTTGAAAGAGAAACTTTAAACGCGTTTTTCTCAAAATGGCATTTCTGAAGTCGGTGACCAAGATTACTCGAACACTAATGAACCGATCTTCTTGAAATTTTGCAGGCTTATTTAATACATAAAAATGTAGTCTTTAATCGTTCGATTTTTTTTTCGAAAGAAATGGCCGCTTTATAGCCAAAAAACGGCCGTTTTTTTTCGTTAAAATCGAACCATTAACTTAGACTGTCCGCCATTTTGTGAAAAATGAATATTTTTGAAAATCCTTCGATTAAAGACTAGTTTATACTTATATTTGACTAAATCCATCCGCATTTTTTTTTTTCAGATGATCCACTTCGCCGCAATGTCGGTCACCGCAAACCGTGTATATAAAAACATTATTTCACTGACGGCCATTTGCCACTAAACAATGTAATATTTTTCAATAAAAAAATTACTGAAAGTTTTTCAAGATGTGTTCTTTAAGATGGTATATTGACCGATTAAAAAAGTTTTCGTAGGTTTCTTTAAAAAAATTCACGAAAAAGGCCTTTTTTTTGCGCTACAAGTGGGGGTAACGCCGTAATGTAGATTGACGAGAATTTTTGTTTTTTGTTCTAGGTAAAAAATTGTGGATGCTATCGTTCTAGGCTAAAAATTGTGGAAAATATTAGTAGTCGGCCATTTTGTACATCGAAAGAAAAAAAAAATTCTAACAGCTTGATATTCATACTAAATAAATGTGTAATGAATTTTATGAGTGAATCACTTTTGTTTACGAAAAAAGGAGTTAAATTCGCACATGATTTCATACCCGTTACTGTGGCCTAACCCCTTAAACAGTCGGAGCATTCAAAGTTCGGAATTTCAACCCGGCCCCAAAATAACATAAAGCCCAAAATCTCGAAAACCGTGGGACTTTTACTAAACCGAAATTCCAACATATTAATATGACATGACCTGACCTATCGACAGTCGCAGGATTATCCATTCACAACCGGTCACCCTGTACACACACACACACACACACACATATTTATATATGTGTATATATATATATATATATATATATATATATATATATATATATATATATATATATATAAATTTCAGCTACAGGTCATGTGTCACACAATGGCGCCGTTGCACCGATGATCGCATAAATTTAAGGGGCAAACTGTCTCCTCTTTACTCTCTCTTTCTCTCTCTTTGGTTCCCGCTCGCCTCGCAGAGCCATATAGCTGCCGTGGTGGATGAGAATTCAAGCGAGCGAGATGAGGCATACCGGCCACAATGATGAGAATGAGAAAGAAGATAAAATGAGATCGTGAAAGTTTGAGCGAGTGTGTGCGCGAGAAGCGTAAGAGCGAGGACGATATATAAGCGGTGTGCCAGGGCGTGTTGTGATATTAATACAATCACGGATCACTCCCGGGTTAGTCCACGGCAGAGGGAGAAAAAGAGAGAGAGAGAGAGCACAGCCGCGAGCAGACACTAGATTGTCTGAATCGGGGTGAACGACTTTATATAGCATACATAGAGAAACGAAAAGAGAAAAAGAGAGAGAGAGAGAGAGAGAGAGAGAGAGAGAGAATCGAGTGCGAGAGACATGCAGAGAGGAACGACAGTCAAAGCACGGACCGCCACCAAACAGCAGATTCTTCTTTCGTCTTGTCCACCTCTTTTGTTCCTCTCTCCCCCCCTTGCCCTGCCCGAGCACTCTTGTTCGCAGATTTTCACTCCGTCAAGTATACGATAGGCAAATACCTCGTGACCGCTACGACAATTCGGTATGCCTTTGACGTATTTCGCGAAATGTTCACCCGCGAGATAGCAAAATTTATGGCCGCGCATCGTTCAATTAGCCACGAGTCGAGGCCCGACCTACCGGACACACGTAGGCGCAATTTATCAATTAGCCAGACAGAGGAGAGTAGAGTGTCCAGAGGGGTGCCTCACCATCTCCACTGCTCCGTTACTCCATTCTGCATTCCCAAATGCGAGAAGTGTGCCGAATTCTCGCTTGCCATTGGAGCGAAGAGGTTCGCCGTGTGCCCTACGGATATTCGGGACCTGGAAGTGATCCGACCTCATCGCATCACTCGAACTATTGTCCAGCGGTAATTGTCAAGCCGATCGACCGTAACCTCTCGAATTTAGAATCCAGCCAGCCAGAATGGCCACAAGTGTCTCGGTCTCGACCTATGGGGGGGGGGGGGGGGGGGTGTAGGGAAAGATGATTTTGACGACGTTAGACTTCGAGGATCGTCCCCATAGTCCCTGTAGGCAGTGGCCATTGTCCCCATACTCGACATCACGGAAAGCCCAATGGCTTCGACATCGACTTTGGGTGGGTGAAAGCGTATTTGTGGGAAGGTCCTTCCGAGGACCAGCCTGTCCTCAAAATGAAGGATCTTTTCGAAATATTTAGGACTGTCCTCGAAACAGCCAGGTGGGCTGATAGACACGTGGATGTGTCGGGGTCGAAATATCCGGTCTCTATGTACACGGGGATTCACGTCGACCACACACGCCACGTACTTCACTGTGCTCAGGCTTCCTCGGACCTACCACTCGTGCATTTAGCCAACCGCGGTTCTAATCCCTCGAGGACTCTCTCCTCGGAGATTCTCGTTACCAGAATCGAGGCATGTGGAAGCGGAGGGCGTAAGGGCGCAGACTAATGCGGCGCAAGGGTCAGTCGGAGCTGGCCAGAATTTCGGGACCACCAGCTGGAAGCAATGCGCGATCGAGACACCGTGAAGGGAGTGAGGAATGATGACCAGGAGGCGAAGGGAATGAAGAACACTTTTGTGACGAATCAAGAAGATTAGAAGGCCCAAAAAAGCGTTTTTTGGGGTTTTTTAGAAGGGAAGGAAACAAGTACATCCAGTAAACATTGAGGTATCTTTCGATGTATATTTGAAAATGATAAAAAAAAATCAACACATTGAATGACTGCAGATTTGTCAGCCTGTTCCATGTACGTCTTGCCAGTGGCGGGAAAGATGCAGCTCGTAATTCTTGACTGATTCGAATAAACCAATGAAATTTTCAATTGTCATATATTTTTCTTCTGGGCGAACTAAGAAAAAGCTGAAAACGTCGAGGAATTATAACTGTTCTCAGGTTTTGAAAAAAGAAATGGGTTTTAAAAAACACTTCAACGTGCTATGAAAATACTTTTTCAATGACTTTTTTTATTCACTTAGAAGAGATGTACATACTGAAGAAAGTGAACTTTGGTTTGATTCAATAGGTCGTTTAGTTTTTTTTCCTATCACGCCCGCCAATTTGGAAAAATCGTGAAAATGAAAACTGGAGGAAACGCGCTTCAAAGTTTTTAGTAGGAGGAAATATCAATATCAAATATCCATCGCTTCTCTGCTTTTGGCCTTGTATCTTCGAAAATATTTACAATTGGCCTCCGTCACTTTGTAAATATATTCTTGGATAGTTTATCTATCGATTCCGGCAATAAAAAAAACGATTTTTCGGACCTTCTAATTCAGGCTCTCGCCTTAAGGTGGTACGTCTGAGTGGGAAAAAATGGACCGTTTTTTTGTTGGGCTAAATTATGTATAAACATGACAAGAATGACATGCAAAACGAATTAGGCTTGCAAATTTTGTTTATAAATGTTTAGAACTCACTTTGCAAAGCACCACCGAGCGCTCCAAACGCACGAAATGGTACAATCGCACTGGATGGTAAAAGTAGCAATTTGAAGTCGCTTAGTCCTGTCATTGTCTGAAAAGAGATAAAAAAAATACAACGACCTCTAGCAGCTGAAGTCGTAGATCAAAATGCATCGGTGGGTAGACGCAAAATTCAAACGAGAGATTCAATTTCGTCGCGTGCATGATGACGCCTAAGGCAAATTTTTAAACATCAAACGCGCTTTTTTCAAACCATGTTTTTGAAGGGGGTGGCGCGTAACTCGGGCAGTTTTCATCCGATTGACTCGACATTTTAACTGTAGCTGCTTAGGTAGATCCTATAAGAAAGTACATATGATTTTTATGGTTTATCAACAATTCTCGTTCTTATAAACAAATTAATGGAGGACACTACTGTGATAAAGGTCACTTTTTCCGATTTTTTTATCTGCTAGATTATTTATTTGCGATTTGGAAACATAAGTATGTTATTAATCATACATTGGACTTGTTTCGTGTAAATTTTTATTAAAAAAAAATAAAAAATTAACAACGCCATTAAGGCATGATAGAATCTGTGTATAAAAAGTGTGGTTCAACGGCCGGATACATAACTTGACGATGGTTGGTCTGAAAAATACAAATGAAAAAGTTTCATATTTTATATAAATATGGTTCCGTTGTCCGTACGGATTTTCGAGAAAAAAATCACAAAAGAAGGATTTTTTTTTAATTGCATAGTTAATTTGTTATCAACCTGACGATTACCTGACGATTTTTAATGGCGATTTTTGGAAAGTGAAACATTTCATCAGATAATTGTTGATAACAAATTAACTTTGGAATGTAACAAAAACAATCCTACGTACTTCCATAGACAATGTATTTTTCAAGATATATTCAACATTTCAAGTGAATCGGTTGAAAATTGTCTGAGTTATGTTTCCGGCAAACTTAAAAAATGCAGTTTTGAAATAAACGCTGCACAGCCGCCATTTTGAAATGAATCGTTTAAAAAAAATTATTGTATACAGTCACTGATATGTATATAAACACCCTTTTTGGAGTCTCGTTTTATTTTGTGGTTTTTCTGAGAACAAAAAAGCCTCAAAAAGCCTATCTTTTCGGCCTTTAGAGTGGCCTAACCCCTTAATGTAAATCGATGAAAAATTCACTATCGACTAATTCTAAAAAAATTAAGGGCCGATACGTCTTTCTTTGAGGGGTTGTTTCCTCCCTTAAAAACGTTTTTCCGCAGATAAACAAATAGCAGGTGTCCAATCGTTTTTAATGCTTTCTCACATATATAAATTTTTTTTTGATAAAAAATGTTTCTCGTATACGTCAACACCTGCAGAATAAACCTTCCAAACCTCATTTCGATTCCTTTTTCAGTATACTAAAAAAAAATAAATGCCCCCACAAGTCCCATTTTTCGATGAGTCACATAGGCGTAACGCCTACCGTGCCTACCGTGCGCGTTTTCACGTTGCATCGATTGCATCAACGTTGCGCATAAGCCGGGATTCCGCGTGAATTTGATGGACGTAAAATGGCCCCGCTTTTTGTCAATCGATCGTCGATTATTGTCCGCGACAATAATGCATACGCGCGTGGTAACGGGGCCGTGACGAATTGCGTATCGCGTGCGTGGGCAAACCTTACAATACCTACGAATGAGTTAACGCGTTTCCCGCGTCGCGCGCTTTATTAAACGAAAAAAGCTTGCCGCGAACACTCTCAACGGTACGTGTAGGTACTTCATTTGCGTGTTGCCGGTGGTATACGTATAGGCATACGTGTATACATATGCATACGTAATAACGCGTTGACATCCGGCAATTCTTTTATTGCAAATGACCGCACGGAGCCCACCATTTGTATGTTAATTGTCACGTTAAACATCCAAGATCGTATATCACATCGTGGGCACTTTTGCGATAAGTCACACATATCGGAATCTTTCGTAATAGAGACATCGTAATTTTTTACAAATATGCCGTTGCGATTATATCGCAGCGTGCATGCAATGTTGCTCATTCTTCCGCTAAGTTTCTTTTTTTTTCTTTTAAGGGAAGGTACCTGAGTAAACGGCGAGAAAAACAGGTAAACTTCGGGAATTTTTATCTCAAAAACTAATGTTTCGATTGGATCCGGGTTTTTTTATTGGAAAATATGTACATTGAGGTATGTTGAGGAATTTTTTCAAATAAATTCTTCGGCTGGAAGCGATTCAAACGCGATTATCTCGAAACATAGTTTTCAAAGTCGGTGCCAGGTGTATCTCGAAAATGGCTTGTCCGATTTCGTCCAAATTTGGATACAATATCCTTAGATAGTTTTTCTCATTCGCCACGTAGGGGTTTTTCATTTGATTGAACCATTGCTTTTTTATGCAATTTGTATGCAATCCAAAATCGTCGGAAATTGCGAACGAAAAACGAATGTTAAATTAAAACGGTCGCAATTCCGTCAAAAATGAAAATTTCAAAAAAATCCTACGTGGCGAACGAGAAAAACTATCGAAGAATATCGTATCCAAATTTGGACCAAATCGGCCAGGCCGTTTTCGAGATACATCTGACACCGACTTTGAAAACTATGTTTCGAGATAATCGCGTTTGAATCGATTCTAGTCAATGAATTGATTTTAAAAAATTCCTGAACATAGCTCAATGTACATATTTTTCAATTAAAAAAACCCGGATCCAATCGAAACGTTAGTTTTTGAGATAAAAATTCCCGAAGATCACCTGTTTTTCTCGCCGTTTACTCAGGTACCTCCCCTTAAGAGTCTACATCTACCTAGAGGCTCTAAAAAATTGCCTAATTCGGATTTTTTCTGGTAAAGATAAACGCATTTTTTAAACACAAAGTTGGATATAATTAGAGCTTTTAAAAAAATCATCAAAAAATACAGAAAAACAACAAACAGGGCTGCCGGCAGATGATGAAATTTTTTCGCTACGTTCGGCGGTGGACACTCTCCAGCTCAAACGGTTCATCCGAAATCTAAAAAACAAACGGGTTATTCAAGCTAACAATAAATACGAGTCGTTGACGATCGTCGATTTTTTAAATAATTTTTTTTAACAAAATGGCGATGAACTAAAACTCAAGCATACAAAATCTATGAAAAAAGTCGTCATTTTTACATAACTATTAAAAAACGAAGAGCGATTTTGAAAAAGTGAGATCGTCAACGACCTTAAAATATTTCTCGTCGTATCTCCTGTAAATTTGAAAAGAATCCATCAAGTGGTTTTCGAGATATCATGTCCACCGACTTTGACAACAGTGTTTCGAGAAAAACGCGATTAAAGTTTGACGTATGATGACTGTTAGAAGCTGTATTTCGTTCAATCTATGAATATTTCAATGAAAGTTCCAGGGAATATAAAGGATGTCTCAAAATGACCTGATATTTTAAATTGCGCACCATTTTTGTTTGCGGCGAACATAGAGTACTAATCTTTGAAAACTGGCATGAGGAAGTATTGAGGTTTAGTCATGGAGAATTACACGATCGAGCAGCGCACAGAAATAGTGGAAATTTACTACAAAAATGGTGAGCCATGGTGAAAATACCCGCAAATTCGATTTTCAAGGTCAAAACTCACTAAAACTGATTTTTTAAAAGTCGTTCTACTTTTTTTTAACTAAATGTTGATTTTAGAGAAAAAAATGTCTCATAAAAGTTGTAATCTACAAAAAGATTGATCTTTTATGTCCTATACAGTTTTTGTCTGAAACCATTCTGTTACGAGAAAAATGGGATAATGTTTCGATAAGTACGTTTTGCGAAAATCCATTAGTCTTGATATATCCTACTTGCGCACTTTACCGTGAAAAGGTTGGAGTTTGTTTGGGTTTGTACGGTTTGTTTGTTGTATTGTGTGTTGTTTGCTGTTTAGGTATGCGTATAGTGTTTAAGGCCTTAGGGCACAGTAATGGGTATAAAATCATGTGCGAATTTAACAATTTTTTTTCGTATGAAAAAGTGATTCACTCATAACATTAATTACTCATCTATTTAGTATGAATATCAAGCTGTTAGCAAATATATATATATATAAATGTTTTCTATGTACAAAATGGCCGACTACTCGAAACTTCTTGAAACAGCTTTTTTCCAATTGGCGTGACAAATAACTTCAACAATATTCACTCGATTTACTTCAAATTTAAAAGTTATGTTCCTAATTGCATTTCGCAGAGAAGTACGTATGGAATTCCTGATTGATCGAAAACTTTTCATTTTATGAGCAGTTATAACGAATTTTTTTACTGAAAATTCATTTCTCAAGTTCAAATATCTACAACTTTTGAATAAAACAATATTTTTCAAATTCCGTACGTACTTCTCTAGGTATTCTAATGTAGATTGACGAAAATTTTTGTTTTTTGTTCTAGGTAAAAAATTGTGGATGCTGAATGTCACGCCGCAGAGCGCCTAAAACAAAAAGATAACAAAAGAAAATATTAGTAGCCGGCCATTTCGTACGTCGAAAAAAAAAAATATATATACATTTTCTAACAGCTTGATATTCATACTAAATAGATGTGTAATTCATTTTACGAGTGAATCACTTTTTCATACGAAACAAAATTGTTAAATTCGCACATGATTTTATACCCGTTACTGTGGCCTACGTCTTACTTACGGAGGGATTGTCTTTTTTTTTTCGCAAAATTTACCGCTTTTTGGGAATTTTTTTGTGAAGAAAGTATACAACGGAAAACTTGTGAAACTTAGCATATAGTTTTATTGATCTGTTTACTACATACAAAAAATTTTTTAAACAATTTCATCAAAAAATCCGCCTCCCACCCCCCTCGACGCGCGATGGTCCTTTTTTGATGGTGTGCACGATTTCTCAAAAACTATTCAACCGATTGCCTTCAAATTTGGACAGAATGCTCAGCTGACATCCTTTTATCGTTTGATGAAGCAAAAAAGCAATACGTTTAATAGTTTTTTATTTATAACAAAAAATCGATCAATTTTTTTCGAAAAATCGATACTTCAAGTTCAAAACGTCACCAAATCGTCAATTTTTTTTCCCTTCATCGAACGATAGCTATATGTGTCTAAAGTAAAATGCTTTTTGGGTTTTTGTTGCAGGATGAACGTGAAGGCTGTAATCGTGCACACCATCAAAAAAGGACCATCGCGCATCGAGGGGGGTGGGAGGCAGATTTTTTGATGAAATTGTTTAAAAATTTTTTTGTATGTAGTAAACAGATCAATAAAACTATATGCCAAGTTTCACAAGTTTTCCGTTGTATACTTTCTTCACAAAAAAATTCCCAAAAAGCGGTAAATTTTGCGAAAAAAAGACAATCCCCCCTTAAGCCTACTAGGTCTTAAGATCAAACTGCAACTTTTCCGCGGTAAAGTGCGTAAGTCCATGATATCGAAACCAATGGAGTTTTGGAGTACTTTTTGGACTATTATTCCATTTTTCCCGAAACAAATTGGTTTTAGATCCAACTTGTATAGAACACAAAAGATCAGTCTTTTCATAGGGATCTTGCAGGAATAATTTTTCTCTAAGATCACCATTTATAACAATAAAATAGAAATACTGTTTTTAAATCAGTTTTTGTGAGCTTTGACCTTGAAAGTCAAATTCGCGGGTATTTTCACTATCATATGCGTCATCAGCGAGTAAAAAATATGGTTACACAAAATTCCAAATTAATCGGAGGTATGTCCTTTTCCGAACTTTATCCCAAATAAATAATACGGTTTATTAATAAATAAAATTGTCAGATCATTTTATACACCCTGTAGCTAAAAGGTGATATTATAGAATAAATATATTTTAGGAAAATGCAATTATTTTACCCATCTAGGTAGATGTAGCCGGTTAAACGTCATTGTTCAAAGGAGAAACGAGTTTCCAGAAATTACGAGACAAATCAATTAGCGAGGGATTGCGCAACGATCATGCGTGCTCGTTCCAGCGTACTTCCGGAATATGAGAAAGGCGTAGGATCAAAAATCGAAAGACTGTGCTTCACGCAGCTTGATTTTTGATGCGCGACCGGATATGAGATTCATCGAAAATCCATTTGCCGCGACGAAAGACAAACTTTTGCCGTGATTTCCTCGGGAAACTCGAGGTTTCGAGGCCCCGAGAAACTTTGGAAGTTTGTGGATGGAGGCCACTCGAAGATGGATGAAAGAAGCGAGAAAAGGGGATGGAGCAAAAGGGAGAGAAAGAGGTTGGATCGCGGCGAAATATCCTGATGGTGAAGCGCATCGAATCGGTTCCCGAAGAACTCCCGAACCCGTCGGCGGACCAAGAAAACGCGTTGAATGTAGCACCGGCGATATTAAAGTGGAACGGAAATCGGATCAACATGGAGGACTATAGCGCCGGAGAGAGAGAGAAGAATTCTACCGGATGGTGAATGAAGATGCAAGAGTGAGAGGGTCGGAACATACCAGCAGATATTGCCAAGGTAATATCCATCGAGAATCATTATAACGTCCTCCGGAGGACGAGGCAGCGTTCTGAACTCGTGAGGAATCGATCCCATGACGCTGCGCATATCACATCCGATCGCCAGAGGATCGACAAAAGTTGCAACGCATCGTCCCCCCCCCCCCCCCCACTGGCAACTTCTTTCGACTTCTGGATGGAGACTGGCGGTGGTTCGAAGGTGCATGAGTCGAACGAAGAGATTCGTCCAGGTGTCTCGATTTCATGGGGGGGCAATCTTAGCCACTCGGGGCCTTTCATAACGAGCGCATCTAAATGGCGAGGAGAGCCATATTCGACGTCAAAACAGCTACTGTACACCGCCGAACCTCTCCTTCTTTCGATACCTCTCGCATTCGTTTTTTTTTCTCTTCCTTATTTCATTATTACCCTTTTTTGTCTGGCCCTCGATATTTTCTTCACTCCCTTTGCTTATTCGCCCGCCACGTCGTAGAAGGTGCCACGTGGGGGCGAGAGCGTTGGATTGTTGTAAAAATTAATTTGGTTTCTTACATTCGTGCATCCGGATGGGGGGCTTGACGTTGGGGAATTATTTTTTGCAACGTATTTTTGAGACTCCGAAATAGTTATTTTTAATGGAATACTTATGAGAATCGATCAGCGTGTTCATATTATATTATTTTGAATATGTACGTTACCATGTATGGATTTAAGTATGTAGTACATTTGATACGTATTTTTGCGATTTCAATATTATAGGAAAGGTTTAAAAATTAAGTGAATTTAAACATTGAATGGAAGTGAATGAATATAAGAACTAAATGAAATTGAATGAAATTGAGCATTTTAGTTGAATGCATGTAAGATTTAAATTAAATTGATTGAAAATGAGAATTTGAACATTAAAAGAATAAATGGAGGAAACGTTTCAATGTGTATCATAAAAAAATTTAAATTGAGTCATTTAAAAATCACATTGAAATAAAATAAAATTAAGAATGATATAAAATGAAATAAAATTGCGAATTTGAAGATGAAATGAAAAAATGACATGAACGTTTCAATATCTATTATCAACATCATATTGATTTATTCAATACTAGAAAATAAAATTAACCTAACATTTAGTGGTTTTGTGTATTAAATAATTTTTTTCACAATACATTGGAACTAATTACCTCAAAATAATTTCTTTCACAATACAATGGAACTATTTACCTAAAATAAATATTATATACCAAACGCTAAATTCACAAAGATATATATATATCCATATATAATCGTTCCATCGATACAAAATGTAGAAAAAAAATGTAAATAATTGACATTTTATATATACATTACAAATAAATTTGCATTCATATAACAGCAATGAAACTATATTCATACTCCTACCAATGTTGAATAGTAAATGAATTCCACCGATAATAAAAATGTATACACTCTCCTACCTCCTCGTACATATTTATGTATGAGTAGGTGAATTTCTTTAAACAACCCGAGATTGAGTCGATTCAGACCCCATACTAAAATACAATAATTATTCCACTTGTTTCCTTCACAGACTGTATTTTCCAATATTTTTTGCATATAAATATATGCACGTATTATATTTCGATCCGGGGCGGAAGAGGAAGGGAGGGCGAACGGAGGCTTCATACCGGCGTCTGATGATCGCGATGCACATCGTTTATCGATGCATCAATGTCAACCATCACTTCTCTACTATCATGCTCTACCTACATTGAAGATGCTGCAAAAATCGTCCTCCCCTCTCTCTCTCTCTCTCTCTCTCTACATACGGTCTGAGAGAGCGAGAGAGAGAGAGAGCGAGAGAGAGAGAGAGAGAGAGAGAGAGAGAGAGAGAGAGAGAGTACGCCCGCATATCGCCCAAATGCAAACGACATCAATGAATTATCATTGATCCCTCTCTTGAGTACCTTGAGGCTTCGTAAGACACGTACCTCCGTACACGAACCCCACGAAGTTAACAGTCCAAGGATTCTAGCAGGTACGTTATTTTTCGTGCGTGCGTCTTTGCCCGAGGATTTATAGTAACCGCAAATATAAGACAAGTGAGAGCACGATGTACAAGTGATGCGAGAGGCTGGAGGGAGCTGGGTACTCTGCCATAACGTACGAAACGAAGGGCCGAGCGTATACGTGCTTTTCATACCGCCTCGCTGTCTCGCGGTCCAGTTCGAAGAAGAAACGCGACCACCCTCCACGAGTCTCGCGATTACGCGTACGTGCGTACACCCTCGTTAAGTTCATCACACCAAAGGTACAGACTCACGCCGTAAGCGAGACAATCCGGTTAAAAAGGGCCCAGGCATTTGACGGGCAAAAGTTGTGTAGTTAGAATTCGAGCCGTGTAGCACAAATGGCGAATCTCGCGAAAGATTTAGTGATGCAAATGTCTTTGGCACCGTGAGATTCTATTACGAGGACGAGCTCGATGAAGGGCGCTGGGCTCATATTTTATACGATTGCATCATCTGCCATGGTGCAGCGTTTGTGCGTGAACGATGCGGTTGGCGATTATTTTATAGGGACGTGTATATTAATGGATATGGGGGTATATTTCTATACCATGATACCAACGTATATTCGTGGGGATTGTAAGGTGGCAATATGTTTTTTCCAACGTTTGGGGTGGAGATTTTGCGACTGAGAAAAATATGATGTTTAAGGGCTTGCACGGAGTTGGAATTTTCGAAAATATCGATTTTTGGTCTTTTAGGGATTCTCACAATATAACGCTTCAAAAATATTCTCTGATAGTTTCAGGGCCATCCGTTGAAAATTAAGGGAGTTATAGAGAGTATATCATGGGTACAATTTTGAAAATATCGAGTTTTGGGTTTCGGATGCTGTGAATGTAACATTTCAAGAATATTCCCTGGAAATGTCAAGTCGATCCGTTTATAATTGAGGAAGTTATGGGCGTTTATAAGTAGATTCCGTATTTTTGTAGAAATGACTTTTTTGAGTGATCACGATGTATAAAAAATCACTGCACCGACCAACTTCAAATTTTACAAGCTTCTTTTACATATCAAAAAGCAGTGCTTAAACGAAGGAATTTTTTTTACGATGCATGCTTTTTTTTCGAAATGAAAATCGACTTATGAAATGACGCATGAAAATCGACTCTCTGATTTTGGACTGCGGCCATTAAATAAAAAATCAATATGTTATTAAATCCTGGAGCAATTTCATGCAAAAACTAAATGCGTTTGAGTTTTATTTTATTTCGGATGATTTGTTTGCGAGCAGCGGAAGGACGTTTTTCAAACAACGGTCTGCACAAACCATTGTATCTAGCAGATTTATTTAAAAAATTCAATATCAAAATTGTAAAAGAAACCTAGACCCATACTCTTCAAAGTGAAAAAAAAGTAATTGACAACATGCACATGTTTTGTCATAGAATATTCACGAACATTGCGCTTTTTTGGCCATTAGCTAGATTATGGTTTTATAGTTACCACAATAGTTATCGTTACTGCTTATACCCAATTATAGTTTTTCCAGTCATCTTCCAAAAAACAGCAAATTTTTGTGATGAGTAGTATTTGCCAGGAAATTGAGTATTCTGTAAAAGTATCAGGATTCCATTTCAAATTTATCTTATATTATTTATATATCAATATAAATATATTATTATATACTTTTGATATAAATATATAAATATTAATATGAATATATCATTATATACTTATTTATTTGTATATATAAAATACTTAAAAAAAATGGAATTTAATTCCGATCACTCACTTTGAAGTGCACCTTGGCTAATTTTTTTCTCGCTGACGATATGCACATAAAAGTTACACAAGAGTGTTTCGTATTCGAAGTGTAACTATCTCCATTCTGCTGTACTCAAAATAGAATTCTATATTTTTTCGAGAATGCCCAATTTTTCATGGTCTGCTACCATATGCATACTGCAATACTACTCCTTACAAAAATCCGCTATGTTTCCCTCGATCGACAAATGAGCGAGCAAGACCTTAAAAAAAAATTACCACCTTATCATCACCAATCCATTGATACCTCCGAAGAGGTCATTTCGAAGGCATTCGACCCTCTCCCCATACTCAACACTACGTAAACTCCAATGTCTTCCAATTCACCTCTAAAAAATACATGCACTTTTATCCAAAGCTAATTTCAAGTCCCATCCGGTATCCAAAATCGACGAGTCTCAAAAAAAAAAATTATCTGACCGTCCCAAAAATAGCCGGATGTGCCGATATCCATCATTGCGTAGACCAACAGATTCGAAAGATCCTCCTCCCCCATGTATCTCTGTATAGGGACATGTGCATATGTATATGCATTTATACATAAATGAATATATGCACGGCGGGAGGGGATGGGTTGGGTAAAGACGAGAACGTTATCGTTTACATCGTGCCATTTGTCACGTCAAATTACATTCGAGGAGTGAGGGATTTATGATGCCCGAGCGGCAACGCGCTTGTTCCTTCCGAGGCGACACCATATAAACAAATGGTCACGATTTAGTAGGACCCGGTCATTAACAAGCGACCGAGAAGATCCGAGGAAGAGTTGGACCAGCACTCTCTACACCTTGACCGTATACCCGCGTGTATGTACACGCGTGTCCTCGTCGTCGTCCTCGTCGTCCCTGGCTGCGCGCTCGATTCCGCATATGCGTCCTGTTTCAACTTTTACCTTCTTTTTCAGGCTCTCCGTTCGGACCTCCTCGGGTCCGCACGTTCCGCGTGCCGTATGGGATCCCTGACACGACCTGCTCTCCCTGCCCGCGTTGACGACTATCTCCTACAACGAGTTACTATAATATTTTCCTTTCTCTCTCTCTCTCTCTCTCTCTCTCTCTCTCTCTCTCTCTCTCTCTCTCTCTCTCTCCCTCTCTCTCTATGCACTCTTCGCTGCATCCTCCCGCTTGTTGCTTCTCCTTCTGATCTTATTTTTCCTCTCCTTCTCGGGCTCTTCATTTCTTTTTGGGTCGGATGCGTCGATGATACTCTTTCTTGCCTTCGAGGTGGTGGAAATGCTACGAACTCCGAGCGTAATATCTCAGTCAAAATACATGAAATGTTTCTTTTTGTTGTTCTAATGCAATTTTATTAAGGGGCTACATCTACCTAGAGACCCGAAAAATAGCCATATACCGATTTTTTCCCCTGGGAAACGGTTGGTGAAAAAAAACGCGTTATTTTTAACACAAGGGTGCATATATTGGGAGCCTTGAGAAAATAATCAACAAACAATACAGAAAAACAACAAAGACGTGGCTGCCGGCAGATGATGACATATTTTTCGCGACGTTCGGCGGTGGACATTCCCCAGCTTAAATGGTCCATCCGAAATTTAAAAACCAAACGGGTTATTGAAGGTAACAATAAATACGAGTCGTTGACGATCGTCGATTTTTAGAATGATTTTTTTTAACAACGCGGCGACGAATTTAAACTCGGGCATACAAGATCTATGAAAAAGGTGTCATTATTATGTAACTATTGAAAAATGAAGATCGATTTTACAACAGTGAGATCGTCAATGACCTTGAAATGTTTTTCGTCATATCTCCTGTAAATTTGGAAACGATCCATCAAGTGGTTCTGGAGATATCATGTCCACCGACTTTGAAAACAGTGTTTCGGGAAAAAACGCGTTTTACGGGGTTACCCCCCACTTGCGATTTTGAAAAACCGATTTTTTTATTGCATTTTTTTGAAGTATAAGTATCTGAGAATATGTCCTGAAAATTTCAAGTCGATCCGAACAAAATTGACTGAGATATGAGCGTTGAAAGAGAAACTTTAAACGCGTTTTTTCTCAAAATGGCATTTCTGAAGTCGGTGATCAAGATTACTCGAACACTAATGAACCGATCTTCTTGACATTGTGCAGGCTTATTTAATACATAAAAATGTAGTCTTTAATCGTTCGATTTTTTTTTTCGAAAAAAAAAAATGGCCGTTTTATAGCCAAAAAACGGCCGTTTTTTTCGTTAAAATCGAACCATTAAGTTTGACCGTCCGCCATTTTGTGAAAAATGAATATTTTTTAAAATCCTTCGATTGAAGACTAGTTTTATACTTATATTTGA